>BLKR01001166.1:0-317781 GCA_011170035.1 Teleogryllus occipitalis | reverse complement strand
GGAAACGGCAACATCGCGGGCTGAATCGCGCCGCGACGGCGCATTCGCCCTGGTCCGTTATGCAACAGCAACAAAGGAGGGTGATGTGAAACATGAAATGCAGTGGGGGAAAATATTGTGACACTAAAATAAAAAGCATTTGAAATAAACAGTTTATTTTTTACTCTTCATAATTATCTTCTTAGATCATTTGTTGAAAATATTTACCAGAACTTTGAAGGCAAAGCGCTACTCTTTTACATTTATTATCAAAAACTCTTTTCCAACTTTCTTGAGATATGGACATTACATACAAAGATATTGAGTTTTTTAATTCATCAATGGTCTTGGGACGAGTTTTGTAGACATTTCCTTTAGCTGCACCCCAGAAAAAGAAATCAGGAGTGAGATCCGGTGATCGTGGCGGCCATAGCCCTTTCGAAATTATGCGCTTCCCGAACACTTCTTCCAACAGATCCAAAGAAAGTTCTCGGCGCATCTGTTACAGAACCTGCTTGTCTAAATTTCGCAATTAAATCGCGTACTTTTGGAAATTTTGCCACAAACATTTGTTTCACATCATCCGTGTACTTATTACTTGCTCGAAACACATGTTCCACCAAAAATACACGTTCTTCCAGTGTCAGCATTCTGAAAGTTATAATCTGAGTCCTCATTCACAACAAACAACTCGTAAACTTCACATACAGAAGATTGCCTGTCGTTCAATTCCAAATAACTTGTATTTAGTCAAACCGAATGTGATGATTTTCTCCCCCATGCGTCACATACAGTTTTTGACTAAATAAATAAATAGTGTCACTTGGATACAAATAATACGATCACGTATTTTTATTTCAGCTGCTGCTAGCTTGCAGCGAGCGCGCTTCTGGGAATAACATTTGAACGCCGTTGCACTGAATGAGCCCGCGATGTTGCCATTTCCCCGTAAAGGCTGGTGGGGTGGGGAGTCGGCCACTGCGGAGAGACTTTTTGAACGCTCTGTATAGATAACGGCGAACGAAAGGCGGCTATCATTATCGCCTTCTGTTATCAATGCGGCGTTACAACAATGGATTACAACAGGCAACAATGACCGCTAACATGCGAAATCACGCGAAAACGTGCGTTCTCACACAGGAACGCTGTCGAACGGGATAAACGGTATCCTATGTCCGTCTCCTGGCTCTAAGCTTCCTGCTCACCAACTTTCAGCCAAATCGGTACAGCCGTTTCTGAGTTATAAATAGTGTAACTAACACGACTTTCTTTTATATATATAGCAGAATATTTGTCGTAAATGGTCGAAATGGTTAGGGCAAATAATAAGCAATATGGCGCCTTAGTAACGACGTCGTGGTTGTTGTCAGGATAAACAAACATTCATCTGGCCGTGGAGGTGACGGCGTGAGTAGGAGGAAATATAAGAGATTTGTGGATTGGTTGAAGAAGCGTCGACTGGTTTTTAAAACGGAAGTTTGTGGCATTTTGTCGAAACAAGATAGTAAAAAAAATAAAAGAAAGGCGAGGCATTGTGGGTTTTAAATGGACGAAAAAATTCATTCGGTCGCATGTCGTGACGGTGAGCAGTTCGCTCGCGAATAGATTAATTTGTGCATGTTAGGACTCGTAAAACATTTCGGGGGTCTACTTGAGTACGTGTTCAGACTTTGAAATATTTTCGCGTGGTAAAGCAAGAATCGGACTTGAGGGACATATTCGGACTCTGAATATTTTCGTGGCAAAACCAGAAGTGAACTTGTAATACTTTCTAAGATTTGTGGAACGTGTCGAGTTCTGAATATTTTGCTGTGCATCAAAATAAGACTTGGAAATTTTTCGCGAGTGAACTCTTATCATTCTTGAACTTATAAATGTGTGCGGTTCACGACCGATACCGAACTTTGCATATTTTCTTGCTATAAACGGAAGGTGAAATTGAGAATTTTTTTGCTGTGTAATCATAAAGGCGCTGGATATTTATACGGAGAGAGCGGGCATCAGACATAATATAGTGGAGCTGGAACAAATATTTGAGTGGTGCGAAGCGGTGAATCGGCGGTGTTCGTTTTTAAAGAAGAGAAGAGGATTCGTGGTAATTGGACTTCGGAACTTCGGAGCCTCAAGAAAGAAGGGAAGGCGTTTCTTCGAGGTAGCATCAATCAAGAGCACGCGAAGACCAGAATCGCCGTATAAAGTTCGAACCAGGTCATGACTAAAGAAAGTTTCTCATTGTAAATTTTTACATTTTAATTTGCTGCATTTTGATAGGAAATAAACATTAAGTTTCTCTTTGAAAGAAAGATAAATGATTTTCATTGGCCAATTCAAGCTAATAAGTAGCTAGATCAAATAATCTCTGTTTTCAGATTCCTCGCCATTCTGTATAGATGGCAGATCGGGTAGTCGGCTATTAATAGACGATAGCGATTATTTCTGACGTGACCCATCGACCCAGCTAGCGGGATATTTGGTTTTTATCACAGTAATAATAGTAAAATATTATCGTAACCTTTTTCCTGGCGCCCATGTTATTAGAAATTGGGAAACGGGTTACGACGAATTGCCCAATAATTGTAGCAGTTAGGGGTATGTTTCAATATATATATTAGTGAGTTTGAAATATATCTGATAACTTCAATAAATATTTATAAAACGTTCTGTCCCACTTTGGGTAGCCATTGAAATGAACCTAATACCGACAAATATCCGATAATTTAATTAATTTAATCTTTCAATATATTTTCAAACCTTTGTAATCAATATATATATATATATATATATATATATATATATATATATATATATATATATATATACACAGGATGGGTCACGTAACTTTAGCACCTCCTGTAACTTTTGAACGGTTGAAGATGTTGAAATGTAGTTTTCACGAAAGTGCATGAGAAAATAGGGCTAATTGATGCGTGTATTCATTTCTATTATATCACTTGTATTTTACGAGATATTTGAGGTAACTTTGTTTTTTCCATCCAACCATCCATCCAATTTTTTCCAATGGAACCATACATATTTTTTCAGACTATTATGAAGAGAATCGACGATAGAATAAAGACGAAACCAATGATATACATATTGTCATATGTTAGATAAGAATTTTTTTGAGAAATTTTGATTTTTTTGCGACCAGTTCTTAACGGATATTTTGAATGTAACAGCCCGCCACAGAAGGTAACGCACCGCTCCACCAGCAAGCAAGCGCTCGGGGAAGGGAAGGGATCTTAGTATTTCAAGACACAAATCATATCCCAAATATTCACAAAACTTGTAGTTTTTTCCCCTGAACTCTGCTTTCCATCCTTCCATTTCCAGATTCTTTTTAAGAAATGGAAGGATTAAAAATAAGGATTTATCGTAAGTATGTATTGTAATAAAATTGTTTATTACTTCAACTCCAGTTAATGGGGTTTTATATCACAGGATATTAATGGAATCTTGAAACAAAACATAATAAGAATAAATACAGACTAAGAATAAGATAAAGAATATTGCTTATACTGAACAATAATAATAAACGTAGAATAATAACACAGGGATAGAAACATCCATTAAGATAATAATTAATCACTAAAATAAAAATATATTCCCAAAATATAGTAAACAATAGTAAATAAAGGTAATCACTAGAGACGGACAAAACTGCATTCAGTCTCTCGTATCTCGTCCGACCTGTGAATCATTCTCACTGACCGAAGAAGGGAGAAGGGTCGTGGAGGGGGTAGCACCCAGCCAAGGCCAAGGGAGTGCACTGGCGAAGGAGATTCTCTTTCTCTGCGGGAGGCAACGAGACAACGAGATTCTCGTATCTCGTAGGGACAGAGTATTCTTCTAAGCAGTCCAAGCCGACCGAAGCTCGGGAGAGACTCATGATCAAAACTGTTTAGCGTAGAGCAATGATTTCTTCCTAATTAATTGATTTAAAATAAATACTCTCTAGCGTAATAATGAAACGTTTCCTTTTGCTTGCATAATATTGAAGTATTACATGTCGTCGTTCACAAGAAAAGTAATAAATAAATAAACAAATAAATTAATTAATAAAAATAAAAGGAGATGGCTCACAGCAACAACTGTATTAAAGTGTATTCTTATTATTGTAAATGTTTTGTGTTACGGTGTTTACGTTTTGCATACTTTGTATGTAAATGAAAACCATACATAATTCGTAAAAATTGAATTATGAAATAATAATTCCATTGAAGAGAAACTTTTCTTAGTGTCTTTCATCGAGCTATCTCCCATTTGACCTGAGAGATGACCTAAGCCTATCTTCGTATTTCGCACGTGGAGAGGCTGTCAACGTATGCGTCGCGCCGTAGGCGTAGGACCGTTTCTTCCCTCCCTGACCCCTCCTACGGTGAACCGAGGAAGCTTTGACACCTCGATATGATAGGAGCGTTCAGAATATTTGGGATATGTTTTGTATCTTGAAATACGAAGATCCCTTTCCTTCTCCGAGCGGGCGCTTGCTGCTGGAGCGCTGCGTGACCTTCTGTGACGGTCGGTTAATTCAAAATATCCGTTAAGAACTGGTCGCAAAAGAATCAAAATTTCTCAAAAAAATCCTTATCTAACATATGACAATATGTATACCATTGGATTTGTCTTTTTACGCTCTTTATGATAGACTGAAAAAATATGTATAATTCCATTTGAAAAAACCAAGTTACCTCAAATAGTTCGTAAAATACAAGTGATAAAGTAGAAATAAATACACGCATCAGTTAGCCCTATTTTCTCATGCATTTCCGTGAAAACTGCATTTCAATATCTTCAACCGTTCAAAAGTTACAGGAGGTGCTAAAGTTACGTGACTCACCCTGTATATTGTATATTATATATATATATATATATATATATATATATATATATATATATATATATATATATATATAAGGAACTGATAGAATTCAAACAAAAGACGGCGGGAAACTTATCGCAATCAAATCTATCTACACGCACAACCAAGAAAGTCTCGCGGATACATCAGGATTAGAAACTATAGCAGTCTCAATTACAATCAACAATAATCCTTTGAATAACATAGCTGCATACATACCTCCCACAATATAATTAATAAACATCAAATTATGAAATCCATTTAAACCCACAGATAAAGTTTTCTGTTAGGGGAACTCAATGATAAACACATTAACTGGGGAAGCCAAAACTACACTCAAGACGGTAAATTACTAGCCTAACTTTTAATCAATACCAGTATTTAAATACTCTCTCCCCGAAAACCCACTTACTACCCACAAACCCATTTACTCCAAACAGATATTCTTGATATTGGCTTAACCAACACAAACATAGACTTCCACCTATCGATAATATTCGAACTTGATGCTGACCGTATTCCAGTTTTGTTTACATCGCAACAAACATCGCCCCAACATGCCCCCGTACCTGACCCAAACTCAACTGAAGTTCACGGAAAAATTAAAATTACAATACCCCAAATAAGAATATTATATAGTCCCATTGCAGTAGATCAATCCGTTACTTTTCTCACTGACCTCATCAACGCAATCATCCAAAATTCTCAATTAACTTCCACTCGGAACACAACCCACAACTACACAATAAATTAACTACAGGCATATTAAAGCCAATATCTGTCAAAGAAAATTACCAAATCATCTAAGAACTCATGAAGTAAAGAAGGCAACCTAATCACCATAATCACTAATGTTGTCAAAAGACGTATTAAAAACCAGAACAAAGAATAATATTATAACCTCATAAAATCACTTAACACAAGCAATAACATATTACGCAGTTTACAAACAATTTCCGAAGAAAAAAAAAACACTGTCCCTCCGGAGAATGCAACCTCGGGTAATCTTCGATTCAGAAGACAGAGGCGCTGGCCAATCATTTCGAAGGCACATTTACTGCGAACTTCATCCGGAACATGATAATAAACTGCACGCTACCAAATTAAACTTTTTCGGTCCGTATGAGGGAATAAATTACTCATCACCCATTGAAATGTCAAAATCATCACAAACCTTCCTAATAAAAAACTCTCAGGTCACGACATTAATAACACAGCTTTGAAAATACTACCATAATCGGCAATAGCGTTCTCGAAGAACATATTTAATTCATGTCTCAGAACAGGTTATTTCCCATATAAATGGAAACACGTAACTATCATACCCATATCAAAGCTCAGTAAAACCCTCAGTAAACCTTGATAGTTTCCAATCAATCAGTTTATTAACACCTTTTTCCAAAATATTCCAAAGAATCATTAAAAAGAGTAATAAACCACCTGTATGCAACTAATGCCATCTTCAGAATACAGTTTGGATTCACTGAAAGAATCTCAACGCAACATCAATTATTAAGAATCCCAGAACACATTTATTCCGCTTTTCAAAAAAACTTCACACCATTACAATATTTATTGATATCACGCAAACTTTCAACCGACCTTGGCACCAAGCTCTTTTGTACACTCATTCAATTCGACACGCCACAATACTTACTCCTTAGTTACTCGCGCTATGTTTTGTCACACAAGTTCCCGCGCGGCGTACTTTGTACGCCAAGCCTATTTTGTTAGAAAAATGAACTCCGCAAGGCCTGAATATTTGGATATAACTTTTATTTAGTTATATTTAAAATGTATACATATTACAATTTTAATTCAATATATAATATAAAATTTACCATATTAGCTATCAGAATTAGCTGACATTAAGAATATGTTCGTTGCTTGAAAATTTGTAGCACCAGTTAGAAGTTAGTGTAGACAAGCGCTTCCATTCTTGATAAAGAACATCATCGTAAAAAGAGAATTACCAAAGATATTCAAAAATATATTCATAAAAATATATATATTCAAAAATTCAACAATAGAACATGCAATCATGAAACTGACAATGAAGGATTGAGCAGTATCTATGCTAACATCTACAAATAATAGCCTTGCCTCTTAATTTAAATTGTACCCTCTTGTACTGCATAAGTATTGTTTAATTGACTCACACATATTTGCTATTCTAATATTACTCATTGTTATATGTCATGTCTTATAAAATTGTGTAATAACTAATTAACAAAGTGTATTCTGATAAGTTAGTGTGATATATTTTTGATGAGGCACAATACATTAAAAAATAATACATGCTTGGTAACCGTTGCTCTATTACCATACTAATTTTAACTCATAAATTAATACCTTATGAAATCCATATATGAAATTATTGTACATAGTTATTGGTAAATTATTTGTTTTGTGTGTGTTTTTTTTTCTTTTCTGTATCCAAATTTTATTTTACTTATATATTTAATTTTTTAGGTGTGTATAAGTATGTTGTACATATAAATAGACAACTCGTATTTCATGTTTCATAAGTTGGTATAACTATTGTAACCTAACACACGCTAACAGAGGCGGATGCACAACAGGTGCAAAATGCCTATCACGGTTGAACCCTATATAATTTATGTGATATGGAACTACATAGACAATAGGGATATGTAGAATGTACGATGTACAATATGCATAACCTTACAGGTAACAATCAAATAAACTATATTGTTAATTAACTAATTATAGCTCAAATCAAATGGTTCACTGTGCATATTTATGTAAATAAATGTTGTTATCTGTTCTGTAGCTCTGATGAAGGCCTTGACAAAGATTTGCAAAAGATAGAACTCTTCTCTCCCGTGCCACAAAGAAAGTGAGAGCCCTCATTTTATTATCTACAATTACAATATCGTAAAAAAACAGAATGAGGACAATGAAATATCTTTTTACAATGATATGAAAGGGAGAGTTGAATCCATACACCAAAAATGCGTATCATTAGCACGAGTCGTTGCACACACAGGAGGCCAATGGCTTTGTTCTATGGCATTTTCAATATCACTGGGTGCTCGTGTTCTGTATATTTCTATGAAACATAATACTTTTGACTTCCTAAAAACGCTTACTAGAGAACTCGTCCTATATGAACGAAAGGCTTTTCAATGAACATTTATCACGAGAGCTGCGGCTTCTGATAGCAAGAATGATAAAGTAAAATTCCAGCCTGACAACGTACAGAAAATACTTGAAAATTAAAAAGAAATAGGGGTGCCTTGTGTTCATGTTCAGAAGAAATAAAATATCTTTATTCTGAATTTCCTGTGATCATCCAGTGTGTCAAATCAGTAGATATCTTGTTTGCCAGGAATGCGGTGAATCTAATTTTTAGACATTGTCAAAATTGTGAAATAGATAATTAAGTTTTGTATATCTGTATTTTTTATGTCAGCAAGGAAGATCAAAATACAGCTTGCAAAAGCACTACAATCATGAGGTCTCAAACCAAACAAAGTGACTTATCTCAAACATACGTATCAAATAACAATAGATTTGCTTAGTAGTGTGGTAAGAAAGTGTCCTAAACACCGATACAAACGTTTTGGGCCACAAATGTTGTAATAAAGGTGATTTAATAGTTTTCAAATGTGTGGTGTCATTACTGGCCCCACGTCACCATCTATGCTCAATAAGTTTCACGACACCATTTAAGGGTTAAATGCAGTTCCCAACCACCTGGGCTTCATTGAGGCTGGGCGTTGCCGCCTGAGACAGGGCGAGGACGAGGAGCGCGCGGCTCAAGATAGAGAGGGAAAAAAGAGAGGGAATAAAGTGGTAAAAAGAGACAGGAAAAGAGAGAGGAAAAAGAGAGAGGGAAAGAGAGGGGGAAAAGAGAAAAGGAAATAGAGAGACGGAAAAAGAGAGAGGGAAAGAGAAACAGAGAGAGAGGGAAAAGAACGAGAGAAAGGAAAGAAAAAAGAGAGAGAGGGGAAGACAGAGAGGGGAAAAGAGGGAGAGCAAGACGTCTTCCGGGTACAGCAAGATATATTAAAAAGTTATTTGATGATTAAAGATAGAAATGTGAAGGCAAAAATTATATACATTTAAATACAAAATATTTTTATGTTAAAGAAATTATTATTAATAATTATTCAAGAATACATTGTTTGAATCATATTTCGTCAGAATATATGAAGGCTGATTTTTTTAACAAAGATAGTGGAAAGTAATATATTGTTGAAATGTTTGGAAGATAGTTTAGTTCAAGTGTAAATATCATATAAAATTCAGGGGGATATATGCGGTATTATTGTTTGATGGCCACATAAATTTTACATGGCCAGTTGCATGTTGAATACTCACGAGTCGGGCAGCTAAAAAGATGTATTTGTTTTTGCTGAAGAAAAAAACAAAAACAAGCATTATCTACCCTGAAGCACTTTAATAATAAAGTCAACAAAATAGAATAAATATTATTTATATTTCTCCTTTACATATCATTCAATTTCAGAAAATGTATTCATTATCGACAAGAAAATGAATATCATTTTTTATATCATTCCTAATTAAACATGATAACTTTTTCAAACTTCAAAGATATTTCCATAGTTATTTCTTCTGCGGCAGCAATACGCCGTTTACCATCCAGTAATTACTAAAGTTTCTACTTTCTTATACAAAAGCCTTTCCTACATATTTAAAGATTGTTCTTCAATGGAAACAATATCAACGTTCCACATTTGTTACAGTTATAGATAAAATATTATTTTAATACAACTAGAGTTGTCTATATTCCGAAAACATGTTTATCTTCCTTTTTGCAATGAGAACTCAATGCTCTACTTCGCTTTTACCCTGCGGGAGTGTCACTGTGCTTTCGCAATGCTTTCAAAAGCTGGCAACGCAGGACTGGGTATGCATTGTATTCGAAAACGTATAGTCGCGCGAAAATAAACGACCTTGTCCAGAAGATCAATATCAACCTATATTCAACTGCCTGGTCTGTTTTATTACAAGAATCGCCACCTTATTTTTAACGAAACGTATGTTTTGGAAATCTATGCCAAGTACTAAATGATATTAGGCAGACAACGCACACCTTCTGTTTTCCTCTATTTTAACGATCTTTTTCATTCTTTCTAGATATCTAATGACTTGTAAAGACACATATTTTAACATATTTTATAAATCAGTCGACAGGGAAAGGCTAAACGTTTTAATGACCTGCAAAACAAAAAAGGACGGAGATCGTTAAATGATAACTAGCATACCCGTGCCAGAACTCTCGCATGCTCGTTCTTCTCTATTCTACCATTTCCATGTTAAGATGGAATGTTGTTACCGAAACGTGTCTTTTTTTAAATGTATTAAGTTAACTTCCAATATACTTATAGAATATCAAATAAAAATAACTAGGGGTGCAAAAGAATGGCACAGACTTTCTCATACAATTTTTTCTAATGTCTTTGGTCTGGGCTATATTTTTGGTCTTGTCCCATCCTCTTGCCAGCTGCCATCTACTGCCGCCCAAAGTATATTTCTTTTAAAAAGTCTAATTTTTTCAGTTTCCTAATGATAGAAACGAATTGTTACTTTAAGAATATTAAAGAAGACTAAAACCGCTCCCTAAATGGACATTTTCGTTGAAATATTTGGTGTTTTTTTAAAAATGTATTTTAAGTGTTACTGTAAATGCGAAATTTGAAGCTCTTTTACACAGAAAACTTTTGAGTTTTCGAGAAACTTTGTTAGCAGTCATTAAAAACAATTCCTCTCACAAACGCAATAATGTATACAAATTTCTGGAATTGTGAATATTAATTAGAATGAGAGAAATTTTAAAAAACTACATTTGCGTAATATATATCTATACTAATATATAGACAGAAGTGCGTTGTCTTCCAGCACGGTAATCTCTGAATCTACTGAACCAATGCTGATGCAACTTTTGTGCTAGCATCCTTTAAAGGCCTGGAGTACTATAGGCCATGATTTACAAACATAAACGGTAATATATTTTCAAAATAATTACTTTTCTGGACATTTTTCGCCTAGCCTTACATCACAGATTCAAGAGTGCATCAATGTCAGTAGTTTAGCTGCGCGCCACCAGAGGATGACGTCTGAGATCTACTACTGATTTCATCAATGTCCAGATTGATTGATTTTTTCGTGTTTCCGGGCGCGTCAACTGCTTCGGTCATTAGTCCCGTTAGTGTAGTGCATGTTTTTTTTCTCGGGAGATGGCGGTGATCTTCCCCCGCAGGATGGCGAAATCCGGCGCCGACCTACCGTCGGCTAGTGGGGTTTCCCCCTAACCAAGACTCTCCCACCAGCGGGGCACCGCCCCAACCTGGACAAGCTCTAAGCTCCCGACCGGTCTCCCGGAATATGTGGTAGTGTAGTGCATGTTAGTGTAAGTTTGTGTGTAAGGGAAGAGGATAGGACAAGGAAGAGGAGGGACAGATCGCGCGCGGTCCGTGGCCCGTTTGGTAGGGTACTGCTCCGGCAATCGCCTGGTGTTGATCGGAGAAACCACGGAAAACTACCGATCAGAGCAGCCGGCCGCTAGAATTCTCCTCCAGGCAGCGACTGATTTCGACCTAGCTGGAAAGCTAGTGTCGAAAATTCTGTCGCCGCCAGGATTCGAACTAGGACCTCCCGGTCAGAGGCTCTGCAGTGACATCAGTTGATGCACTGACCTACCACTCCCGGTCAATGTCCAGAATTATTGCGAAATTCATAAGAGTTTCAATAAGGTTATGTAATGTCCCTGTGTGAATATTTGAAAGAAAGCCGTAACTGAAGTGGTAAATAATGTCAATGTTCATGTATTGCTCTTTGTCCGTGTTATATGAAAAGTGGCAAGAAATCATTGTGAGTTTGAAAGTGTTTAATACTTGAGGTAGGTTGAGAGAATAAAAAGTACAATGATATACAGTACAGAATATACAGTATTGTACAATGTACAATATACACATATCGTATACAATCTAACCGTCTTCTTTTACAGAAATTTGTGACAACTGAATTGTTTGTCTAAACGACTGTCACAATTGTCAAAACATATTACAAATGCCAAGAGATGGGCAGTTTACTAAAATTTTGAATCGGTTACTCAGAGGGAAGATCGACTTGCTGAAGTACTTACTCGCCCCATTGAAACAATACTGCAAGAAGGGGAGACATGTGAATAATTCTCTAAGTAGTAGGGCAGCTGTTCATTAGGACTCTCAATTTGACTATTTACTCAGTTCTTAGGTTCAAAATGGTAGAATGGAAAATGTGTATATGTTTTCAGTCCATTCAGTAATTTTTTTTCTTCAATATGCGAAGGCAGTTTGAACAGTGGTGTGTAATTTAGGAATGATCATTTACATATTAAGACCAATCTGTGCAGTTGCTTGTCATATTAATTGCAGTTGTACTTATTTCTTCTATATGCGAAGAAATTTCGTGCTGTGGTTGGTAATTAAGCAATGGTCATTACAATATTAAGGCTAATATGTGCAGTTGTTTTGCATGACACTGGCTCCTAATGAATGAATGAATGAATGAAGGTGTGAATTCATATATATTTTTCAATAAATAATTGGAAAAAATTAATTTATCTAAAAATATTTTGTCTAACCAAATCTGCGAGTCCTTTGTTTCTATTTTCAGTATTCATGTTCATATTGGTAAAATGAAAAATGTTTGTATGTTTTCAGTCCACCTAGTAAACGTTTTTCTTCAATAACTTCATTTACATATTACGACTAATCTGCGCTATTGTTTTGCATATCAATGGCTGCCAATGAATGATTTCATCCATATTGTTCCATAAAATATAAGAAAAACTTAATTTATCTAAAGAAAGCAAATATATAAATCTGGAAGATCTTGTTTTTTATTATTCAGCTCTCACGTTAAAATTGGTACAATGGAAAATGTTTAATTGTTTTCAGTCCACCCAGAAAAGTTTTTCTTAAACATTTGAAGGAGTTTTGTGCAGTGGTATGTATTTTCGGAATGACCATTTACACATTAAGACTAATTTGTAGAGTTGTTTGCATATCAATTGCTGTTGTACTTTTTTCTTCTATATGTGAAGAAGTTTAGTGCAGTGGATGATAATTATAGAATGATCATTTATTTATTAAGACTAAATGTGCTTTAGTTTTGCATATCAATTGCTCCCAATAATTAAATTCATCCATACTTTTCTATAAAAAATAGGCAGAAATTAATTTATCTAACAAAAAGTTTGTCTGAGAAAATAAATAAATCTGGGAGTTCTTGGTTTCTATTATTCAGCTCTCCTGGACAAATTGGAAAAATGGAAAGTAATTTATGATTTTGTAAACCCAGCAAAAGTTTTTCTTCAATATGGGATGAATTTCTGTGCAGTGGTATGTAATTTAGGAATTATCATTTACATATTGAAACTAATAGGTAAAGTTGTTTTGCATATCAATTGCTCCCAATGAATGAATTCATTCATATATTTCTAAAAAAAATAAGAAAAAATTAATTTGTCAAAAAATATTTTTGTGTAAGCAAATAATATCTGGGAGCCCTTAGTTTCTATTATACATATTTCAGGATCCATAATCTCTATCACTTGAGATAAAATAATGATGCCAATATTGTTTTGTTATGTGGCTCAGTGCATTGTCAGTTTATTATTTACACATTATGTACTGTTGGTGAATCATTAGTTTGCTAATGTATCAGTTGTATGATGAATTGATTTACCTGAACAAATAAGTATTATACTACGTGTTACTATCACACAGGGCATTAAACATATATATATATATATATATATATATATATATATATATATATATATATTCATCTTTAGAATTATAAAAACCGATAATTGTATTTCAGAATAGATACAAGTATTTTCATTTATTTTTATGATTATGAATCATCAATTACGTTATGACATCTATAACTATTACTCCGGATCTACCTACTTCCGTACATAAACTTCCGCAACGTACCCGTGCATAAACTTCCGCATGTTATACTCACAATCAGCTTAAAACAGTAAGTCCCTTCAAAGTCACGAGTTGACAGATCAATTTCAAAACTTTTTATGAATAAAATAGAAGAAAAAATATGAAAAAAGTTTTACAACGTGACAGTTTTGATAGTGTTGGAATATATAAAACTCCACAAAAAATTAATATGGGAGTACAAGTATTTTATTTTGTAGTTTAGATTTGTTTATTGCTTTTAGTTATAAAGTGAATGTTTAGAAGCTGGAACTTGAAATAAGAAAAATGTCATTATTTGTGGAAAAGTGAGCGAGGTAATCTGGAAATTTCCAAATGGGGGTCAAAAGAAGACAGCTATCGTGGCGTGGCCGGGCAGAGCATGGCAGGGAGTAGGGCGGAGAAGGGATTCAATGGAAGATATAGAGATAGGTCCCGCCGCAGGGCATGAAAAGATTGAATTCCTCTTCCTGTATAATAATTTACTGTAATAAATGCCCGAGCAACGCCAGGTACTTCAGCTAGTTATCGATAAAACGCAATTACTTACGCATATGGTATACTACGTTACATTACTTTTCTAAATAATTTGTACAAATGTATATACTTCATAAAATATTTCATAAATTCTAATCAATAATCATGTTTATATTTTCAGATAACTCTGATGATAAAAATATATTGAAACCTGGCAAAATCTTTTCTTCTTATTAGAAAGTATCAACCTCACCAGCAATATAATTCGTAAACATTTGATCTCATGATAGTCATTAATTAAGACAATTGAGTTTTACTTTCTTTTTTTAATTTAATAGGTCGTTATTACGAATATAAATTTCATTACTTAATACAATGTAGCTTAATCGAAGCCCTTGAATCTATTACAAAACCTCCTACAGCAAGCTAGCCTTGCCTCATACTAATAACCAGTGCTATTTTTCCAGCCCCTAATTACCGTTTTCCTAAAACCCGGAACCATTTCTAAGAAATTATCCCATTTCTTTCATGAAGTAAGATCAATTATCTCTTATTACGTCCCCTTGGCAAGCATTACTTTTCTATGTCGAAAGTAATAGTTCCCCATTCCCATCCCATACTTTATATTCGACATTTGTTTCTTTAAGCGAAAAGTTTGAAATATGTTTTATTTCTCCATAGCTTGCTGTTATCTCTAAAACTGATTCTACAGAAAAAACTGCCGAATCATCTCTTCAGAAAAAAGTTTACAACTATCGTGACTAGAACATTTCTTGGACGCAACAATCGCTTGTCATAGGCACATCGCCGCGTCGTCCATTTCGAACTCATCCATTACGTCGTCCATTACTCGTAGTTGCTCTCGTTTACATTTCTCGTCCCTGCTTTGCTGCAAAAGTGATCACATACTCTTTATTTTAATTTATACATTAGTTATCGATAAAAATTTATCGCGTATCCTCCTCTTATAAAGCACGTTGTTTCGTTTACTGCTACCACATTTTCTTTGTCTCTACTTTACTCCCCACATGTTTGTGATCAACCTATCTCCATTCTTTTTTCCGCATCTAGCACCAATACGCGGTGTTTATTTTTTAATTGTTCTCATTCTTTAAAATTTGCGTCGCTTTACCATACTCTTTCTTTTTCCACATTTAATTCTGCCAATAATAAAGTGTGCAACATTTTCTACATCTCCAAAATCATCGTCCCTTGCAATATTTTTCTCCTTTCGTGAGCTCTTGCTCTTTCAATTCATTGCTACGAGTGCTTTGCTTCTACTTCTCTTTCCATCGGAAACGGTGTTTTGTTGCTTTCTTCTTCTCTTTGTTTCTCACTACTCTTTCTACTCCAATCTCCTTTTAACTCTATCTCTACCGGTCTTTCCTTCATGCTTTCACTCCTATTCTTTCTCTTTCCCCACAGTTGGTCTCTCACTCTCGCTCCCACTCTCCCCCACTTCCCCTCCCCACCTCCCCTCCCCCACTCCTCCTCCGCATCCCCTTCTCCACTTCCCCTCCCCTACTTCCTCTCCTCCTCTTTCCCTCCCCACTTCCTCTCGCCCAAATCCCCGTGTCTTCATCTCCCTCCGTTCATTTCTCTCTCACCCCATATCTCTCACTTTCTCTGTGACGATTGGACGTAGCAGCAGTCGCTACGTGCAGCACCTGCTGGGCAAGCGAGCATCGTTCCGCAGCGCATTCTGTGGCAGTGAAGCCGGCCGGCGCCAGAGGGTTGCGGGGGCCGCGCGCGGGCGAAGGAGCCGCGTGATTTGTGCGTGGAAACGCGGCCACTGCGGACTCCTCGAGGTCATCGATTCGCCTGCGACGCACCACGCGGCGCCGCGCCGCCCACGCCATTCTTTTGGGGCGCTTCTGCATTTGCTTCTTCTGCTTGCTCTTGTTGTAGTCATGAATGCAAGGCACAGACGTTCTTACGGTTAGAGATATAAAAGAAGTATGGAGAACTTCTATATTTACTGCTTGAATCAATACACTCTTCGGACTCGGTGAATCAACACACACTTTAGGGGATTCGGTGGCATAACGGTTAGCGTATCAAACTGTTGTGCCCGAGTTTGCGGGTTCAAACCCGATCGAAGACGTGGATTTTTAAGGGCAAAAAAATCCTTCGTTCGCCTTTCTTCGGAGGGGAAGTAAAGCCGGCTGCCCCATGTAGTAGATTTACTGCATGTAAGATATCTTCAAGCGTAAATGAAGCCTCTGAGCAAAATTGAGTTCCGCCTGTTTCGTCGCTCAAGATAATACCTCCTTCCTCTGTTAGGTGGTGAAAGGAGCGTAGCGAAAGTTGCTAGTCGAAAGTGGTTAGACGGAAGAGCGGGCCTGATGGCCCGAGTCTCGCCACGTAAAATAAGGCATTAACTAACTAACTCTTGTTTTCTATTTATCTCACTCACTTTAGTCAAACATGAGTGCAGGAATTTATTCAAAGAATAAATAATTTTAAAACGTATATTGTATTGTGACTCGCATGATTTCGTTTCGATATTTATTTCGAAGTTCTTTGATGTGCACTCGTCGGTAAAAAAACGGTTTTATTGAGTGGAGCAGGCTCTGATAGTTCACGGAATCTTGTCCCGACATCAATGATACGACGATGCACTGCAATGCATCTTACGATTAAAGTCAAAATGCAGTCTCTCTGCAAGTTACGTGCTCTCTATCACGGCAGCGGATGCGCCTGTAAGATATTCTCAGCCAGTCAGCGGAAGATTCTAAAATTTTCTACTCTAGAAATTTCCTAGCGTTGTCTCTCTTTTTCAAAATGTTGATTCAGGGTTCGAACGTGCAGCTGCGCGCAGTAGGTCGACACTAGTGGTGCTATTTATTAATTCCTTGTAATAATCATTTATCTGTGGTGACTGAGGGCTTTCCAGTGGTCGCGGTATCATGCCTGTTCCGGCGGCAGCGATGAGATGGGCTGGGGAAGGGCGGCCGAAGGTAACGGGCCTTCAACACGTAAATAAACAGAGAAAAAGGTTCTCTGCCGTGCCCCCCTGACGGCAGCAAGAGGTGTCCCGCGGTGCAAAAGTCTCCAGGGAGAGGGGGAGATTTCGGAGTTATGCAGTTGAGCTCTCATACGCGCACAAAGGAATTGCGTTCTTTTACATTACGCAGCTCTTCTCGATTATTAACTAAAATTGGCTTTTATATTATCTTACCTAAATCTCTCAACTCTGTACCGCCACAGTATATAGAAGAGTACTATGAACTCTTTAATTTAAACGAAGGTCGTAAATTAATGTTGAACTATCCCAAAAATGCTAATTTTGACGAATTGATTTAAATTATTTAGAAAAATTAGTGTAATTATTTTATGTGTATTAAAAAGTTGTTAATGACCTTAGTTAAGTCCTTACTGACCTTATTAGTTTTTCAAAGGGACCTAAAATAAATGTATTATAACTAAACCAAGTTATTCAAAAATTTGGATGAAGAATAAGAGATTTTTTAGTAACTTTTGGAAGTATTGATTTTAAAAGGGATGGAAATGACCAAGCGCATCGAAATATAGAACATTCAACATTAAAATTGATTGTCGGTGACTCTTGTCACGGCAACTGCTATGGTCATTAGTCCCATATCTGTAGTTCATGTTTGTCCTCGTGATTTGGTGGTGGTCTTCTCCCATTGGATGGCGAGATCCGGCTTCGACCTACCGTCAGCTAGCGGAGTTTGCACCTATCAAGTATTTCTCGCAGCGGGGCACCGTGGCACAAGCTCCCAACCGCTCACCCGGCATAAGTGTGGTAGTGTAAAATATGGTAATGTAAGTTAGTGAGGAGGTGAGGATAGGACATGAAAGAGGAAGGAAACATCGCGCGCGGTCCGTGGTCCGTTTGTTAAGGTACTGCTCCGGCATTGCTTGGTGTTGGTCGGAGAAACCAAAGAAAACTTCCGATCAGAGCCGCTAGAATTCTCCTCCAGATAGCAACTGAATTCGATCGATCTTACCAGTTAGTTTCGAAAATCATTCCACCCGCGGAACTCAAACTTAGGACCTCCCGATCAAAGGCACTGCATTGATGCCCTGAACCACCTTTCTCGAAATAACAATATTTAAGAAAAAAAGTGGAAAGGATGAAAGTATTTAACGGTGCGGCAGAAATTTTAATGATAGAGATATAATACCGTAGACAGAAATTCCTTTATATTGAGAATCTAGTTTTTCCTTTCAAGTTTTGTAAAGTATTTTTTCCAGTTACAATAATTGTTGAAGAAGATGAAGAATACACGAGGAAGTTTCATGTACTCATGTAAGAAGGTTCACTTACATAAGGAAGTTCATGTTATTCATTTAAAGTATACTACAAAATACTACAAATGTAAACATATGGTTCAAACATTGAAGTAACAATTCTAGAGATGCGATTAATTGGTTTATATTATTTATTCATTTCCACATTATTTTATAAACTAATTTAATATAATATCAAAAATGTAAATTGAAGGCTCAGCAGGGACAGAATTGCAGTAGAATTTGTTGAAGTATAGTTCTATGGTTAGTGGGTCGTGAACAGTCCTTGAAAACATCTTGCTTGTTGGGTCTCGGGTGGTGGCCAGCTATAACTGAGCATGTTATTTCATTTTCTGCGAACAAGGGAGTGGACGATACATCAAGAAAATTGCGGGCTGAGAAAACGTTTGTTGTCTGTGCCTTTTCGTCGCAAGGTCTTGTCTTCTTCCAGCGAATGCCGAGGCGATGAAAAAGATCTACTATTTTTCTCCGTAATATATAAACGTTTCCTAGTTTTTCATGTTCCTTTTTTCAGATTGATTTATATTTAATAAACCCTTCGTTTGCTGCAGGGTGCATTGATCTTCTGCACTGAAGTGTGCTTAATGACTAAACATATATTTTCAGATGTTGAGTTTGTATCGTATTTATCTATTTTCAATTGTCTTCCTTGGGTATGAGGGATGCGTTAATTAGCGAGTATTTCAGCGAAATAAAATTACCAGTATGTAGGTTGTTAAGAAACCGCACCGGGCTGAACTGTGAACGCTAACAATTCCGACGGTTCACAAACCTTTACACTAATTAATATAGGTAATAATTGATGGAACTAAATATTTCTCCCCAATCTGGGCAAGTTTAACCTATTCGTGCTTATAAATGTACATAAATAAACAGATATTTATTTTGGCACAATTACCGCCAAATTCACAGGGCTAACTTATTCGTCGAGTTCTCTAAAAATCAACTGCGTGTGACGTGCGCACCCCTATCTTCGTATTAATAACAAAATCTGTTTGCATACGAATTGGAAGCTATGACCTATTACTTTAAATATAAATTTTGATCATAGATCCGCAATGACTCCCATATTGAATCGGTCTGTGTCCCATTATAGTACAGATTTATATTTCGTATGGGTCCGCGAAGTCGTTCCTATACAGGTAACGAATTAATATTATAGTTTATTTTGGGAGCCTGACAATCTTATTTTTTCCCTGTCATTTGATTTCTACTATCTACTGGAAAGAAAGTAATACAGATTTTTTGCCGAATCACAATGTCGGCCGCTATTTATTATACCGATTCTCTTCTCACCGTTTTAATGCTCAGCGAGGCCCATCTTCCTCTACACAAGGTGACTTACTACAATAAGAAGAAGTAGTTTCCATTTTTTGGTGTTAGAGGTCTTAGAATACAATTTGTTCTGCACAAAAATCGCTGTTTTTTGCTCTAGAATTCCATAAATTTCTCTACACTAGATTTGTAGTGTACGGGAAAGTAAAAATACTTTATTGGTGTGCCTCATAGAACTCCAAAATTTATTTTCTAAATTACGATGAAATTGTTGCAGCAATAATAGTTTTATAAATTAATTATAAATCTGAAAGTAAATCTTTTATACATCTGAAAGTAAATATTTTTACAAAATTTATTTTTCCTTTACTCTCTTTACATTTATTTGATTTATTTTTGTAATTTTTCGATTACAACCTTTTATTACAAAATATTAGGAAATCTTAATATAAAACAATACCAATAACAAGTATTATTAACCTTCAATGTCAGTGCTTTTTGATTCGCGCAATCGGTTAAAGTACATGTTGGGAGTTTAAAATAAATGTATACTTCATTGAAATTCGAGGGTCTCAGTGTAGTTTAAACAATAATAAATGTTAAGTAATGGAGAGCCATTTTTGAAAGACTGATCGTGGAAAGCATTTTCTCATGAAAACTGCTATCATTTGAAACATGCTTCTAATACTTGTCTTTGGTTGTACTCGTACGTTTACGCGAAAAAACTTAACAATGAATGAATCACACAATCATATATTTTTGTTTTTAAATAATATGCTCTTAAAAATTTAGATAGGTTGTAAATTCAGATAAAAAGCATTGCCTTTCCCTCAGAAAATATTTTGTGGTGATATTTCTGGCTCTCTATATCTACCCAGTGCGGTGACCATGTTTGCTCACGCTGTTCACCTAATGCAGAAAGCTCTCCCCACCACTGTCCCGAGACATTTCCGGAATCAAACTTCCGGTCAGTTGCGGCGCCGCCCTTGCCTTTCCGAGCAACAGGGGGTCATTGTTTGCAGGGGCTTAGAGATGGACATTCAAGTGGAAGGCGAACCAATTATAGATCCTGATTAATAAGAAGAGGCGGACATAATCTATTTCCGCGTATAACAACAATTCAAAAATCTCGAGAAATAGACTTTTTATTTTTCTGAAGATTAAAGAAACAACAATTTGCAATATTAAAAATTATTTTTTTTATAAATTTCATGTACTACGACTATATTTAAAATTTATTTAAATACAAATGAGAAAATATTGATTTTAAATAGCTTGGAATCAACTTTCTTTTTATGCAGAGGTACACATGGTTCAATACATTAACTGCATACTTGAATATGAATAGAATTATAAAAGTTATCGCGTGTTTCAAAAATAATTGACAAAAATTTAAAAAATTAAAAACTCAATTGTTCAAGAAATAGAAGACTATAAACAAATGTATTGAAGCATTTCGAACATTTCTTTGTTTCCTGTTTATTGATAAAACATTTTACAAATTCTGTAAATTCTAATAAAATATTCGATAATTAATACAAAGGCATCTTTCGGGAATTATACGGAAACCAAAAATCAACATTTAAAAGAACTAACGCTAGACATCTAAAGAATCCTCTTGTTATATCGTGTGCAAAAGTAAATGTTATTGGAAATGTCTAGAGTCAAAGGAAAATTTATTCCTGGTCCACATCTATTCGTACGTATTGTTTGTTTTTTTTGAAGGATGTTTGTGTTCGTTCCTCTTGACTTTTCAGCAACCATTCCCTTTAATTTTTCTTAAAACACGCAGCAAGATCCTTGAAGGGTATTGCGACCTCTGTTTGCTCTCCCATTTTTTGCAAAGTCATTCCATTTTTTTCTCTTGATGGCCTCCTGGTCCTGGGAGGGTGTCTCTTCTGGAGATAAGAGATTGCGGTCGTCTCCTTGCAGAACGTGATCCCGTGGAGACAATGGCGCGGGTGTCTTCCGCCCCCTCCATTTAGACGATCTGAGAGCGAAGCTGTAGTAACATTCTCTATTCATGTATGAGTGCATGTTTAATTTTTCAATGAGAGATATTGAATGTTGCTGTATATGCGGTTATTGCAGCAGATATTTTAACTGCTGCCATTTCCCGTAAAATTCGCTTTTGCTTCCTCGAATACAAAACAATTAGTATAAAAATATGCAATACCGAAATTCAATATGATTTTATGATTTTTTAACTTATCATGATAAGAGATGTTCATAGATTATTAAATATTTGTACAATATAATCTTTATTATAGCATCAATCTGTTGTCACATGAATAGTACACAGTGGTCACAAAATTTTTATTTCACAGTTTTGTATTCCACTTCAATTGTAATGATTCTATTTTCAAAAAACCTAAAATAAAGAGACTAGGAAATTAAATGCGCTGGGAAAATATTCTACCAATAGATATAATCGTACGAATGATATCATTAAAATGATCGTACGACCGATATCATTAAGATCGAAATACTCTTCGAGCAGACGATTACTTTCAAAGACGTTTTAGCCAAAGAAATAAAGGTTTTGAATTTATATTAGAAATGTGAAAAGCAACCTTTTTTACACATATTCTTTTGTAATCTCACGTATTCTTAATTTTTTATTATTCACGGTTAAGATCATTATTTTTAATAAATTTTAGTATCCCAAACTTTGACAAAATTTTACAAAATTGTACGGAAATAGTGTGTAAGGTGTATGAATTATTCACTCAGATATAAATTCTTTTAAGCCATGTCAGTATCCATTAGGTTCATATTCTCATACTCATCTTGTTAGTATTATTTGAACAGTCTCTGATTTTCTCAACAGCAAGGTCATGTTATTCGTATTTCTAGTTATGTATATTTAGAAGTACACATTCATGTAATATGCAGCCCTTTTCTCTTTGTAAATAAACAATGCAAAACCAGCGGGCAACTTGAAAATACAAAACGTTCGTGGTCTAATCATCAGCAAAGATACAAGTCGAAAACAACATTTTGCTCAGAAGCAAGCAATTCAAGCGTCTAATTAGAAGCGCGGGAAACGCGTCTTTCTTTGCAGACTTGAGAGATGAAACCGCCGCGGGCATACGTGGCTCCACCAGGCCAGTGGGCGGCAACCCTCTGCCATCGGAATACATTCGTATTACAGAAAGGCACACAACACGCATTCATCGCTATGCCTGTAGATTCACAGAACGTTTCATCACTAGAGGATGATAAGTATCTCCCTTCATCGGCAGACCTAGTGAATAAGAATGTAATGTTGTACTCAATGTTTAATATTTAATATTTAACATTGTATGTGGCGTTTAATACTTAATACTATGGATTTTATATTATATTATTACGTTTATTTTTATAGTCACCTCATCCTTATTGGTTTTACAGCTCAGCATTATTTGATCCTCAGCTCATTCAGACTCATTATTCGACGCTCAGCATTATTTGATTCTGAGAGAAGATATTTTACACAAAGCTTTACACCTTTGTTAATACCGTTCAGTTTAATTCATAGTCCTTCATGACAAAAGACAAAAATATATACCATCTTCGACTTCAAACACAGGCGAAGACATTGTGTACTCTGAAAATATCGACAAGTTGTGCTGATTTTATGGTACCTTTAAAAATGTATCTTTTTTGTGCCGTTTTATTAATTGTATTTAAAATTTTAAAAACTTGAAATATAATAATATCTATCAAGGTGTATATTAGAGCAATATTTGTGCTGCAAAATATATTATATGCAATCCTGCCTAAAACGTTTTGGTTCCTTTCAAGAAAAAAAGTAAATGCTAATAATTAAATAATTTGTTTTAAAAAATAACATATTTAACGCCAGTTCCTTGAAAATGAAAGAACTAGTGATGAATTTCGTATGAGATTATTTGGACAGATTTTTCACAGTACGTCGTGCCAAAAAGTTTCACTTGCCAAAGTGTATTTTTTCTGGAAAGTTTTAAGAGTGAGAAAAATGATATTATGGCGTATATACTCGCGTTTTAGGGTTCAAAATTGATATTTCTCCTCCAAAACTATGATTGTTACGACGTCTGTTTGTGAACATCATTTCCTCATGTACGTGTACGTGAAGTATTTTTGAAAATGTCTTCCTTTTTTGATGATAAATATTATTCATCTTTGTGACCTGAGACTATTTATGCAATAGCTCTATTTTGGAAAATATTTTAGAGAAAATATAAATCAGTATTTTTTGACCTTGCCCTGTCGACTTTCGTTCTCCTCAACCATTCTCGCCCGGATAGGGGAGGGTTTCGATCCTGTGTTATTTTTCTGTGTGGCCTGCGGGCGGAAGAGGAGAGCCTCTGGGCCTGCGGACACAGCGCCAGAGGAGAGGATGCGGCGAGCGCGCGAAGTGGCTGGCGCATGCAATGCGGGTTGCGGCGGGAAGGCGCCGAGTTATTCGCTGCCCGAAGAGCAACAGATGAATGAAGGGGTGCAGCGAGTGCTGGCAGCAGGAGGCCAACACCAGGGATAAACTTCATATCTGAATCACGTGGGACATGGAGGCTCAAGAGAAGCCAGAAATGATAAAAATATTTTTTTTAATCATTAATTATTTTATAGTTTTATATGTTAAATAATCCAATTTTCGTCTTAATATGCTATCTCTAAGTATGTTTCTTTAATTTTGAAGTTATATAGCGTGGAGGTGGGTGTTTGGACCCATCGTGGGTGGTGCTTGAACATCATGGGTGTTTTTCTGCTTTCATTATGGGAAAAAGTTAATAGTTTGCTTTCTAGTGTTGAACACAATTGTGGACTAAAAAGCATCCAAATATCAGTGTTGTGTGTGCCCAGAATACGGACCAGAAATGCACTTAAAACTTTAGGAGCTATTTCCCATAACTTGAAAATTTTCATCTTTAGGAAACAATGTTAAATACTTTAGACAATATTCGTATAACGGTCAGTATTTTTAAGAACAAAACCGATT
Source organism: Teleogryllus occipitalis (assembly GCA_011170035.1). NCBI lineage: Eukaryota > Metazoa > Arthropoda > Insecta > Orthoptera > Gryllidae > Teleogryllus > Teleogryllus occipitalis. The sequence goes on along the minus strand of BLKR01001166.1, from coordinate 292,979 downwards.
ACAATGGACAAAAATTTATATTAAAAAAGTAGCAATAGTTTTTAAAAATGGCGTTGTTAAAAGACGTATAAATAATAAATCTACACTTAAATAAAATTTCAAATCTGTAAATTAAATAGTTTCTGGGGAAATGTTATTTATATTAACATTGGCGAGATAGGCCATTCCGACTACCCTTAACATTATGTTTTCAAGACCTATGAAAGCATTTTTTAATAAAATATTCAAATGTGAGTCGTATGAATCAAAGAGTAATTTCCACATTTGAATCTGGGTGTATTTCCTCGGTTTTCTATTAGCAAAATAAGGTCCTCGTGCGGTAGAAAATATATTAGTTCACTAACCACTCTACTATCAAAGTGCGAATAGGATCTGGGATCTCGTAGATTTTCAGAAAATTGTAAATGCGATGTCGTGCATCAGCATGTACATGAATTGTGACTGAAAGCAAGATAAATGCGTTCACCAGTGCCACCCTAATAAAACCAAATACTCACAGCTAGAGAGTATCACTAAGAATCTGAAGTACGACAACAAAAATGTATTGAAATTGTCCAAAGATCGTAAATAAAATAGACGTTCTGACATCGTGAAGTAGTGGTGTTACAACATTGCATATTGTACTTTCTAGTATTACTTCTAATGGTTTCGTATATTTTGTAATTGTATTCCCACTAACTTTTAGGGATTACACATCTTTGTTGAAATGCTGGAGAAATGATATTATCACTGTCAGAGTCATGGAAAGAATCATCTCCCTTTTGAGTATTAATGGGATGAGTATTTGGCAATACATCAACAGCATCCGAATGAGCTCCACACTCAGAATCAAAATCCTGATCATCAACCAATACATGCACCAAGTGCGAATATAATGTAAAGTTTCAAATGTATGTCCGCAAGTCATGTTTCAGGCGTTTCCTGAAGGTTTTAGTAATGTTTTATTCTCCTAAAAGCTGATGGTTTCTTCTTTGATTGTATCACAGGAAATGCAGGTCATCGCGAGATCTTCGTTGGCGATGCGCCGGTCGGGCTTGTAAACGGTAGGTCGGTAGGTTTGTCAACGCAGGTCTTACGTAAAGGGCGTGCTTTACCCACAGTCACGAGCGAGATAAAATAAATTTCTGAGAATTGATAGACTGTCAGCGAAACCTGACTTTTTTCATATTAAAGATGAAGGGGATATACTGAAAATCACAAGGGAATTCAGTATATTCAAACAGATTTCAGTACCGTAAGGGAATGTACCATCGGTCCAGAATTCTCCCCTCCAACTTCTCCTGAATTAATCTTCTAAGAATTAGTTATTCAGACACTAAATCTGGTTCCTTTATATTGTAAACTACACTACGTGTTATCTAGGTATAACATTATTGCATTTATATTGCCCTCAAATTGTCACCTACTAGGGTCTACTTAACAATTTTCATTTTTGTGTTTATTACGATTCTTATTCGTATAACAAAATCATTATGTTAATTATTTTTATTTAAAATGCATTTTTTGTACAGCATTGTAATTGTAAAATCGCGACCTTGTCTGCCAGTAATTTTTTTTCGGGAGGAGGAGGGACACAATTCCTCCTGAGTTCTATTACAGATATGATTACGCAAGCCATCACAACACATCCGGTCTAATCAATCGAAGCTCCCCACACGTCCGCTCGGACAGGAAACCACGCGGACAATCGACCCTCACTGTGACGTCACTGATCACATTAAAAGTCATTACGCGGAATTATGGGTAATGAATTCGCAAAAATTGTTTTATCGGGCTGGCGTAGAGCGGGGGCGGCGCGCCGGGCGAAGGGGGGGGTGGCGGCCCACCGGCCACGGCGGCGGCGGTCAACGCGATGAATAAGTGAGCGGCGGCGGCGGCCGTGGGTGGGGGGAGAGGGAGGGGCGGTGCCAGGACGGCGTGCGCGCGTGTCGCGACTCGCGCCACTCGATCGATGGCGCGTGAAGTGCGCAGTTGCTCGGGACGACGCGTGAAAAATGTGCTCTTTGCGCCAACTGGCGCGCTAGTAGTACAGGTCCCCCACGTTTGCTCCGGAGATGCTTACGATGGCGCTCCGCATTCACTGGTGATCGCTTTCTTCTTCTTATTTTTTTTTGTTATTTAAGTACGCATCAACATCTAGGTCATTAGCGACCACTATTAGAGTTAACGTTATGGTAATTGTGAAGATGAAAGGATATGGTGATGATAAGGGGCGAAAGGACGAACACAAATACATCCATGCCCGAGGCGGGACTCGAACCCGCGACCCGTCCGTCCGAGATCACTACGACACTGCTGCCTTAACAATCTCTGCCCTGTTTGCAGGTGTACTTATTCAAATATAACTGAGCGTAATAAAATCACTTCTATTATTTTCAATGAATTCCCTCTTTTAAAATTTGGCGGTTATTTGTTACATCCAGTCATAACCAAAGATTGGTAGAAGATGGCAACACATTTGATGAATTGGAACGAATTGCAGCAATAAACCAGTAACGAAAACAACGATTTCGGTTGAAGAAACGATTTACAAAGAGTTATTATTAACTTTTTATCAGTCAGTACGATGATTAAGACGATGATACCTAAGTTTCATAACTTGTACACAGTGTGGAACTCCTTAAAACAAAATTGCTGCTGCTGTCTTAGCGATCTCGGTCACCGGATCGGCCGCTTTGTTTCTATTTTGCTTACTTTTACACTCTGTGATAATTTTGAAAAATGTGTGTAATTAAGATGTGAAGCGTTCGTTTGCTCTAAAAACACTAATGGTACTGATTTTATTAGTAAACTAAAGTGGATAATTTTATCCATTTGATGACATGTGTTTGAGATAAAATGTTTTATTGTTGTTTACGTATGTCAGTGTGTTCCCTGCTAAAATGAAATGACATTGTACGTTGAGATATCTTCTTAGTGTTTGCCACAATTACTTTTTAAAAACACTCCACAGACGTCATCATTAGTTGAATCTTGATTGACTCTAGAGTCTACGAGGGAGAACAGTAGTGTTTTCTTTGCGTAATCGTCAGAAAAGTAAGAAACTGCACAAATATGCCAGAAGTAAGGAATGGAAGTTCAGAAGTTGAGAGTAAAAATATATTGAGACGTTGGCGAAATTCCATTGTCAGAACGAGTAATAAATTAAATGACTACTATTTCATCGACATCTAAAATTTTCACTTATGAAAAAATATTTTCCAAATCATTCAATTCATTCTCATTTCATTGACATTTTCATCCTCCCTAACTTGAATGTTTTTGGCTCCTTCCAATTCACTTTTTAATTTGCACGGTAATCTCATAGTATTTATTCACACAACATACGTCATTCTTTTATTCTAGGGCTAATATTATTTACTTGCTGAATAAATGCTATAATATTACTTGTATGATTATTGTACATCATTTTAAACTCCTGAAAAATGTATAAGATTCAATAGGTCAACAATTTTTTTAAAAACGATATACCATTATGTGGTTGTGTAGAATTGAAATTGTGTCTTCTTTAAGTCATAACGTTGGTTAACTGTCTGCTTTTTTAAATAATTTTTTTCAATGTAATTTGGTCGTAAGGTCATATTCCTGTTTATAAATTCTTCAATTCTTTTGGGGTATGTATATTAATTCTGGTTTGTTATCGTGCCAATGTTGGATTTAATTATTACTAACATCTGCACGCACTCTTGTCTCGCCTTCGCCACAAATGTCAGTTACGAATCCTCATTTACGAGGGCTGCGAAGCCATTTGTATGCACGCAGAACTCTTTATCTAAGTCTCGCAGCGCAACGCAATATACTACGGAAAATACCATATTCAATTTTGATGAGTGTTTTCATATCTGCTTTTTGTTGTTCGTTTCTTCAAAAACATCAAAGACATTTGACCTTTTTATCTTAGTGTGTGCTGCATCATTTTCAACCCTGTGACTGGTCATTATCAATGTGAGAACATTTGTTTTCTGCTTGGATCAAAAGAGACATTTTGAAAACAAAACGTATGGTGTGTACTAACTTTTTAATACACTATATTTATTATTCCTGTCCAACATGCTACTTTTCCAAGGATTTTTTATTTCAATTTTTCAGTAATATTTCAAAACAATTCCCGCAGTCTGTTCGTTTCATAACCTTCAACATTGTGACATGTGTTAATAAAGTATTATTAAAATAACTATACTAACTTAAACTAGAAAATTGAAATATAGCTTTGTTTAGTCCTCACTACAATTACTGAAAACTAGTCCAACAAATGAATGCCTGTCCGTATTCAACATTCATAGGTTATATACTTGCAAAATCTAACAACATAAATCCCATACTTGCCCACTTACCATACTTGCCCAGAGCGCTACGACTAATTCCAACGTTTGGCTCATATATGATTTAGCCGTGTTATTGTACTATTCGTACTGTTCTTCTCTACTGAACAGAACGTACAGCTTGTTCAAAGCGGAATCTCAAGAGACTTTTTCTGCTTTAGGAAATATTCCGCATTGTGCAAAAGTAGGCAATTTTAATTTATATATATAGTGACGTCATGGGATTAGACAACCCCATAACGCCACCATCAGCTACGAAAAGAAGCCCACGAACAGAGAGGAGTCGGGTACGCGGTGGAACGATGGCTGGTAAACGCGCCATCTGCCCACAGCTTTTCGAACTCTGACGCCCGAACTTGCGAATAATGTTTCTCCGAGAGGTCACGAAAAGAAGACAATATTCACCCGGAGGAACCCTCTATGATTGCAGCAGCGACGGCGACTAGACTGAACCCTCTATGATTGCAACAGCGACGGCGACTAGACTGAGTTCTGAAGGCGATTGTAACTTGATAGCATAGGAGTTTATTTTAACTTGGTAGTTAAAAGTTAGCTTGAGAAGCGTATCAACGAAAGTGATGTAATTGAGAAGTGGAGTGCACGAACATTCTTCGCACTAACATTCACAATACTTGAGAGAGCAAGTGAAGTGACTGTTTGACTACGAAATAATTTCAAATTTGTAAAATTCGCGCAGAAGGACATTAACTACATCCAGCATCTCATATTGCACGCTGAGACCACACACGCACAAAGTGTACTAGGTAGGCCGAGCATTTAAAGCATAACTTCAGCAACATTAATTATTCGAGGCTGGAAGCGCGAACAAAGATTTGTGTGAGAAAGATTTGGAATGGAACGATAATCGTACGAGTCCGGAGAACGGGAGAAGGGTGTGGAAATTGGAGGCGTGGCGGAGTCCAGAGCTCGAGGGAGAGAAACTGGTAACATTGTGGGACAGCGAGCAAAGACGCGGGACTGCGAGCGGCAGAAAATCCCCAAGGTTACCTACAGGCGAGCGATGCGGAGCTGTTGAGGTAAAAGAATTGGCAACTTTTATGCGGCGATCAGTTGGGGAAAGATAATAGCAGTAAATACACGACAATTCGTGTTAAAAGTGGGTGAAAAGTCCAGAATAGGTGGGAGAAGTATTCCGAACGTTGTGAGTGACACTTTCAAGTTAATTTACTGCGCGTGTTATTGAATTCATTCAAAGAGGCCATATCTTGTGCAATTTTACTTAAATAATTCATGATTTTCACATGTTGTACAGTCGATGTTATCTGGAAAAGTCATAGATTATTTATTGTGTTAAAAGTAATTGTTTTCTGTGATATATAAAAGGGCCAAATTTAAGTAACGTGTACGTTACGTTTTATTGTTTTTTCCTCTTTAAAATTCACAGTGTTATAGTGAGTGCGAAACCCAAGGCTTGCACCTGTGAACGGGATACCTTAAAACAAGTGTAAAATTCATTTTAAAAGCCGTGCAAGGAAAAACAATAGAGTAGAAAGGGTAAAATAATGTGGTAGATGAAAATTCAGAAAGAGGAATGAGCAAATTTGTGAATTGTAGTTGGTGAAAGTGTGTTCAGGCTGTCGAGGTGACGCCAATTTTTTTGTTTTGCCTTGTTTTCTGTTTTTTTTGTGACCAACTATTTAAAGTAGTGCATAATTCTAATATATAATTGTGCCACTGTGATTTTTTCATTGAATATATGCTCATTTTATTCGTATTTTATCAGATACATTGTGTCAAGGGTTCAGACCTTTCTCATACCCAAAAGATCCTGCTTCCTGAGAATTTTAAGTTTGCTTCAGGAGCATTCATACTATCACGCTCTCACCACCGTGTGGAAGGTAGTAGGTGGGCGTGTTAGAATAAATACATACACATATACCGGGAGCTCAGTGCTTAAACTGATGCCACTGCAGCGCCTCTGACCGGGAGGTCCTAGGTTCGAGTCCTGACGGCAGGATTGTCGACACTAGCTTTTCAGCTAGGTCGAATTCAGTCGCTGTCTGGACTGGAGGAGAATTCTAGCGGCCGGCTGCTCTGTTCGGTAGTTTTCCGTGGTTTCTTGTCGTATGTGTAGCAGTACGCTAACAAACGGGCCACGGACCGCACGCGATCTTTCCTTCCTCTTTCTTGTCCTATCCTCTCTCCTTACACACACTGACACTAACATACACTACACTACCACATATTCCGGGAGATCAGTCGGGGGCTTAGAACTTGTCCCGGCTGGGGCGGTGTCCCGCTGGTGGGAGAGTCCTGGTTAGGGGGAAACCCCACGACGGTAGGTCGGCGCCGGATCTCGCCATCCAGCGGGAGAAGATCACCGCCAACTCCCGGAGGAAAGAACATGCACTACACTAACGGGACTAATGACCAAAGCAGTTGACGCGCCCGGAAACAAGAAAAAATCCGTTTGTCCGGACTAATGTCAGGAACGGCTTTCGGCTTTGATAGTGCTTTCTCAGCAAAATGGAACGTTTATTCCATGATAATATAAACGTTAATTCATAATATTATTTTCTTTCATATAAATGAATAAGTTTAAACTTTTCGTCTAGTTGGCAAGTACTGAAAAAGGGGAGCAACCTGGAAAAATGTCATACAACCGTTTTGTTGAATATGTTGTATGTACCCAGACACGAGTTAAAACCCCAAGTTCTCGACGTCCCCAACCTTGTACTAAATCCAAGAGACCAGAAAAAACAGTAATTTTTATTTTTTCTCTCTGTAACTCTTTATTGCTTGCAGAAGAATTATTCAAATCAGTTTTAAAGAGATAAAAGTTTCTTACAATTTTTGTAAGTGCATAATACATTTCTTCCTAAACCAATTATCAAGCAATCTATATGGTATGAAAACCACGTTTTGTTTTATTTCTCAAAAATAAGTGAAAACGTGACACATTTATATTTTAATAAATTTATAATATATAATAATTATTACATATATTACTATTATTTATCTCAAGGTCGTTGTAAACATTTGTTCGGTAATGCACACATTGCTGAAAATGTTTACTTAGAGATCGGTGTGTACATGTGTAGGGATCTTTTTCCGGGTTAACTCTTCAATGTGAGGACAATTTTCAAGATACTTCCTACACATTATTTTACAATGGATAAAAGAATACTTCAGGAGTAAGACAATCCTAGACGTGGGGGTGGGAATCGAGTGATTCTACAAACAAAATATTCTTCAACCCGCAATCCACATTCTGCGTGTAATGCACACTGAGTGAGCACAGTGGGCTGAAATACTGGAAAAATTGATGCAATTTGCAGTTCACAATACGTGACAGAAAAGACACGATACTGCAATACACTGCATTCGGCCGAAGTCTGAAATATGCGTCAAAACTTGTCCTACAATATGGACGAACACACTGGATGTGAACGAGTGGGACAGCGGCGGACAATGTGCGATCGGGCGGAGCTCAGAGCAGGACGGATAGAAGCAGGTGAGAACGGGGAAGGCTAGAGTAGTAGGGAAATACATTGTAAGGAGAATTCACTTCTTCTCACAGATGTCTTAGTAAGCATTTAGGAACATATTACTCGTTGCCTCCTTTGAATTAATAACTGAGGATTTCGGAGAAGAGTTATTTGATTCAAATTATTCAGAGTAATTTTTTCATCTCACCACTGTGATGTTCCTGACCATATCTGCACTTTTACTCTAATTTACTGCCTTTTCTTTAATAGTTTAACTACAAATAATCACGCCAAATGAGTTGGCGATAAGTAGTTAAAGCTAAAATAAAACAGCTTCCAACACTTTGCCCCTTACGTAACAAGTCACATCCTTGTCAACGATATAATGTGTCTATTTCATCACAAATGACTCGTTATTTGATATAATTTCGTTAACTCGTTATTTGTACAATTTTTCAGTTTTCGGTTAGGTGAAGTCCTACCTTTTAAACTGAGCTTTTAAAGCTTGACTTGGCCGAGAATGGAGTAGTGAGACAGAGTAGGCAAAAGGGCGTTTATATAGTAAACAGACTACAGATAAAGTGTCTTTGTGATTGTGATGATTCTAATATCCTTAAATGACTTGGACATCCATTAGTACTGCATGCAGCCTTCTGCGCGAATTCCGACTACCTAGTTCGTTTGATAGGTGTGGTCAATTTCTATGAAAGAAGTATGATTCTCGATAAGCAATTGTTTGCATTTTCAAACAAATGCAAATGAGACGTGTAGTTTTTTATTGTCAACCAGATGAATGTGTGCGTTTGACGTGCGGTGTAGAAGATGGAAGGAAACGAGTTACGTGCTATGATTAGACATTTTTATTTGAAGGGTTGAACTGCAGCGCAGATCAAAACCGGATTAGATGAAGTACGTGTGGTTTGCATCAGCATTGATGACAATTTACGTCTGGATTAATGAGTTAAAACGTGATCGCAGGGTCACAAAGGATGAAGCGTGCTCCGGCCGTCAGTTGAGGACACCATACCGAAAATCATCGAAAAATTTCACGATAATAGAAGATGGCAGCGAGGAAATGCACGAGATAGCTAATATTGTTGGCATCTCAACTGAACGAGTGCTCTTCATCTTGCGCAAGAAACTGACTTGGACCAACAACTGACTTCAAGAACATTTCAAAGCAGAGTCTGGCAATGTTGAGGCGAAATCGGCAGAACTTTTGGCTTAGATTGGTGACCCTGGGTAAGTTTGGATCCATCACCTCACTTCTGAACACAAAAACGATTCAAAATAGTTGACAAAGGCTGGTGTAAGCGCGTCGATGAAGGCGAAGACAGTTTTCTCGGGAAGAAAGGTAATGGTCAATGTTTATTGGCATTCTCAACGTATAATCCATATACCCAAAAATTATTTGGAAAAACGTCAGAACCGTAACTGCCTTTGACGCTGCATTTTTGGATCGTTTAAAACAGAAATCGATTGGAAAATGACCAATTTTGGCGCACAAGAAAGTGCTGTTTCATCAAGACAATACACCATCCCACAAAGCAGTAGTCACAATGGCAAAATTGCATCATTTGAGATTCAAATTGCTTCCACATCTAGCATACTCGCCGGATTTATCCCCGAGGGACTGCTTTCTATTCCCAAACAAGTTTTCATCAAATGAAAAGTAATTGCTGGTGTAACGAAACTTTTCGCAAAGTTTTAAGCACCCTATTTTTCCAATGAGTTGATAAAATTGGAACCACGCTGGGACAAATGCATAGATTTAGAAGGAGACTATGATGAAAAATAAAATGATTTTTCTCCAAAAAAGTCATTGTTGCAATTACACCAAAAGTTATCAAACAGCTCTCGTATTTTGAGCTAATCAAATTAAGACCACCAAAACAATGGTAACTAACTGATATATTTAATGGAAACGAAGAGTTGTATTCCGTTCGTTCAATAAATAATTAGTACTTCATCTATGTTAATGCTAGCGTACTCTCGTGCGAGAACTCACATATTAAACCCCACCATCTTCTCTATTTTCCCATTTCCATATATTAAGCCTGTAATATATCTTTTTCTCGAAGACCCTCATATCCTCCATCACTTGTTTGTCTCTTTGTAACTGATAAGAATATAATACATCCCTGTCAATACTAACTATTCTTATTTCACGTTATTATCGAGCAGAGAGGTACACCCGTGTAATTCAGTCACGTGGAATACCAACTAATTACTTTAATTTCATATACAGTAACAGATTCTTCAGGGTCTGAGCAGGTGGGGTAGAACCGAGAAGCGTCGAAAAAGCAAAAATGTAATCGAATGTTCAAGAATGTGTCATACCATAGATTACGGTGTGAAGAACGTTTCTTTGAGGCATTTAACCTGAAAAATTTAGTTATTAAAACGCTTCGTTTCGGACTTATTTAGCACTGTACATTAAGAAAAATTCGGCCAAGTGTTGCGGGTTGCATTTGTGATGAATATTTATATGCGATTGTTTTAAACAAAGCCTTCATATTGTTAAAGTCAAATTCAATTTGTCACGTTTCCGTGAAATTCTATTTCTTTAGAGGCCTCAATTATAGAGATTGATTGCTTGTGAGAGTCGCAAAAGGTACACTATTGAAATAATATAGGAGAGATAATGTATTCCAATTGTTCACAATTATTTAAAAAATATTATTCTAAACTGTTTTTGATGATATTTTTTATGAATAGCGTTAATTGTTTAGATATGTATTCTTAAATGCGTGCAAAGCTCATTCGCGTGTATTTCCCCAAGTTTCCCCAGGCGCAAATTTTCATTCGAAATTGTGATTGAACTATAAAACAGAGTATTTTGGACTCATAAAGGGAAAGACTTCCAGAACGACGAACACGTGCTCTGATTCAGCCTCTTTTAAACGTTTTATGATGCAATCTCATGAAAGTCGAAATCACGTAGCGATGGAGTACTTGCACGTTTCCCTATAGTAGTGGCGTAAAACCTTAACAGCCTTCATTTGCAATTAGTCCTGTTTGCATGTGAAGCAGATAAGCTCAGAACTGGGATAGACTTGCGTCAGTAACAAATAGGGACACCATTGTTCATTCGTAGTGTTATAAATAAAAATTAAATTTTAGGAATTCTGGAGATCCACACAAATATCAGTCGCTAATCAATTTTGTCCATTGCCCAGTTTTTAAATGTTAAATAATAACATCATGCTTGTTGATTGCAATGCGCGTTGAAAAAAGGAGAATGTTTCAGAAGTCAGGTGTCAATGCTATCAGTAAATGAATAGTGTTAGGGAGAATAATGAATGGGAAAGACAACGAAATGAAAGTAAACTTTGAGAGTATTACCACTACTATCGGTCAAACAAGAAAATTTGGGTTTTTTAATAACCTATGGTAATCATCTAAAATCTAGAAGTACAAGAACATCACGTACTTTCTCTAATGATTGGGAACAACTACATAATATTATAATATTACAATTTCTGCCATCACTTAAAAAAGTCCGAACAAATTCAATTGAAGAGCCTGAGGTGGATATCTCCTGCTATTTTGATAGCCAGGAAGAGTAGCTCTTTCTTACTACTAAAAAAGAAACAAATATAAATAAATGTCAACAATTACAATTTTTGCAACTACACTACTTAAACAAACAAGTGTGATTTCACGTATCAATTAAACGCCCAGGTCTGAATGCTATCCAATGCTGTCAGAACTGAATGCGGTCCGAATAATGCATCCAGAACTGAATGCACATGCGGTGTCATTACGAAATATCAACAAATAGAGAACAAATTTCAACATTTTTTTGGTTCCTGAGTAAAAGTGTGTGATTCTTACAGAAACTGTAATGCTGAATCTACATAAATCTTCCGGGTTTTTCATTTCATGTGTAGTTTTGGGGAAAATGACAACCATACGATTTATACATTTTGGTTAATCAAGGTACCATTGAAGTACAAATTACAGAACACTTACTTTACTGCAAGCATATTTCGGTTCTCTCCCGATAGTATGATTATACTATTTCTTCCTCACAGCTAACTAATAGTAATGTTCTAACATGGTTGGGTTCCATTTTTCCTCATAACCATTTTCAATAGCCAAACTGTCCTGATGAAACTACTCTCCATGTTCGTCACTGCTATTTGCCAAATTGTCGCAAAAAATATCCAAATAGTGCAAGAAATGAACCTCTAAAGACACGTTACATTCCGCCTGGCGGAAAGTCACTAGAACCTCCCGGTCAGAGACATCACTTGCTGCCCTGAACCCGCAAAGCCAGTCCAAATTTCTTTCCCTTACGAGGAAAAGATCAAAGTCAATAAAAGCAACCGTTTACGAGCAAATAATTATTTTAAAATTATCAAAATTCTCTATGTTTCGCGCAAAACAAACTAATCGTGCTACGACAGCACATACATTCTTGCATTATTTCTAACTGCTCCGCTATATTATACTACATAAACATGCAAAAGTGTTTTCAACCAGCAAATAAAATTTTCCGCACCGAGACTCGAACTCAGGTACTGCGAGTTAAATCGCCGTCAGCAGTAACACAACGCTTAAAAATCTAATTGCCTGATCTCAATATTCCCAACATGCAATTTTTGCAAATTTCGAAAATACCAAAAAATGACACTGTCGCCATATGTTTTACCGCCCATTTTTACCGAAGATGAAAAACTTTAATGAAACGAGTGGTGCTAAAATAGCACTATTTTCGTGCCCTTCGTAATGGTAAAACTACTTGTATCACAAATTCTCTCCGAATTTACATATCTCAGTCATAATTTTTGTAACTCTCATTACAAACAGTGCCCGTAGGGCCCGGGCCTAGGGCCCCCAAAGTTCACGAGCCCCCGATAGATCTTAAAAAAATATTTAATACTAAATTTTTCGAAAAATAAAATAAACCGTATAAAAAGTTATGCATGTTTAAACTATACACAAAAACTGGCATAACGGAGTGATTCTTACATACTTATACATATATTTTTAAATTTTTTGTTTGAATAATGTTAAACTAAAACACTAAATAATACATTAAAAATAAAAAATACTTAATACAGTGTGAATTGATAGGATTTTCTTTATATTTCAGCTTTGAAATGGGTTGATTGGGAGTGAGAGGGAGATTGGTGAAAGTAAGAATAGGTAGCCACCTAGTTAACTTACGACCAAGAGCCCCTAAAGCTGTTAAAATGGACCTGATTACAAATCATAGAACATTTCGTGCAAAAACTATATATTTTCAAGCGCAAATTTCACATAAATTTGACAATTATAACTGCTTTTCGTACAATTACATTATGTCGCACCAATGAGAAGTATTTCACAGAACTTCAGCTGCTGTCTCTCGGCGCGGGATTCCATTGTTATATTCCAGCCTGGTATTTCCTGAAGGCTAGCAATTTTTTCTTTCGCATTACATTTAAATAGAATTTTTAAGAGATAAAACCAAATTCGGCTAATTTTAATTAAGGTTTGCGGATTGCTTGACAGAGAATACATCAATACATTGAAAATGTAAATAGATTCCTCACAACACGGATAAAAATATGGATTATCAAATAGGTTTTAAATCATTTCTAAAATATTAATTTGTAAACGTATAACAAAAGCTCTAATGTAAGAAACGAACAAAAGAAATATAAAATAATATACAAATTCTAAGTTATATAGCATCCAACATGTCAAATTACGTTCACAAAGCGCAGGAAACTCGTAGTCAGTGACTACTTAAACAAAAAATACTCAAAAAAGTTTTCGGTTCAATTGTCGAAAAACTTAAATCTTTTGCAGTTTTCAAAAACTAGAATTTTCAACAAATATGAGACTTGCTCAACGAATATGAGAAGGAAAATAAAAATGTCAAAATTTCAGGCAAAATTACGTGAAACGTACTCAAATTTTCGGAAAAATTTTACATGACCTTATTTCAAAATCTACCGTTAAGGAAAGATTTCATGGAGGCAAAAAATCTTTATCTTCATAATAACATGAGACCTGCACCATTCTCTTTAACATTCTTCACACTATCCAATAAGAAAGTTTAGTCACTTGCGTTGGAGGCAATTTTTTGAACATTTTGAAAATTTTCCAGGTGTTTCGTGTATAGTACATCCCAAAATAAAAATAGCTGTTTCAAATTAAAGAAACTGCCATATCAGGCAGATCAATTTTCAACAAAATCGGCTGAACAGTTTAGCCCCTTGCATTGATTGCAGACGTGGGGACAGACAGGCGTTTTGCTGTCGATCGATTTTCGGTATCAAAATCCACAAAACATGGATTTTGGCTCCACCGTGTGTTTAAGAATTGTTTTCAAATTTTAGCCACTGGATTTATCCACTTTTTCGTTACCATGTCATGGCAATAATTTTCTGTCGTAAATTTGCCTCTATTCTCTCAGTATTAAATAACATTTTGCATAAACTACATGAGTGGTAGCGAGAAAGTAAAATTATGGGATGATTTTTTGAGAAAATAGCTTTTTATAAATTCCATAAATTTCAGACACAAATTACGCGAAATCTACCCATCTTTTTAAATAACAATTATATGCGACCTTTCTCAATGACCCAGTTTTTTTAACAGACTTTCTTGAAAGAAAAAACCTCTTCATTTTTTTTATTTGAAAAAGTATTATTTTGCAATTTGTAAAAATACGGAGAGTTTCCCGAAAGTGGGACTAGTATCATATTTGTGCCCTGATACATACGAGGAGAAAATTGAAAGGAAACATTTGGAACAGATTTGGAGAATATTTTTAATAAATTTAATAAAGTATTTACCCGATTAAGGCGGTGAAAAGTGCACCCAAAACAAATCTATAGTCGCGATGCTCGTATGAAAGAGGATACAAAATGACGAGAATGCAATTTGTTGCAGAGATACAATGAGCAACGTGTTTTACATGTTTTATGTTTTTGCATGTTTTATGAAAATTGTAGAGACGGCGAAACATAGTTCAATTTGATGTTATTTTTGTCGACAAATTTTGACGCCAAATTCATATAGAAAAAATAAATAAATTTTTGAAATTCATTTTCGACGTGATAACGTTGGAGCACTGTTCCAATTTTCCACCTAAAATAGGTCTTACAACATTCTATAACATACATTTTTTTCAGATTTTGAAACAATGTGGACTGTAAAAAAAATTAAAACCAATATTTTCAGTTTAAACATTTGAAATTCGTGCCAAAATATGATTGGAAAAAATTGTTTCATCTTGAAACAGTTTATATTAAAACTATTGAAAGGTCTTGCTTATCAGGATGATTTAGAATTTTTTGCTGACAAATGTTTAATTTATGTGGAAAAAACTTATATTATAGACATAAAATTATCAAACTCTCTTTTGCGAAGAAATAAAGAGGCCATCTTTGTCAACATAGTATTTTTATTCAGACATCCGGCTTTCGTCGGCTTTGTCGTCATTATCGATCTACAATGTACAGAGAAACTAGAAATAAATTACATATAAAATACAAAATAAGATAGCAAATTAAATTACAATTAATAGATACATTTAAATTTTAATTACGAATAGCAGATAGAATTGCGAAAATTGAAATGCAACGGAAAGATTAATAAAGGTACTATCAGTTCAAATTAAAAATTATAAAATATTTCATATATCTTCAAAAACTGGGATCACACTTTTGTTTACAAATAGTCTACTCAAAATTTCTTTTTTCTTAAGTTTATATTTAAAAATACCTGTTTAACAATTTTTAACAAGTAACTAGCGTGTGCCAAATGAGTTTTTAAACGATTTCAGCCACGTGGGAGCAGCATTCGATGGTGCTACTTCCGTTGGGACGTTCGTTTCTCTCCCGATATTTCCATGGTCGAAAGATTTGCGTGGGCTCCTCCGGTGCACCGATTTTTGCTCGTTCTGCACAGTGCCAGTTTTCCATCACGGATCATACAAACACTTCATTTGAAAAGCAAGACTATACGTCGGCCGCAGTGTTTCATGGAGTGCAAGATGTGTTGATAAACATTTTTTAAGTGACATAAATGGACAATTTTTAACGGTGACCGACCAAAAATAACATGATGAAAGGGTAATTGCAATAAAAGATGTAATATTAAAAAAAACTGCTCATCTGTTTCTGTTTCAATGACTTGTAACTGTGATAATTTTGGCATTTAAAATTCACCCTAATTATGACGCACACTGATGCCTGAAGCTCATTGGCTGAAGTCGGATGCGCAAGAGGCCACCCATTCCTTTCCATCATGTACTTCCACCATTCTTTCCACCAAGGATATACCGATTGAGTTTAATACATAATCGATGGAACACCTACAAGATTTCAAGTTTATATGTCGTGTTGAAGTCTGTGTTTAAATACTGGTTAAATCGTATGTTTTTTTTAAATCACATTTAGGCGCGAATTTCAATTTTTTAACTGAAGAAATTGGTTTTAATTTCTTTTCACTATAGTCCTCATTGTGTAAAAAATGTGGAAGAAATATATGTAATAAAATGTTATAATACCCATTTTAAGGGGGAAATTGAGACAGTACTTCAACGCTATCACGTCGAAAATGAATGTCAATGAATGAAACAAAAAACGACTCATATTTTCCAAACAATTAACATGACATCATTTCAACATGTCTTTAAAGAGCAGATTTCTTTACGGAAAAGTTTTTTTTCTTAATTTCTGCGACTTTTTCCAGTTGTCGATTTTGGCTATCCGCTCCGAGTACCCACAATATCGCACATATTACCCACGACGGGTTAATGGTGCACATGCGACGGCACATGCGGGCTCCTCAGTTTGAGGCCAACCGACTCACAAGACCTTCTGCAACAACCCACATGCATGGAAGACCAGGGGCAAACAACAACGCCCACGGTTCGACTCGAACCCGCGACCCTTAGGACCGACGCGCTGAATGGACACAAGGTCTAGCCACCACGGCCATCCAAGTCGGCCATTACGGAAAAGCCTTAATATTGAATATTGCAATTGCCAGAAAAGACTTCTGCTTCTAGACCTGGTTGCCAGATTGTGGAAACCAAAAACCTTGTTGACCAGTGTTACTGATGACGAAAACAATGAGTAACTTTTCGTTCGTATTTCAATGACTGTCACGTACTCAGAAAGGGTCAATGGATCTAAATATGTTAAAATGTTATTAGTTTATTGTTCACCCTTTAAACAATGCATTCATTTAATCAATTAGAAAGGTCATCAAGATGAAAAGTAATATCTTGCTGCTCCTTGCAGAAGAAGTCGTCTATTCGCCTGACGAAGGGCCAGTTGCGCGAGGATAGTTCTAGTAGTAGATTGGTGCCGATAGTCCGGTATTAACCTTGGTCTGCGCATGTGCGCCCCCTGCCGCGTGCCCCAGCGCCTCATCTGGCGCGCTCCCGGCCGCACCTTAGAGCGGCGGCTCAAATCCCGGCTCAGCGCCCCGAAGGGAATCACGCGCGCTGAGTGAGCAGCTCGGCGCCCGCCCCAGCGCCGGCGCCGGCGCCGGCGCCGCCGGGATGAATTTTCAGGTGCTCGGCCGGGAAGCCGCAAAGAGATCCCTCGGCACCGCAGCTCTTTCAGGTTGACCTCGCCGCGCCGAGCCGCGCCGCCATCTCCACCAGTGGCGAATGCTCAACATTATTCCAAGTATACCGCACTTTATGCCGACCTAGGTGGCCGAGGTGGCTAAGAGCGAGTACCGACTCAGCGCTTCGGTCTGAGGGGTCGCGGGTTCGAGTCCCGCCTTGGGCATGGCTGTTTGTCCCTTGAATTTGTGTGTGTGTGTGTTGTCGCGGAGGGCCTCGCGTTCTGCTGACCCCAGATCAGAGAAGCCCGCAAGTGTTTGTCGAGTGTATGGTCGAATATGCGTCCCTTCGGGACGTAAAGGGCCACCGGCTGTCGGCTGGATACAAGCCCTAGGGGGAAAAAAATACCGCACTTTATGGAAGCTACATCCACCGTTGTCTTTTATTTTGAGCTTTTTTAAAACCCCAATACTATAAAATTCCGTCCTTAATAATTGTCCCATAAGGCAATTACACAAACCACTAACTTCTGGATTATTAACACACTCCATTTTCACCAACAATTGCTTGAAGCGTAACTTACAAACGACCAGAGGAGGACTGTTCACCGCAATATTTTGCGGTGCCTACCGACCGTCCAGACGCGCATCCTCCCCTCTCCCCGCCTTGGGCAACATCGAGAGCTTTAGGTTATCGCGACTGGCATGCGGTATCTTCGCCTGCGCAAAGCGAATTATCTGGTCAGCATTTAGAACTTTGAAACTTCACGCACTTCATAGTGCTTACGAATGCAAAAGACTGGCTCTCGGTATCAAAACAGTGTTATTTTTCGCATCTGTTTTAAAGCTTTCAAAGTCTCAATAACTTTAGATGATTGTGAAACGTATTGTATTTTACTTACACACTTGGAATTACTAGGCATACCGGCTGAATACGCGGTGTGTCGGAGAATTCGGCACTGATCTCCACCGCCAGAAATGGCTTAGTGCAGACACGTCGAACTGCGCCCGAACGAGCTGCTCGCTCGACTGGGGAGCCTGGCGCTCCTACGGGCACGGGCAACATCCCCAGACTTCGGCCCCACTTCCCCTCAAACTACAGAAAGGGGTGTACATGCGCAAGCTGAAGGCACGAAGCGATGAATAGTGCTTTCATACGAAATACATATGTTTGCAATTTTTTTCTATCAAATAACAGAGAATTGTATTATATTTATATTCTTCTCTACTTATTACTATTTGAGGTTTATTTTCTTGGTAAATCCTGCCTTATTTAAACATTTTTTCTTCGTCACCGGAATATGTTTGAACGGCGATTTCCTTGTTTTCGGTTTGTGTTGCGATATTAAATCATTCAGTTATTTATTGTTTTAGCAATAATATGAAATAAATTAACAAGTCTCCATAAGTTGACAAATATCGCATACGGACGGACAGCACTTTTAAGGGGAGCCAGAATGGGCAAACATTATGAAAATATATTTTTTTCCTTTTTTAAATCATTAATTACTTTATATTTTTCTGTGTTAAATAAGCCAAGTTTCATCTTCATATGACATCTCTAAGTTCTTTTTTTTAACTTTGACGTTTCTGTAGCATGAAAGTGGGCGTGACATGACATGAATGACATGGAAGTTCTTAAGACATCTCTAAGTTCTTCAATTTTTGTAAACACGTTATTCTATTTATTTTTCTAAATATTATATTTTTGATTAAAAATTCCTAACGTAATATTTTCTATATATTTAATTGCATCTCTTCATCGATATTCGTATACCAAATTTATGAATAGTCCTAGAATCCGTGAACGAAGTACTTAAATAATAAAGTGTTAAGTATTAGTTATATAATTGTCTCTATATTGTAAAGTTTAAACTCTAAAAATGTCAGGTTTAAACGTAATTGTTATTTAATTATTAAATATTTACTCATTTATTTATTTATAGACAATCTCTGAAAATTACATAACTAGAATAACTATGAGTATCTAATTAAACCAAATAAGTTAACAATTTATCTTTGATTAAATTTACAAAAGTGGTTACAGACGTTGTGTAAAGATCAAAATCAATATTATGTGCCACAATACATACATTAATAGAATTTACATTCCAACATGTTTTCCATAAAGGAGCATTAAACCATCTGTTCGTCGTACAATTAAGTGTATAATGTATAAGGTAAATATGCCTATGCGTTCTAGTAGAGATTAACCAATATATGTTAGAGAGTAAAAATAGTTGTTGACTTGTTTGAACAAAAACAAAAGATCATTTAATTTCATATGTGATGATAACGAACTTACATTCATAATAGTACCTATGAAAGAATGGCATGCTTTAATCTGGGGGATTCCAATGATAATCTCCAAACATTATATTGCGTAAATTTATGCTGGATTGTACATATGCTGGAATTATGCTGGAAATAATACCGTAGCGTGATATTTTACGACGGTGCCACAAATACAACACCACTTTATTTCCTCCATGGCCTCAAGATCTCTGAGCACTCACGAGGTTTTGCCACTCTTGTTGTTTTTACGCCACAATATTAGCCCCTGGCATCATCCACTGCCGCCGCCGTCACCGCCTCCACCACATCTGCAGGTCTCTGGGCTCCATCCTTTAGCGCGAGTAACGCTGTCACTCTTCCTTCGGTTTCGTTCCCTCCAGCGCCGCGTGCCTTCCCCAGTCTTCTGGCTTCTGCGCCTCCACGCACGCCGCCCATCTCCACCTTCGACGCCTCCCCAACCCACTCCCTTCCCTTCGCCCCGGGCTTGCTTCTTTGGACGCTCATGTTACTTTTAACAGACGTACACTCTCAGCCTGTCCTGTTCACAGCAATGCCCACGGGGTAGCCTTTCAATTCTATACGGTAATATTCTGTATTCTATTTATATTCCATAATTCTGAAATGACTCACACTTTAATTCACTACAGATTATTATTTTGTGGGTGTACTGAAAATACAAAGTAAAATTGGAAGACAAAATGGGAAGCAAGGCAAAATTGGAAGGTAAAATTGGATGTTGGTATTTATGGGATTATACAATGTGATGGCAAAAACTTGAATAATGTACAGACGGTAGGATATAGAAAATAATTATACATTTTACATCTTCCTCAATTTGGGTTATAAAAAATCGCATACTTTGATGGTTGAAGTATTCTTTTTTGATATTTAGTAAACAAAAAAAACGATATTTTCAAATGTTTGTCTTAAAATTAAATGGTTAAATATATTGAATAAAAATAAGAAAGTAAATAAACAAATTATTTTCAACAAAACAAGTTCATGGGAAAAAATTTCTGCAGCTACAGTTATTTTATCGTTTGTTTGTTGTTTTTTTACCACCAGTTAAAATCTGTTTTCTTCCCAGAGTACCCCGGCTTCGGTTCCTGAGTGTCCCTCCTTCTGTGGCGCCGCTCCCGCTTCCGTTGCCCCCTGCCGCCCAGCCTTTGACCCCCCCCCCCTCCGCCGATTCCGGCGCTCCGCGGCGCGTAAAATGACGCCTGGGATCAGGCGCGCAATCAACATGCAAATGCGGGGGACGCGGAGGCGACGGAGTGGCAACGACGAGATTTTTGCCGGTCACGGGCTCGTGGGTTGGCTGCTGGCAAACTCCGCGCCCGCACTGGGGGAGACTTTGCGGCCATAACCTTCTGAAAATTCGCCACCGGCTCCCTCACTCTTTGAAACACCTCCGTTTTTTTCTTAATTTATGTAAATAACTCATCAGTATTTTGTAATGATGTGCTAGCAGACGAGGTCTCCACGGCAGTTCGCATATTTTCTCCTTTAACATGGCTTCTCATTTCAAAGAAAAGTGGGTCATTTGCTTTTGAACACGTGGGGGAAAATATTACGAAATAAGGTTCTTCGCAATTTCTATTTAGTGTATGAGTAAGTATCACACTTTTGGACACATATCATGGCTCCTTTGAATAGTCACTTGGGCTTGAGTATTAAACATTAGTAACACACTGTATGTATGCTCAGTCATCAACATATTCAGTAGCAAGGTTAGGGGAAAAGAAAACGTCCTGGGAAACAATCCTAGATATTACTCTTGTGAACATATTCCACGTCAGATACTTTGGTCAGGGGATAGGAATGTTTGTTATACACAGTACATTTGTACGCATACGTTATAATTATACATTAACATTTATATCTATGAGAAAACATTATGAATCTTGAACTCTTTTATATTAATCTGTTAATATATTATAACTATATTATATTGTATTTTCATTGTTTACTGTGCTCTTTACTTTCATAGCCCTAACGAAGAAATAACACGTTCTGAAACAGCGAACTAAAATAATTTTTCATATACCTGACCAACATAATAATGAAATACATTGTATGCTGTTATAAATAAGATAAATGTATTCATGCAAGTGATTTCAACTATATCTGTACTTGTATCAAGGTGTATAAGTTTCTTGGTTTCACTCAAATATACACATATAAGAACTTGGTTCCGCTTAAATAAACAATATACATGTATGAGACATCATACCCCACCAGAAATCATTTTTTGTGTTGCAAGCGCACAATTCTTTAGATAAGCTTTGTGAAGTGCACAAAGCGTAAATATTTCCATTATAGAGGGGATTAGAGCGTAAACACTGGTAGAACCAGATCACTGGAATTACAGGAAATAATAATATTACTAAACTTAACGTTGTATCGACAGTTTTTCTGAATTAATATCGATTCAAATTAACAGTCTACGATATTTAGTTCGTATTAATATCTTCTCGTTGTTTCAAACTAATATTATTTGCCTACAGTTCTTCAAATTATCCCATGCTTCGTCTTCAATCTGATTTATGAAGTTAATAGTTGTGTCAAATGAATCTTTAATTATAGTATTGAACGTCTTTCATTTCGACGTGTTAGATGTTCTGATGCAAGGACAATCAAGTGTAGAAAACACATTGTCATTACATTACTATTATCTCAATTGACAGAATGATTAGCTTGTTTAAGTAACCGCCATTCAAAAAACCAAAAGTTGCCGGTAAACTCGAAAACGATTAACAGACAGAATCAGTACATCAATCTTTTTTAATCTTTTCCCACCCCCATTTATGGTCTTTTGTATTGTAATAACCTCAGTGCATTGTAATTCCACAATTTATAATTTTTATTTTCTGTTCAATTTTTAACTTGAATACGTATTAACGTAGCTGTTGGAAGTGGGATCAGTCTCAAATACGTAATCCCCAGACATCTTTCTGCTTAATACATACTTCTCCATGATTTTTTTTACATTTTTTCCCCTTTGACAGGTAATGCAACATTGTGGTCACTTGTAGATGATATTTACCTCAGCCTGTCATATGCGTTAATGTGATACATACCATTCTCTTTGCTTCTGAAAGTATAGATCTCTCTGAACCCACGTCATTATACAATTACCACATCATTATACACCGACCACCCTCACCGACCGCCCTCACCGACCGCCCTCACCGTCCGCCCTCACCGACCGCCCTCACCGACCGCCCTCACCGACCGCCCTCACCGACCGCTCTCAGCGACCGCTCTCAGCGACCGCTCTCAGCGACCGCCCCCAGCGAATGTTTTATTGCATTCGTACAAATTTGAAAACTTGTTCTTATGTCGCTTGTTTTCATGGCATGTACTTATGCAATAAAGCACATTATAAACTAGTTTCATAATAGCATTGTACTTGCGATTGTTTGTTGAGACCTATTATTTCGGGGTTTGAATAATGTTAATATTTCCAAATTCTCAAAAAATTCATGTTATTACCTTCATTTTCTGAATGAAGAATTTTTAAATTGATATCGGGGTAGAAAGAGTGAGTTTTTTTGTATTTAGTGGTTAGTAAATGTGAAATTCTCTAATTTCTGCCTCCATGATCTAAGATGTTCAGATTTATCTAAGATATTCAGGAAATTAATTTTTACAAGAGTTTTTAATTATGTCTTCACTCAAAGTAACAAACAACACTCAAAGGGTACTGTAGACAGTACCCTTTGAGTACTGACTTCCGAAGGACTTCCCGTTATTCGCAGTTGAGATCAGCAAACCAGTTTCCGTTGTATTTCTCAGCCACGCGAAGGAGCGAGAAGACTAATGATCCTCTCATTTTCATTGGTAAGTTTTCAAAGGATACTAAATTTCAGTTATTGCAACGATAACACTAATGATATTTGTACTCTCTCGCAGATGACGTAATAGAACAGAATTTAAAAAAATATTTGCAATAATTATACAAGTACGCTTTGACAAAAGTACCTCAATAAAGTTAAAAATTTTAAATGTAAAGAATTACGGTCGATTTTCGACCATTGGGTGAACTCGACCTCTAGTCTTTATTATTGACGAAGAAGGGATGCGCCGTTTTTCCTACCGCTTAGACAGCGCGGCGCCGAGTGACTGATGGTAACAGGGAGGACGGAGGTCGGGACGCGTGTAGACGATTTATTAAGAACAGTCGACTCCGGTGGCAGTAAAACTCTGAGCACTAACATGGTCGGTTCACTAAATCAGAGACTAACTATCTGTGATAAATCAAAAATTAATTTATTTCTTGTTGTTGTGTGTTTTTGTTATCTCCATACAATATTCATACAATTCAAAATCTCTATATATTATTTTAGCCTTACATTTTTTAAATGTATTTAATGTTTGTTTAATGCAGTTTTTAATTTATCATTTTATGAAATCCTGTTCTGAGAAATGAATATGAGCTTCTCATTGATTCTCTAGGTTCTACCTCATACTCAAAATATTGGAGTACTATCTCCATCCCCTTGAATGACTTGTTAAAACAATTTTCTTCATTTGTATCCTCTTGGTCATTTATTTTCTTCGGGAAGAATCTTTCAAAGCATATACCATTCCCTAGACAGATGGGATTTCACTAGTTTTCATCTCAAAATCCGGGACGATTTACTCTTTGAGCTTCACAGATTTGTACAGATGAGCTGAAATTATGTCCTCGGTGGTATTTTCCTCAGTCACTTTCATTCGCCATAATTGCTAAAAAAGGACACCAACAGCTCCTCCACCTGTATAGTCTTAGTTTATTCGATTTACCGGTCCTGACGCGAAGTATTTTGTAATGGAAGTTAAACTATTTTCTCTGTTCACTATACGCGATGTAGAGAGTTAACTACAACCAAATCATGGAGTGTAGTTTATAATGTATATACATCGGAACCACTAACTTATGTTCACTATAAAAAAAGTTCTTACATTCAGACTCTACTGTCGTAGAAATTACATCAGAGAATTCTTACGGACTCTTTATTGTCGAGTTTATTACTAAAATAGTCTCTACAAACACAATTAAAATAAATTTAGTAGTTAAACGAAGGTAAATTTTAAATGAAGTATCATTAGAAATTTAATATGAGTAGCTCTTCTCAAAAACTTAATTTCATTACTTCGCAAAACATATGTAGTTTATTTATTAGCTTACATCGCAAGACCACATTGTTTACAACATTTTTATAATTCCAAAAGTGAGCCAGTAGGGAGTCAGGTGAGCTATGAAAAAATAAAATGATACATCGAGCGGTATCATTATTATAGTCAATCAAAGCGATATTTATATTTTTCTAATCGGAATAACCTAAGTTTCAAATACTTTTTTCAGAAAATATTATTTTTAGCATAGTCATTATTGCTTTGATGGAACAATCGTTCACTCGCAATCCTTGTTGACCGACCCTTCAGATGCCACGGGTGCGGTGTACCCACTGCTTGGACAGCGCGTCGGCGGGCGACGGGCGACAGACGTGCGCTGCGAAGGCAGTGGGCGGCGGAGGGCGGCGGGGGCGGCGGTGGGGGCGCGGGCGGTTTTGCGGGGGGCACCGGGCCGAGCGCAGGTGCGGCACCGAAGGGTAATTCGCTAAGTACCCGTCCGCGGCGCTGGAATCGATCGCGGCCGCAGACACCGTCGCCGCCTCCGCCGTCGCCGCGGATCGACAGCTGGCCTTAACGAGGGATATCAAAGGAGCAGCCAGAGCGCGGGAGCGAATGGCTTCACCGCGGCTCCTTAAGGAACCGTTAGCGATCAACGCCTAAAGAAGGCCAAACCGTTGGTTCTGTGGCTTACTATCCTCTCGTCTCCGGAAACTTTCTAATTTTGATTAGCAACACTCAGAATTTAGAACTGATGCAGTGTATATGTTGCTACTTCTATGAACGCCTGTTGCTATCAACCCCATGTCCCCAGTTGTTATCTGCGTTTCTTCATTGTGTTAGTTTTAGTTTTCTCTTTAAAAAATTTCTTTAGAGCTCATAAACAAAATATTGCTATCCGTGTTAACCCATCGTTAATTTCAATGCGCTGGAAACCAGCGAATTATTGACAAAAAAACACTTGTTTTCGGGCCGTGCACACTAAAGCACGGTAAAACTAATGGGGCTACAATATCACGTACTTTTTTTTAAAATTTATTTATAGTCGCATCAACTGCGAGGTTATTAGCGACTATTCAGTAAGTTACAATAAGGGTTTTTTTATAGCATGGTTACATACTTCTTTACATTTTTTTACATTTTTGTTCAGTGAATTACATTAGAGTTTACATTGCACCAGTGGTTGGAAATATTTCACATGTTATGGTAATACACACAATACATACACTTAAAAAAAACAGTATTACAGTTCGTGCGAGACATTAATTGATTTACAAAATTTTATAATTTTTTCTTGTTGGGTACTTGAATGAAGTAAAGCATCAACATTAAAGTTCTGTAAGATTGATTGGCGGGATTGGTTGTACTTAGGACATTCCTGAATAATGTGTAATATTGTTATTTGTACATTACATATATTGCAAATAGGGGGAGTATTCTTGTTTAATAGGTGGATGTGAGTAAGCTTTGTATGTTCTGATCTAATTCTGGTGATTATAACTTGGTCTTTACGGCATATATTTTTTGAAGTATGTAGGTTGTAGAAGTTTTCTATCTTCTTATGAAGACTGCTAGCCTTACAAATCTTCCACTCTTGGCTCCATTTGGTTTTCATTTTTCCATGCAAGTATTTCCAAATATCACTTGTCGTATATGCTATATTATGTACATATTTCACTGACCGGAGGTCGACTAGTGATGTTGGAAAATGACTTCCTGGAGCAGTCAGTGGTATATCTAGATGAAGGGGAATCCAGAAAATAACAAGTTTTTTACCAAGCCTTTGAATAAGGTGGTGTAGCTCCTGAACCTTGATAGCCATTTCAGAGTTTGAATTTTTGTTGTAGCATAGTTTTATTGTCGAAAGTGAGTTTGTGAATACAATTATATTTGAGTGCAACGATTGATGTATCATTTTTAGAGCTGTCATTAAAGCATAGCTTTCAGCACTATTAATACTGCAATAGTGATGTAGTAGGAAGCTACATTTTTCATTGGGTGTATATACTATGGCTTCAGTATCTTGGTCCCTTGTTTTGTTACTAATATAAAAATGGGAGTAATTTTTATATTTCTGGATTACTTCTTTAAATTTGGTGTTCCAGTCTTCTTTTGTTAAGTTGTTATTGTGATAATCAGTGAGTGATAACTCTATTGACATTTTTTCAATGGTCCACGGTGGTATCTGGAATTGTCTGTGTTTATCAGTACTTATATTTTTAATGTCTAGTTCTTTAAGTTGTTGGGTTATTCTACTGTACATCGGTTTATATCGAAGATGACTATTATAGATCTTCTGTAGCTGAGGAAAAACGTCATTGTGTATTATTGGGTTAGTAGACGAGGCGGCTTTAGCAGCATATTTGAGATTGAGGGTTTTCCTTCGGTGGTTTAAGGAGGTTTCTTGGGACTCAATAAGTATACTTCCTATGGGGCTGGTGTGAAAGCACCCAGTACATATTCTAAGCCCTTTATTGTGTATTGATTCTATTTTCCTCAACTCTTTTTTGTTAGCAGATTGGTATAATAGTGAACCATAATCGATTTTTGATCTAACGAACGCTTTATATGTTAGTAGCAAGAGGTTTTTATCAGCTCCCCAGTTGTTGTTGGAGAGATATTTAATAATATTAAGTCTGTTCATGCATTCAATGATTAATTCTTGTAAGTGAATCTTCCATTTTAATTTTGAATCAAATTGGACTCCAAGAATTTTCATTTTATTAACAA
Source organism: Teleogryllus occipitalis (assembly GCA_011170035.1). Taxonomy (NCBI): domain Eukaryota; kingdom Metazoa; phylum Arthropoda; class Insecta; order Orthoptera; family Gryllidae; genus Teleogryllus; species Teleogryllus occipitalis. The sequence goes on along the minus strand of BLKR01001166.1, from coordinate 265,543 downwards.
ATCTAATAGTTTGATTTCCAAGCTGGAGTTTAGGGGATACTGTATTAGCTATCTTTGAAAAAAAACATGCATTCGGTTTTCTTGGTTGAAAATTTAAACCCTGTGATCATAGACCATTGAAAAATTGAGTTTAAGGCTTTTTGCATGATCTTTTGAGTAGATAGGAGAGATTTACCTTTGTATAGTATAGTTATGTCATCTACATATTTTCTAGTGATAACTGGAGGTTGAACCTCCTTGTCTAGATCATTAATTGCTAATAGGAAGAGAGTCACACTTAGCACGGATCCTTGAGGTACACCATTTTCAATCTGTTTAAATCTGAGAGTTGACCATTGATCCTGACTTGTAGTCTGCGATCAAGGGTACATTGTTTTATAAAATCATACATATTTCTTTTTATTCCTATTATCTGCAAAATCTTTAAGATCCGTCTTTTCCATACCATGTCGTACGCTTTCTCTATATCCAGACTAACAGCAATCACATGTTGATTGTTCATGAAAGCCTCTTGAATATGACTATCAATGCTTATTAGATGTGACATAGTGGAATGTTCAGATCGAAAGCCGAATTGATTATCATTTATGATTTTTTGAGTATCAAGGAACCATCTGAGGTGCTTATTGATAATTGTTTCAAGTATTTGGAACATGTTACATGTAAGTGATATAGGACGGAAGTTATCAGGTTTGGATGGGTCTTTTCCAGGTTTAGCTACAGGTACTACTATGGCCATCTGCCAGATCTTGGGAAATACTCTTTTCTTCCAAATATAGTTATATATGTCAAGTAAAACTTTCTTTCCAAGTATGGGAAGATTTTTAATGAGGATATTCGGAATATTATCTGGGCCAGGAGAGGAATTATTAGTGGATTCAATGGTTGTAAGAAGTTCTTCCATGGTTATGGGATTATTTAACTGAAGTGGTGTGCATTTGTCATCATAATCATCTGAAAGTTCTACTTTTTCTTCTTCATTTTTAAATTCTTGAAAGGCATTGGAGAAGTTTTGAGAGCTGGAGTTCCTGACAAATGTATCAGCTAGTACGTTGGAAATATCTGCAGATTGTGTAATACAAGTAGTTTTATTTCCTTCTTGAAGAAAATGTATCTGGCTACATCTTTTGTGTCCCTTAATTGCATTTATTTTTCTCCACGATTCTCTTATACTGTTTTGTGAGCTAATAGATGACACAAATTTATTCCAGGAGTTGCTTTTACTCTCTTTAAGGATTCTTCTGGTGAGAGCTCTTGTCCGTTTGTATTCAATTTTGTTCTCTTCAGTTTTATGTTTTTTGAACCGGTTGTAAGCATGATTGGATCTTTTAATTGCTTCTTTACATTTCTCATTCCACCATGGAACGCATTTGGTTTTCAGTGATGGTGTGCAAGTTCCTATAGATTCATTTGCTGCATTCCTTATGATATGAGAAAATTTATCAATCAGTCCATCCACATTTTCACTTACTTGATAGTTTAAGTCAAAATCTTCAATATACATGTTTATAAATTGGTAGTACTTATTCCAATTAGCCTGATTGAAGTTCCATTTTTCTATTCCATAATTAGTGGTAGACATTCCTACAGGAGTAGAGACACTAGTAAATAATGGGAAGTGGTCACTATCATGGGGATATTCTGACACAAACCAGCTGCATTTTTGAGCAAAATTTATAGAGCTAAATGTGAGGTCAATACTACTTAAACTTCCATTACTTATGTTAATGTGGATAGGCTGCCCAGTATTTAACATTATGTTTGTTTCATCTATGACAGTTTCAAGTTTACTGCCTCTAGAGTCGGTTTTTTTAGACCCCCACAATGTGTTATGTGGATTAAAATCTCCAAATATTAAAAATGGTTTGGGAAGTTGCTTTACAATATTGATGAGCTCACAAATTTCAAAAGGGTAGCTGTTCGGTAAGTATATGTTGCATATACAGATTTGAACTGGGGATGTTATTTGGATAGCCACCAGTTCTACATCAGTGTCAATATCCAACTCATCAGCTGAGTATGGTTCTTTTACATATGTTGCAACCCCTCCGCATGCAATATTGGAGTTCTCTCTATTCTTGTTGAAGCATTTAAAGTGTTTTATTTTACTACTTTTGTTGTTTTTGAAGTTAGTCTCTTGCAAACATAAGACATCAGGTTTATATTGGTGGCATAATAGTTGTAATCTTTCGTATCTAGGGTAGAATCCATTCACATTCCATTGTAGGATGAGCATGCCAAGAATAGTTTAGCAGCTACTAATCTGTTGATGAATATTCAGATTCATTCTGTATTTCAATACTTTTTTAAGTTTATTTAAAATTATTGTAAACCTGTTTTTTATAGATCTATCACAGAGTGAGAGGTAGGTCTCACTCATCATTGTAATTAATACTTGTATATCTGTAGTGTAGTATTTTGCAATCATTGCTGGGTTGTTAGATCCAAAGGTGTTTTCCAAGAAGCTTACAAATTGTTCATAGGATAGTGGATATTTATCCCCATTGGTTTCAATTGTGTCCTAATTTCTACAGTTAATTCTTCAACTGTTTTTGTTTGGTTATTTAAAGGTTCTTCAGTATTTTCAAGTTTCTTTTTCTTTTTATTCTGCCTTGTGTTCTTGTCCCCCTGAGACTTTTTACTGGGAGTACTTTCTGGTTGAGTTGATGACTCTGAAGGTAGGGGTCGTTTTTGAAGAGGAGGGAAATTGTTATTTGTTATTTCCTTCATTGCATTATTTACTGTTTGTGGGGTTGTACTGATGTTGAGGTTAGGTACTTGCTGGGTGGAACTTTCAGATGTTTCCATGTCATTTACATTAGGTTGATTTGGACACAGTTGAGCTATGTGTCCTTCTTGTCTACAAATGAAACAAGACATGTTATCGGTAGACAGAAAGATACGGTATGATGTATTATCAAAGTATATCACAAGAGAATCTGGGAGTTTGTCTGTGTGATCAGATTCAATATACACCTGTCTCCTGAAACTCATTATATGTGACAGTCCTGGTTCTGATAATCCTGCTTTAATGAATGAAATCTTTGTAGTAGTTACTATGTTCCTCTTGGTAAATTCTGCTTCTATTACATCATGAGGTATTATTGGACTAACATTGGAAATGATAACTCTTTTGTGCTTACTAATAAGTGGTCTGACACTTAATTCTATGTTATTAATGTTAATTGTTTTGTTATTATCAGTAAAACTTTCTGCAATCTTTTGACTGGAGAAAAAAACGCATATTCTGTTATTAGAAATACGTGACACGAACCTTATTTCCTTAGAGTCCACAATAGACGCAACTTTGTTGATGTAGTCCTTTATAGGCAGCCCTTCTTGTGCTTCAATGACGATTGCTTGATCTTTAGATGGGAATACATCTGAGGTCTTGGCACTGGCGTATGATTTCTTGGATGAATTTCCGTGTTGTTTATCAGGTAGGTTAGAGGTTATGGTTCCCCTGTACTCAGAAGAATCCATAGTGGTGAAATGACTAGCTGCAATTGCAGCTATATCCTATACTAGTTTACAGTATATTTAGTATTATTATAGCCCTGATAGAACTCGTCTCACGTTCTAACACAAAACTAGGCTTCACTCGCGATTCAATACACGACTGCTCCTGGCGTGTGTCAAACGTGCACTGATCACGTACTTTGTCCCCCGTATTTTCACGCAAAATTACGCGAAAAGTAATTTTTGAAAAATTTTACATGATCTTATTTCAAAATCCATCTTTAAGGAATAGATTTCATTTAGGGAAAAATATCTATCTTTAACATTTTAGTAACAGAAAGACTGAACTTTGTAGAATTTCGAACTTTTGCACTTTTCGACAAATCAGCGTTTTCAACAAAAATGAGACCTGCACCTTTCTTTTAAACGTCTTTCACACTATCCAAAAACAAAATTTAATAAAAAACGATGGGGCCTTCTTTTTTAAATTTTGGATAATGTCCCAGGGGCTTTAGTAAAGTATTCTTCTGCCTTCAGGGATTAGGGGATGCCTGTTTTTACCTCTCAGTCCATCTTATTGGGCGACACGGATCTCTTCTTCCTCAGGGCCTATATTTCCCTTCTTGGGAAACTACCAGAGGTCATTCTTTCTTTGTGTTATTTCCATTTGGGTTTATTTTCTTCTATTCGAGTGGTTAGTGGTAAGATATTGAGTTCACTTCGCATGTCAGTATTTCTTATTCTATCGAGTCCAGTGCAGCCTATAGCAGATCTCAGGAAGCTCAGCTGTCTGTACTTTTGACACATCTTTCTTACGAGTAACCCATGAGACTGAGCCAAAAAGAAGTGTTCATACTACCATTACTTGTGATGGTATGGTATGCCTTAATAACTTCTAAGATGTGAACAGTACATTTTAATATTTTATCGCAGCCAATGTGTTTTGCTCTGATACGCGTTGTCTGGGATGTGATGGCAATTCGCTGTGGTTGAAGAGAAAGTCTTAAGTAAGACATGATTTTCACAGCTGAATATGTCTCTCCACAGGTGCTTTTGGCATTGTAAAACCTAGACAAAATGTTTAAATGAACGCCTTATTTTGTTTTGCAATATTATGCATTTGTTTTGCAATATTTAGAATTTATTATGCAATAATACGGATATAAAATTAATTGAAATTGGAATGACATTGTGTGAATTTTTTCTTAAATAAAATCGGTTCAATAAAAGATGAAATTGATAACTGATTTTTTTCTCAAAAAGGGTTCCAATTTTTACTTTCTCGCCACGGAGTAGAGAAAAAGTTATGTAATGCTGCGCGGGAAAACATCGAATTTTCGGTAGAAAACTATTACAGGGACCTGGTAACGAAAAAGTGGATAAATCCAGATGCCAAATTTAAAAAACAACACAACCTTTATCACGTGGTATAGCTAGAATCCACGTTTTGTGGGTCCTTCATACCGAAATGTCCAATGACATGAAATGTCTACCTGTCCGTCTATCCGTCTTGTCTGTCTGTCCGTCTGTGAACAATGCTAGCAACTAAACCGTTTTGCTGATTTTCTCCAAAAATAATATTCCCCAATTTTTCTGGCTGATGCCGCGGCCCTTTGAATTTGAAACCAATATTTTAATTTGAAAATTTTAACCAATATTTTATTTTTTTAATTGCAAAAGTTCACAATGTTCACAATCTTTGTCACAATTATAATATCAAAGATAGATTTTCCTTTAATGAAATCTGTTCCTTAAAGATAGAGTTTGAAATATAGTCAGGTACGATTTCTTGAAAAATCGAGTACTTTTCGTGTAATTTGTTGAAAATGCGGTCGAGAAAGTACGTCCTGCTTTAGCATCACTAGGTTTCTATCATGTTTTCACAACTAGAGCAAAGAATGGCTAAAAATGGCCCAGGTCACATTTTTTTATGAATTTCCTGAATCTTTATTTATTTCAAAAGTTAGAAATAATTCGAGAAAGTATGGTATGTTGTCGCACAAATAGTTATTCATAAAGATTTAGTACACGCATGAATTCTGAATGTTGGTTTACTCCTAATTACAAAAGCATTATAGGGTTCTGGCTACGTCGAGTTAATGATTTTTGACGGTTCTATTTTTCTATTTATTTATTAATTACACCTTACCTTATTTTTTACACCTCATTTTAAGTTAGTCGGTGCTTAGCAGTTTCATACCTGTGGTTAAGTCGGAGTGAGAGACCAGTGAAAACCTCATTACATTAACTAGTTTATTTTAGTTATTATACATTATGGTAGTATGCTTCTTTAAATTAACCATCACTAGCTCTCACAGCATACGCGGAAACGCCTGTTAGTCGCCCTACAACTTTGCTCTTCATTTTTACGATTTCTCCATTTCATGCGTGGTTTATAGCATTTGAAATTAATGGCTTTCCCGAAAATATAAATAATATTTTTTTATGAAAACGATAAAACATTACTGGGAAAAAATAAAACAATTACCGTTTTCCCTATAGTTATGGATTCTTCTGAGCTGTCAGACATTTTGCACCGAAGTTAGTGAGAAATTTTGAAATAGGTGCTAAAATGTCAGTTTCGAAATGCAGTGTTATGATTTTTGTGAAGTCTAAGGGATTTCTCAGAAATCATGAACGACTTTGGCTGAAATTTGAAGGCAGAATCATTTGTCCAGATCTACTTTTGTTGAAATTAATTCTATTTTATGTTCAAAGAAAATGTAAAAATGAAAGTAACAAATATGTAACAGATTTATAAAGGCATCAAATTGCTTACAATCACTACGAATAGAGAAATTTCAAGGGAAAATCCATTAAAAGTGCAATGTAGCGTGTGAGATTCTGATGCAAAGGCTGCGCCAAAGACGCTTAGACCCGCCAAACGGTAATGAATGATGGGTTGCCTACAAATCAGGGGCAAATGTCAAGTTTGTGTGTGCAACTTTGTTAACCGAAATTTCTCATCGCATGATCAGTGACGAAAAGTGATTATCATTGATCTCTCTCTTCGCCCTCGAAGTTTGTATCATTTATTCTGAAACATTCTTCATAGAATGATTTCCATTTGCACTAATTTTGCGGTTATCGCTCGTATCGTATTTCATTAGAGAGCCCTGCTCAATGTCCTTCCCTCGAAAGAGTGCCAACAAATCTAGACGAACCTGACCTTCCCCGTTTTGTCGCTGCTTTGCTTTCTTTGTTTGTGATTCACTCTTTCTCAGTCTGAAGATAACGATGTTTGGCAACGTATACTCCCAAGAACGTTTGAAATGTTCTAGATCCTCTTCACGTGTTATTCTTACAAAACCTATCTTTTTTCTACTATCTGAAGCCAATGCTACGCTTCCTTTTCTCAATACCCAATATTTTATACTATCGTAGTCTGTATATCTAATTTCAAATATGCACATAAATTAACTAAAAACTAAGCTGGCTCTCATCATGAGATGATGTCAATGATTTTGTTAGATACACAGGATAAATGGAAACATGAAAACAATGAAATAGTTTCAATGTTGACTGAAAAATACAAATATTTTAGATTCAATACAGATTTATAATTCTTAAGTGTCTGTGATTTTCTAATTTCCATCTTTTAAATACTTTAACTTGCTCATTCCATTACTAAAACATATCCCATGTCATATCAATTGTTTTCTGTCTGTCTGCACGAACCGATGTAACTAAAAATCAACTGAATTCATCAACATAAAATTTAAACATATTATAGATATTACTCATAAAACCAAGTTAGATTTTGTTTTACCTTGATATCCCCAAAGGTTCCGAAGATATGATTTTTCTCGTTGTTCACCCCGCTGTCTTGCTCTCTCCCATACAATAACAGTAGTCACAATATAATAATAATAATAATAATAATAATAATAATAATAATAATAATAATAATAATAATAATAATAATAGTAAGGGGTATCAGACAAAAACCTCTCGCACCCAACTCCACTCTCACCCTTTACACGCGGGGAGCCCTGCAGAGTCGGACAATTACTTTAAGATTCCGGTAATCATCCCTTGGGCTGGCGAACCAATGAGAGAAGAAGGCCTCGAGAGGGCTCCTAGCAGGCAACTCTGGGAAAGATATATCAGGGTAGTGTAAATCACCAAATTGGATCTGTACCTAGAAAGGTGATGGAAGAACCATTGAGATGGTTAACAGCGGCTCTCTGAGCCTGAATTAGAAAGGTTCCAGTTGCACGGTGGGGAAATATTTTACCTCACGTGTCTGGCTGTCACGTGTACCCAAGCTATATATTCCAGAGTTTTTTCGACTGGACTTCGACGGGAATCCAGAGAAGATTTTTATGAGCAGGTTATTAAGGAATAGAGTCGCTGGCGCTCGATCCTCGCGAGACAGCGCATTAGGTTCTGGCACCGGGCAAACTGTGTTAAATGAGTTCCCTGTGCCAGTGGATGATGGTGAACCTAGTGCAGATCAACAAATCAGTTTAGGCGCGGTGCCTTACCACTCATGGCTAGTGCAGAAACAGCAGCTTCATCTGCAGAAGGCCCGAGTGACATGAGGTCACAGCACAGCGCTATGACACCAAGCATGGATTATTACATTTTGTTGATCGATTGTCGTAACATCGCGTATTCTTTGACTTTCGAGTTTGCAAACAATGCGATTATTACTAACGCTGAATGCCGATTCTATCATTAAAACTAAACCCGAGGTTTTTGTCTTATCAAAAATGGAAGAAAAGGAAGCAATACAGGAAATATTTTAAAGATGGAATTTAGAAGTACAGTATTACACAACCGGTTACATGGGAGACATGGGAGACATGGGAGACATTAGACTAGAGATTCGTAAAATAAAAATAAATATCATATACGTACGAGGAAGGGGTTAGTAGAGGGTGGGAAAGTGTTATTCAAGTAAGTTTAATTGCGGTTGGATATGAAGAAAGGAGACTTAATCTTATTGGGAAATGGAAAAATTTAGAAATTGGTTATTGAAGATTTTGAAATTTATTTTGAAAGGTTATTCATGAATAGTGTGACATAAAATTTGATAATAAGAATTTTGATAATGAGAATTGACATAAAATTTAATTGTGTACGGATACTTTTCATAGTTATCGAATTTCAGCTATTCTTGGAGATTTTCATAAGACTCCCTAAGAGTACTGAATAGGCAACAGGTATTAAGGTAAACAAAATTATATTATGTAAAAGTACACCAGGCAAAGTTTTGACGAGTCTATAGACAACCAACAATGACTTGCATCGTGTGACAATAAAGAAATTCCTACTGCTTTCCTATTTAAACAATTTTATTAATTACTTTTCACTGTTTCTGTTACCAGAGAAAGTTATTCCGAGTAGTAAAATATTTTTTGTTTGCTTTATCAAAGAAAATCACCGGCATCCTTTGTTAACATCAGAAGTTAATTCATTCAGTTCATTTTGACTTAATAATTGGTTGCAGAATCTTCTTCTGGCTTGTAATCATTAGCATCATCGCTTTTATTTACTGAGCTACTCACAATAACGTGTGGCACACCTTCAAGAAAATTATATGGAACTGTATCCTGTTAGAGAGTCATTATGCGGCACTAGTCGTAAGGCGGAAGGAATGTTAGGATATTCTATCACTTTCTTACTTTTTGCGTCATGACCTTAAACATTAACCATACAAAAATAACAATCATGTATGTAAGTGTGGTATCCCCCCAATCAGAAGACGAAACTGAGTTACGCTCCGCCGCGCCGCTAGTGGAGGGGCACAGCCCTCCCCTCCCCCTTCACCGGGCGGTGGGGTATAAAGGCATGGTCGGGAGCAGGGCGCTCCCGTTCAGTTACCGCTTCGCTTAGCTACCACCGCCGCACTCGCTACACGCCCTATCGCGGCGTAATCTGTTGCGCGCTATAAGAGGACTCCAGTCTGCTGCCGCCGGCGCGTGCTACCGTCACCAGCCGTGACGTATCCGCCGGGCGATCAGCACAGACCTCGGGGGCTACTGCCGCCCTCGCTACACTCCTGGTCAAGGCGCCATCTGCGGCGCGCTACAAAGTGACTGCAGACTGCCGCCGGCACTTGCTACCGTCACTAGCCGTGACGTATTAGCCAGGCGATCAACGCCGACCTCGGTGGCCACTGCCGCCCCTCGCTACACTCCCTACCGCGGCGTAACCCGCCGCGCACTACTAGGAGGCTCGAGGCGACTGCGGCCAGCTATCGCGTTACGACGCTTATCGCCACTGCGGGCGATAAGGCTCGGCCAGGCAAGAAGGCCGTTAAGAATTATTGTACAGTATTTGTTACGTTGTTCTGTGTATTGGTTATTAGTGAAAGTAAATGGTTATTAAATATTGACTGTTTAACTTACCTTGCATCCTGCAAATACAACAGTAAGTGTCACTCCCTCCAATTAGAATTGCAAAATGCTTTGATTTTTTCATATCATTTCCAATCTGAGACTCTTAACACATTTACGGCATACCGTGTGTGGTGCTCAGACTTGATCATCAAACCTTACGCCGAAATATGTGCAATAGACATTTTTCATGACAATATTAATGGCCTGTCTTTGCTTAACGATTACGTAGGCCACAAATATAGCAGAACACGTTTGGATTATTAAAACACGCGTAAACGCATTTCTAGAAAACCTGCACGAACAGAAAATTATAACACAGAAATAACCTCAAAATCTAGTAAAGCAGATGAAGACAACAGAAGAAGTGAGCAAAGTCACAAAGGAGAAAGAACGAGCAGAAGAAAAAGTAAAATCATGCCCAGGTTGTGAAAATAACCATAAACGAAGTCAGTGTTGGTTAAAAGAGGCAAAATGTAGATTCTGCAAAAAGATTGGACACATACAAGTGTTTGTTTAAAGAAGAAACAAATGGCGGGCAGAAAACAGGAAAACCCAAGAGAAAACCCAAAGAGTGTGAAACGTAGCACCAAGCAGTCAGAAGAAATGGAGGTAGACCAAATACAGACAGTGAATATGATTTTGAAGTCATCGCAAGGAAGAAAGATAAGAGTGCAATTGGAAATGTTAGGAAGAAATATGGAGTTCCAGATCAATACAGGGGCTACAGCAAATCTAATAAATCTAACAACATATCAAAAGTTAGGTGCACCGAGATGTTCCAGCGGTAAAGCAAAGTTAAAATCATATCAAGGAGTAAACATCCCAGTAAAAGGTGAAGTAGAAGTGACTGCAAGATATAAAGGAATACAACGGAAGTTACGTTTTATCATAGTGAACCGATATGATGTACAAAATATATTGGGAATGGAAGGCATAGACTCTCTTGGTTTCACGGTAGAAGATAATGTCATGTCAGTCGACAACACAAGTAAATGTGCAGAAATGAAGAAAATATGTGAAGAGTTTTCCGAAGTGTTTTCAGAAGGCCTAGGTCATTGCACAACATATAAAGCTCACATAACGATGAAAGAAAATTGTCAACCAAACTTTTGTAAAGCAAGACCGGTGCCATTGAATTTGCAAGAGCAAGTAAAACAAGAATTGCAACGATGGGTACAAGAAGGAGTGCTAACCTGCGATAAGGCGATAAGGCTAACCTGCACGAACAGAAAATTATAACACAGAAATAACCTCAAAGCACTAGATTATGGAAACAATGAAACACTGTTTCTTACCTAACAGCCAGATGGATACAAGTGTACCCTCTCTCACAAAAATAAAATTCCTTTCCCACGCAATAAAATTTCCAGTTAAGGCGTCGACATAGCTCGGATTTACACTGGTGGTGTGGGAAAGCGAGTATCTTTGTTGAACAACTTGTAAAGAAACCATTTCACTGGTTCGTGCAGGAAAAAATTATAAAATGACAAACATAAGGGCTCTTACCACACATTCGCAGAATCTGATTTCCACCATTAATTATTTCAAGAAAACAACATATGCTGGCTGTTCTGGGCTTTATTTACGTTTCTGACGCCTTGTTCTTGCGTGGATGTGGACCACGTGCATTGCGATCATCCTCTCCGACGCGCCAAAAGCAGCGATCGTCATTAAATCATTTAATAGCTTTGCGATATGCGAAGATGTCTTACGTTGCAACGCGATCCCGATGCAGCTAGTCCGTCTAACGATTGTAACAACATGTTCAGACGGCGTCATAAGTAGAAACATCTATTTTTCATGGAAAAGCGACAATTTGAGGCGCCTTCCGTACAAACGTGGCGATGCTCGCTTGGGCCTGGGCCGAGAAGTGGTGCCCTCAGATGGCCTTTAGCGAAGTAGTTCGAGCGTTTATTCTTTAGCAACTTAATTTCTATTTCTCTGTAATGAAGTTGGCAGTTTTTGAAGGAAAAAGTCGTTTAGGCGCCACGTTTAAAACGTTTACCCTTTGCTCCCAATTTACACCAAGGAAAGGTTAAAACTGTTTCTATTTGAGATTAGGGGACAAATATGTCTTATTTTTGCCGTTCATGAGTGAAAATGTTCGTTTCTAAAAACACTTTTTCAATGGAAGATGGACACTCTCGATTTGCAAAACAAAATAAAACTGCACGTGATAGAAAATAACACAATATAGATTTGAAATCAGAGCTTACAGCGAAAGTGATGATAGGAGGATGAACTTAGAAAGAAAGTTGGATGAAAAAGAATAAACATCTATTTAAAACTTCTAAGTAAAGGAAAGTGAATTATTGACCTTCAGTACCTTTCTCTCATTCCAGTAATTTCCATATACGTTCTCATTGATTTTCTCTCTGCCTTACAAGCCTCTAGACTTCAAATCTAGGATCGTGCAGCAACAAAAATACTTATTTCTACATACTCGCAAGCCGCCCTTTTGCTGCTCCAGATGTAATTTAAGTACAAATTTTAAATCTTTTGCACATGACAATCTTTTCTATTATATTGTTTTGGCCATTATCTTCATTTATCAGAATTTTTTGTTGAAGTTGTTCAATTTAAACGTTCTTGAGATTCGTTAAAGTGGCAGTGATAAATAGTAGATTTGCATTAGGAGCAATGCCATATGGTCATCTTGTTTGACATTCATATTTTTATGTATTAACCTTATGATTGACATTAATCCACTTGCCATACAGCTGTTTTTCACTTTTCGAGAGGAATGCAAAAAAATATATGTTCATTACAGTGACACGCGCCAACCAACGTAACACAATGAGTTATCACTGTTGTTAGTTATGATATATGTCGTGACATAAAGTAACTGGAGTGATGTACAGATGGACTGGACAGATGTCTGAAGTTGGTCGTAAAATTGAACACGACATGAAATCTTTCCACCGCAAAAAATATAATTGTGATAACGAGATATTCTAATAAAATAGTTTAACGTAATGAAAATAAAATTCACTACCAAGAACCAGAAAATACTAATTCAGTAAAACTACAGCTGTCTTCCAAGTACATTTTGTTATATAATAAATAATAATAATAATAATAATAATAATAATAATAATAATGAATACCAGTTTAATCTAATTAAATCACAACATAAAGAGTCCTATGTCAAGTTACTACAAAACTGTTTGTATTTTTGTATTTGTCCCTGCGGACGCAAATAACGAAAAAGAATTTGTTTTCCAGTAGTATGCTAAATAACTTTATTAATGCTTATTCGAGTCTACTGAACCAATGTAGTGTGATTTAAAATGAGAGAACAATGTAGTAGACAACACACAATCCAGAGTACTACACTCAATTATTTTGCGTTGTTGGTTTTTTCATATTACTCTTTAAAGGTGTAGTGAGGCACGGCGGACCGTGATTGCTCGAAATTGCCGGTGGTAAGGGAGCAATTCCCCGAATTCAGCTGCTGTTCTGCGTCGCTCTGCGTGCGGCGTTCAGAGATTTGCCAGTGCAGATAAGGGCTCGGCGCCGCGCGACCTTTATTGGCCTATCCGTCTTGAGGCTGGGAGGGGAGAAGGCGACAATGAACGGAGGCGACTCAAGCGAGGGCAGAGAGCGTTGGTGGCAGAAGGAAAGTCAAAGGGCAGCAAGAGGACGAAGGCGAGGAGACGCCGCCGCGAGGAGCTGAGTTCAAAATTTGTGGATGAGGTATAAATGAGGAATTGGAGGTTGTATTGACCAGAGGAGATATTGAGAAAGAAAAGGGTTGAGGCGGCTGTCTTAAGCTCAGAGCCAGCCTTGCTTAGCTAATTCCGATCGGGAAGTCCTAGGATTCGATTCTTGTCTGTGGCTGATTTTCGATACTGACTAGACAGCTAGGTCGAATTCGGATGCTGTCTGAAGAAGAATTCTAGCGTCCAGCTGCTGGGATCAATAGTTTTTTGCGGTTTCTTCTATCAGCTCCTGGTAAATGCTTTGAGCAATCTAACAAACGGGCCTCGAGTAGCCTAACAAACGGGCCACTGACCGCGCGCAATCTTTTCTTCCTCTTCCTCGACCTAACCTCTCTCCTTACACACACTTACACTCATATTAACTTCATTACCGCGCAATTTAGAAGACAAGTTGGGAGCTTAAGATTTTGTTCCAACTGCGACGGTGCCACGCTGGAGAGAGTTACCAGGCGGGGTAAATCCCCTGCAAGATCCAGGTATTGAAACATTTAGTATACTAACGGGACTAGCGGCCATAGTAGTTTATGTATCCAAAAACATCAATCAATCAATGAGAAGGGTTCAAAACCGCATATGAGGAATGGTATATTTCTGAGTTGTTGTTCTTTTTTGGCAAGTACAAGGAAAGCAAATCCGGACAAAAGATCGGAGGACATACACGGCGAGAAGCGGATTCTCGGAACTCCTGGAGGGGAGAAAGTGAGTGGGGTCGACGAAGTGGGGAGGGGATTGGTCAGGAGGGGGCAGAAGGGGGCGTGGCACGCAACGGAGGTCTGGAGAGTGACGCGGCGCACGGAGGCGCAGTGGTGCTCAATCTCTGTAATTCACTTCGCGTCCACCGGCACTCCCTCGCCTTCTCATCCCAATCGGTGTCTCGGAAGACTCTCTTTGTCTCACTCTTACCCTCGGGAAGATTCAGGAATACGTTTCTAGGAAAGTATGAATTACATCTTTACATATATGTAAAGGTATTTCTTTAATTTTTACTTAAGATCTTTTGTAATATTATTATCAATTACATTTATTTACTTTTACTTCATTACTGAGAATTTACTGCTTAGCGTATAAAAGAAAAGTTGACTATTCGTCGCCACTCCTTGGAAATATGAGAGTGATAAATGAAACCTAATTTCCTTTACACAATTTACATTGGATGTCCTTCTGTTAAAATGTACCTTTTTTGCCGTCATCTTACTTGCTGAACCGCTATACATGTCCATTTTAAGATGAATTCTACCTCCTCAATCTAGAAATCAAAAACAAGTTCAATAAATCATTTATTCTGAAGTCAAATCTGCATATCTAAATCTAAATCTTCATTTTAGAATCTGCAACCTAATTGCTGGTTCATAACTACTATTTTCAGTACTGCTTGCCATTTTCAATTTTCAGTACTCTGATGTGATTTCTGACGCTGGACTGAACGGGTTCATGGTGTCTGTTTGATATCGAGTGAACATAGAAAGATGGGATTTCATCCTCTCTTAAAAAACACTTTAACGCACTTTTATCCTTATTGATGCCTATTGATGTAAAACAATTGG
Source organism: Teleogryllus occipitalis (assembly GCA_011170035.1). Classification (NCBI taxonomy): domain Eukaryota; kingdom Metazoa; phylum Arthropoda; class Insecta; order Orthoptera; family Gryllidae; genus Teleogryllus; species Teleogryllus occipitalis. The sequence goes on along the minus strand of BLKR01001166.1, from coordinate 250,471 downwards.
CGTGATAAGTCTGCGTCTATTTGTAGTCATTTCATGTACACGTGTTGCACTGCATCATGCCTATATGTAAAGTTTAATTGCAAACCACTATAACATTATTTTGAAATAATTTTACTTGTTTTACACGTCTCTTTATCAGAGTGTTAAAATTCTTGGGATTAGATGAAGACTCTCTTGAAGTGAAACATAATTTTTAGATTGACGATTAGCTTTTGCAAAAGGAAAAAATCATATTTTATTACCAAATTCTGTAGCCAATTTCACAAGTATTCGTATCGGAGACGCATAGAGTAATCCAGTTCGGAAAGAAATCAAATTACTTTGAACTCTGCGAAACACATTTACTTCGTGATTATGAAATGTTCCTGTGGTTGAATTAATGAAACCCATACCTTTATGTTCCAGAGCAGTTTTGTACATTCAGATTCCGTTGAGTGCTATAATAACATATCGATTTTGCTCGCGATGGAGGGTTCTCGAAGCCTATGTTGTTTGCACAAAAGTGCAGGAGCAATTATCATTAAGTAAGCCCTTGAGGAAAGAGCTCTTCATTACATTTGTTTCGCTTGAGATATTCTTGTCTCTTTTTTGTCTTTTGGTGGCTGCAATATTTGTGATGGTTTCTGTGAACTTTGGAAAAAGCTTATAAGGCAGATGAGTGCATTTTCTTAAATTTATTCAGTATAAAATTGTATTGCGTAGGAGATATTTTTGTTTTCTTTATATTGTGTGCACATACAATTTTGAGATGCTACTAAACTATCTTAACCTACCTTACAATCTAAATATAAGCTTATTGCTTTTATTGTCAGTCTCTGTCTAGAAAAATGCGGGGGAGAACACACATAACCCCACATTTATTAACATCAGTCTTTGTCTGGAATCACAAAATCGTTAGGGAACTTAAACACTACTATTACGCTACACCATGTACCATTTACGCTATACACGGAGAAACATACGCTTGGAGGAGTACACCCGCTGTTGTTTTATGACAAGCATTGTGTGTGATAGATCTTGTCCTCGTCGAGCGAAAGGTCATCTCGGCCTAGTAGCAGGCAGCGCTGCGCTAGGTTGCCTCGTCGATAATTCGTTCTCTCGTTTTTTAAGTTTATCCCTGAAGGAAAATCTCTTCTGGGCAGCGCCCGTCTCCACACACCACTGGCCAAGAGCCCCCACTGCGACAGGGAGAAACCCCACGGCGCGTCGAGGCCAGTCCAGAAGTTTTGTTTGGAGGTGCACGTATTTGTTCCTCTCATAAGCATCCCCTTCCTGCAGGCGACCGCTGTGGGCAACGACGCTGGCAGCCTCTACAACCACAACCACCGCGGTGTGGTCCTTAGCGACCACGAGGTCAGGACGTCCTTGCTGTGCAACAACCTGTTTTTCGTACAGGACACTCCCCCTCCTGCGACCGCAGCATCTTTGACGCGCTCGGGTACTCGATTATGTCGCAGCTCTCACGGTCGCCAGTGAGGGGAGCACCCCGATGCAACGTGTGCACTGGTCCCGTGTGCGGGAATTCGCGGGTCATCACCATGCACGCAGAATCGGGGGGAAAACGTTTAGTGCTTTTCGGATGACAGCTTAATTGTCAGTTCTTCTGTGATATATCGAACAAGAATTTAAAGCAAGTTGAAACTTAAGAAAGTACTTGAGATACTATATTATTTATTGTTAACAAACATTTTATTAGTATTTTATGGCGATTTTCTTATGTAATCTTTGTTCAACATGAGATACTTCTCATGGGTTTTAGCATAACACATGAACATTACAAATAGTGAAAAATATCCTGGAAAAAGCCTTTAAACAGTTTACTATTATTCAGTCATAAATAGTTATTATTTAATACAAAGTGTCAATGTATATGAAATGGTAATTGAATTTATACATTTGAGGAGTTATTACCTAAAGTTGCTTAATGATTGCAATTAATTAAATTAACTAACTTTGTACGATGAAGACAAAATGCAACATTTATTTTTAAACAAATTCGTAATCCATTTGTGAGAGCATATAATTTTGGAAAATTCCTCAGACATTTTAACACCCAAAGATTATTGAGAAAATTCATTGCTAGTTGGTGTTTTCTGTGAAGATGATGAGGATGATCAAGATAAGATGGAAAACAGAGATATGTTCAATTGCAAGAACCGGGAGGGGGCTCGGAATCAATTGATGTCACTGCAGTAACTCCGACAGGGAGGTCCTAGGTTCGAGTCCCGACGGTGGCAGAATTTTAGACACTAGCTTGTCAGCTAGGTAGAGTACAGTCGCTGTCTGGAAGAGAGTTCTCGTAGCCAGCCACTCAGATTAGTAATTTTTCCGTTGTTTCTGCGATCAACACCAAACGAATGCCGGAGCAGTACCTTAACAAAAGGGGCAACGGATCGAGCGCGATCTTTCCTTCCTCTTCCTTGTCCTATCCTCACCCCTTACACACACACTTACACTAACATACTCTACACGACCACACATGCCGGGAGACCGATCGAGGGGTTAGAGCTTGTGCTCGGCTGATGAGAGATACCTGGTTGGAAAAAACAATAGCCGACGGTAGGTCGGCGCCGGTTTTCGTCTAATTGCAAAATTTTAAAAAAAATGTTACTACTAAAATATTGAATATATTTTTTCTTTAATAAAATATGTTTCTTAAAGACAGATCTTGGAATGAGGACATGATCAATTTTTCAAAAATATGAGTACTTTTCGTATACTTTGGTCCGAAATATAGGCAATAAAAAACTTTTTTTCTTTCCACTTTCGGTTTTCACCTCATTTTCTTGAAAATTGTGGAAAGTTAACATTTCAAAACTGGAAAATTGAAGAAAGATTTTTTCGCCTCAGAAAAAGTGTTGTAAAACATCAGCTCTTTAAAAAAGGCCAAGAACAAGTTTTTTTTAAACCAGCGTTTTTTGCGTCATTTGTGTTTGAAGTTTACGCAATTTCTAAAAATATTATTTTCTCAAAAACCGTTCCAATTTTTTTCTTTAAAGTTTTTCAATGGATACAAGAAAAGACGCTTAAAAGAATGGCGGAAGTCTAATTTTCGTGGAACTTTCCGTATTTTCGAACATTGCAAAAACTTGAAATTTAGAAATGGCAAAATCAAAGACATTTTTCATAAACAAAGAAACTGACCATTAAAAAAAGTCATTGAAAAAGCTAGTAGTTTTCGCGTAATTTCTAACTGAAATTAATGAAATAAATACAAAATCCTGGGAGTACAGGAATGGATCAAAAGGTTAGGAAAAATAATTAATTTAATTTTAATTATAATTTTCCATTGTAAATCCCAATATTAATTATGTTTTTACTCTATGATACAATTTGTTCTTAATACATTGATGTATTTTCTTTCAAGAAATCCGCAAACCACAATTGAAATTAGTGAAAAAATGGTGCTACTGTCTTTTTCCAATGAACTCTCTGTACTTTCAAAAACTGCAAAATTTAACATTTCAAATTACTAAATTAAAGATAGAGATTTTTGCTTTACACAAAATCTGTTCTAAAAATTTAGCTCTTTAAACAACGTAATGTACATTTTTTTTTAAAAAAACGAGTAGATTCTACGTAAATTGTTCTTGAAATCTACGCAATTTACAAAAAAACATTTTCTAAATTCCATTCCAAATTTTGTTTTCAATTGTTTTTCACATATAGAACAAAGAACGCTTAAAAGAATTGCGCAGGTGCTATTTTCGTATTTTTGAAAATTGCAAAAACTTCACATTTGACGCAATTAAATTGATGATATTTTGGCCTGACCAAAATATCTTTTGAAACATCAGCTCATTTAAAAAGAGCATGTACATGTTTTTGAGAAAATCAGTAGTTTTCGCGTAATGTTTGCTTAAAAATAACGGAATACACAGATATCCAGCCAACCACGGTCCACGAGAAAAATTCTCGGAGAACTGGAATTGATGGAAAGAGTCATCAAATTAATTAATATAATTAGTGTTACTTGAATTATAATTACTATTGAAAATCCGAATAGTGATTTTTTACTCTATTCCACAATCTGTTTTCTCGATGTATTAAGGTATTTTCTTTCAACCAATCCGCAAATCTTATTGAAATTAACCCAATTAGGTTTTCTTCCGCAAAATTACGTTTTAAATATAATATAAAAGAAGAATTGAAAAACAACTTGGATAATTTTGTACGATCTTTTGTTGCAAAAAATTGACACTATCACAGTACGTTCCCACGCAGAACTGGAGAAGTTATTCAGAGAATTTCATTGTTGGACGACGCTGTGGATGGGAGACAAGATATTTATCTCTCTCGCATTTATTTACATAACGTTAATGTCACAATGCTCTACGGTCAATAAAATGGTACATGCAATTATATATTGAAGACGGGAATAATTAGTATACAGATGTATGCGTATGATGGACGTATGCGTAATGATTTCGCAGTTTCACATACATTAAAAAATGAGATGGATTGGGTGGCCTTTAGTTCTAGATTTTCAATACATGTATGTAATTATCCTTGCTTGTCTGTATTGTAACATACCGATATGTCACATGAAAATAAACTAACATTTATTTGAAGACTATATGGTGGAATATGCATTAAGAAGTTTAGACGATCGAAAGGTCAGCTACACCAAAATATAACGAACGCATGGATTGGCTGGGTGAGAGAAGGACGGTCAAATGTTATGAAAAAAAAGAAGGTAGTTTAATACGAAGCTTCGAGGGGTGAATCATGCAGGAAGATTTCATTCTGACCGGCATCGCGTGTCTGAACTGATCGTAGGTTCGTGAGAGGGAGCGAGTGTAGTGCAGATAGTCAGAGTCGGGTTTTCAGATCGTGAAATTTTAAGGACAGTAAATGATATTGAAGATATTGCATGTGGAAGTAATATTGACGCATAAATTGGGACTTTGTCGGGAGTGGTAATCGAATTATAGATTTCGGGACTATGTCATAGGACGTAATCGGGACTGATAATTTTGATAGTTTGAGACCAGTTTGGATAGGAGCAGAAGAGGATTTCTTGGAACTTTGGACTACGGCAAGCTCGCAAGATATTTCGACTCAGAAGTCTACGAGGGACATCAACGAAGAATAGATAAGTTAACCGCGGTATAAAACTCTAAATTCAAAGATATCTTGATAAAAGGCTTAACATCAATATAATTTATTAAATTCACTAAATTGTTTACTAAAAGGTCACAATAAACTTTATTAAATTTTGTTCTTTAAAAAAGAAAGTGATCGTTCATTTAGTCAATCCAAACAGTAATGAACTAGGAATTAGAATCATTCTATTTCAGATTCCCAGCAGCGCTGTATAGTCTGCGGATCCTATAATCCATTATAAAGGTAATAAGGATTATAATATATCGTGACCCATTGACCCAGCAAGCCGGACGCTAAGATCTTTGCGAGAAATTAATGTAGGGAGAAAAATTTTGTATATCTCAGTATAATGTGCGGCAAATAATGCGAGCAGTTGCAAATAAGCGGGCAACGCACCTTCATACATCCGGGCGTCTCCACAAAAGCCCCAAACGTTCCCGATTTAGTGACACTTGGGAGACAATTTTCCGCGCGATCATGCCCCTGCCGACGGCTATGCATCTGAAACATCTAATATATCTTCGTTTCCTCTCATTTTGTAATTCTGGTGATGCGTGTTATTACATTTCATTTTTTCTACTTTCATTGTATAATGCTGTCATTTGATGGCTCCAACCGGTTGCATAATGATACTCATTACGATACAAATTTCATTTTGATACATGTTCATGACCAGAGAAGTTTACTAACCAAATATTGACAATTAATTATGGAGAATCGCTCTAGTAAATGTTTTGTTTGATTGAGTACTTTAAAATTGATTTTGGTATTATTTTGTGTTCGTCAGTTTTAATTTATTTTATTATTAGTATTTTTTCGTGAAATATTAGTTAAAATAAATTGGATCGTAATTTCACTTTAATCCTATTTGACTAGCTCAGTACTCCCTCGCAAGCAGACTGGTAACCACAGCCACTTGTGGCAGCAAGCGGGAGCTGTCAAGTAATAAAATTCCTTGGAAATGAACAGCACACACTTCTGGGACACCAGCGCCGGTTCGGAACTATTTGCATAATGTGTGACCAACGGTGAGAAGACAGTGATGAAGTCGGCGACGATGGAAAGGCAAGGGACGGCGGTGGCGCCGGCGTCCAGCGAGACTACAAGGCGACAAATAGCGTGGGCCGCCTGCCGCTAAATGCCAGTGGGGCCGTTGCGGGCGGCCGCGCGTGCTGCGGCCTGGCGACGCGCAACTCAATTAGCACGCCGCGAAGTCGGTCGCAGGCGGTCGGCGACGCCAATCTAATTCCGCGGCCCGCCGCATGGTAATGTGAGGGCGGTAGGGCAGCCGCGTGCAGGGCATACGGCTCCTTCACAGCTTGGGAACCAGCCGCAGCGGAGCGGGAGGAGCAGGAAATGCCGTCTCCAGACCTTTTTAAATCTACAGGCGCGTGGTATCCCGGAAATTGTAGATCGTTTTGCATTAAGAGTGCCTATCTAAGTAGAAGGTAATATTCGTATGTGTGGGCCCTATAAAACAAACATTATTTGACGGAAATGCCCGAAATTTTCATTTGTTCTTAGGGGCCATCCATAAATTACGTGAGTTCTTTAATGGAGGGAGGGGGTCAAGCAAATCTCACTTTATCTTACGTGGGGGAGAGGGGGGTCTCGGCAAATATCACGTTTTTTTCTAAAAACAGGGCTAAATTTCGAGAAAATGAGACGATTTAAGTAAAACACGTTTCCACACTAAAATATGGCTAAATCTTGCACAGTATTTTTTATCGTTATGTTATTATGTGAATGCTACAATAAGTAGCAAAGTATACTAAGAAAAATAATCTAACAAAAACTACCAAACCTTTTATCATTAATGAGATAAATCGCATTACCTGTTATTTACAGAAATTTGAGTCAAATTACCGAGCGTTTTTAGAAGTGCAATAATATTCATTGTAATGCACTCGCTCTATTTTTTAAATAAATCCCAATGCAATGAATCACAAATTAATGTATTTTCATTAAAAGTACGCATTTTGAAAAATATCATGTGAAATTAGAGGGGGGTGAGGCGGTCGAGCCAAATTTCACATCTCACCAAGGGTGGAGGGGGTCGAAAAATCGCCAAAATCGCCTCACGAAATTTATGGACGGCCCTTATTAGCGTTAGGATTGTTGAGAGAGATTGTGGTTTGAATGAAACCTGATACCATGTATGAATCAATATTATCCATATTCAATCAATATTTTCGTGCTGGCCACGTTAATGTGTGGTGTTTAAAAACGAGGAATGATCTTACAATTTTTGTAAATGATGTCGTACATACGCTGCCGAATAGCCTTCTGGAATATCTTGCATAATTTTATACATAGGTTTCATGTTTATATATTTCCATGTGCACCATGTCATATTAGTGTGGGAGCGAGAGATAGCGCGAGGGAGAGGTAGAGGGAGGGAGCGAGAGGTAGAGGAAGAGCGAAGTATGGAGGAAGGGGGAAGGGAAAAGAAGAAGAGAGAGGGAGGAAACGAGGGAGAAAAAGGAAGAAAGGAAGAATGGAGAGAGAGAGAGGACGAGAAAGAGAGAACATTTTAACATTCGGGATATATAATACAATTAACACGTCCAAAAGATGAGAGTGCGATTTCATACCGTACTGAGCTCTACAAGTGTACAGATACTGTAAGTTAGCTCTTTGTGATTCTTCAAACTTTGAATGTGTGTAGATTCTCGGTGTCTGAGAATTCGATATTGTGATTATGCGAACAGAGTAATAGAGAGTGAGAATAATTAAATTTTGCCGAAAAAATCTTATCTTTTAGCATTGTGGATGTTGTATAGAGAGAATATCTCCAAGTTCTCGCGAATATAATAGAAAATTTCTTTCCAATGTATTGTTATTCTACAGCAAAATGCAATCGAAGAACGATCTCAATTTTGTAACAAACTTAGTTAACGAAATTTAGCCAATCGAGCCCCATGTGCTGACTATATTCTCGTTAGTTGCCATCCAAGCGTACGTTTACAAGCTCTTCATCATCTGAACTGAAATAAACTTCACAAAGCATGACGAAAGTAATCGAGAATTGTCGCTTTAAAATAACTTCCCTTTTACGTAATGATAATCACAAAGCGAAGTAGTAGTAAACAAACTTGAGTGAAAGTGAGAGCGGTATCCTTCAAATTTCATGGGCCTTCCTCAGGGCAGTTTTAGATAAAATGGAAGGGAGGCCCTACAACCCCGTCGTTAGCTTTGGTAGGTTTACAAGCCGCTCTACTGATCAAACAACTCTTACCTCTTCCACTTCCTTCCCGTTTGTTCTACGATTCGCTTCCTTTCAAATATGCGCATCATATTCGTCGATAATATTACTTCTCACTTCCAATTCATAACTGCACGTTTCAGTTACTTTAAGTGTGTCTTAAGCTTGGGGCTTCGTATTTCCTCTTTTTGTAGTAAACTTCAGGTTGTTGATAAGTAAACTAGAAACATTATTTAATTGACTCCAGAATATCGTCAAGCAAATTGAAACAGTAAATTTAAGGAATAAATTACTGCTGTTCAAGAAATGTAGTACGGTATAATATTGTTAATATTATATAAATATAAATATACTTGTATATTAGTTTCCTCTAGAATAATATTAAATTATAACTAGAGCTGCCCATCAGCACATACTCGTATTTTCTGGCATTATTAGAAAGAGTTCCGTAGTATATGAAATATCGTAATTTCTGCATTACTAAAACCTCAGCTACAACTCGAAACATTTATTTCAAACAAATCTCCTATGGCACATATCTGCATTCATTTTCAAAGTCAGGAGCAGCAGTTATTTCTTACTTTTACCAATGAAACAACAGGAATGAAAACTGTTACAGTATTTGCATAACGTTTAACAGAAAAAAAGCAAGAACAATCTCACACGTTTGCCTTGATTACATCAAAGTAAGCATAAAATTTTTGAATGCCAAATTCAACGACCAAAACTTTTGAAATGAAAAAAGTTTTCTAAATTAAATGTATTACCTTTCTTTAAATTATTTCCTTTCATAATATTACAATCATCCCTAACGGTACCAAAAGAAAAAATTGATGAAATTGAAACCTCCGAATTGCCATTTTATGAAATGCAAAAACGGACAAAAACTTTAATGAAACGTGAGAAAATCTAAATTAAAATTTCATTTTTTTTCCAATTTTTGAAAATTTAGAGATACTTCCTAAAAATAGGACTAACAAAACTCTCTTTACTGTTCTTTGCTACATACGAAGGGGAAAATTAAAGAAAAGCTTGTATCCGTTTTTTCACAAATAATTATGTAAAATGTAAGACGTCGTCTGTGGTTAAGGCAATATTTAAGTAATAGGCCCGTAATTCAAGGTAGATTTCTTGCGTATGGCGCTAAAGAGCAGAAGAAATGGTTGTTTTAGAATAGCTCAATGAAACAAGTTGTGGCTATAATGCCGCTATTTTTAATTGTACTGTGATATACTTACCTACACCAAGAAAGAAATATAAAGAAATAAGTATCAATACAGGAGACAATGGGTGGACTGTGAAGTTACTTTTTCAGAAACAAGAGTTATTTTTAATCGAATAATTTGTTACTAGGCATTCTTACAAAAATTGTAGGAAATGAAAATTTGTTTCAACGAAAATAATTGAGTTCTGGCTATTCTTCGTACTTTTTAGTATCTCGTATACGTACGTATGCGAGAAACGTATACGTAGACGGAGTAACATACGTAGTGTTTAAAAAGTTATGTAATGATGGGCGAAAAAACGGCGAATTTTTGGCAAAAAAATCATTTTCGGACTCTGATAACGAGAATATGGATTAGTTCAGTTGGTAATTTAAAAGAAAAAAAATCCCTTAATACGTGGTGTGGACGAAATGTCTGACTGATGGGTCCTTGACGCCGAAAAACAAGCAAAAACAAAGCAAACTTTCATCCGTCCGTCTGTCCGCCCGTTCATCTGTCTGTCTGTGAACACTGCTAGCGCCGAAACCATGCGTAGGATTTTTTCGAAATTGAAGAAACCGCTATCCATCTGTCTATAGTTGAATCTTTGAAATTTTAAAAAACATTTTTTATAATTTGGAGGTTCTTTACATGAAGATCCCCGGACACTATCAAACTTTTCTCAAAAACACTTTCAAATTTTATCTTCAAATTTTTTGGAAGAATAGAGTAAAATACACGTATAAAGGTGGCATAGGTCAGATTTTCACGGTTAACTCTGAATTTTGAATATTACTAAAATTTGAAATTTTTTCGGCGTCTTTTGCAATTTTCGAAAATTTAGAGTTAACCCGTAAAAACGGACCTATGCCATCTTTTTAAGTGCATTTTACTCTATTCTTACAAAATATTTGGAGCCGTTTTTGAAACAAAAATTGAAAATGTCCGGGGGTTAAGTACCCTCAATTATAAAGAATATTTTTCCAAATTTCCAAGCTTCAAATAGAGACAGATGGACACGGGTTCCTTCAATGGTTTAGGCGCTATTAGTGTTCAGAGACGGACGGACGGACTGGCAGACAGGCAGACAGACGGACGTTTTGAAAAAAAAAACACTTTTTTGGTATCAGGGGACCCCAAAACGTGTATATCCGTTGAAATATGGAAATCTGGCTCACACATTATTCCCCTTAAAAATTCAATATGTCCTCTCCTCTCACACGAGCCAATGAAAGTTCCGCCCTTTTAACACACTCACCACGCGATCTCTCCATCCCGTGATGGCTGGTCGGCGACGAAGTTTTCACAATTCACAATTATCACAACATTTTCACTAGTTGTTTAAACCTTTACGCAAATCAAAATTTATTTGTACAGCAAATATGTATTAGAATTCTTTGAACTCGTTTAAATGCACGTTTGTCCGTTGCGCTGTCTTTCAAATCAATAATTATTTACTTCTTTTCCACTGCTTCGGAAAATATAAATCTATTTCAGCGTTTCTGTAACAAGTAAACAAGTAAAGAAAACAATTTAAAATCAAAAGGTACCTGAAAGATGTAAGAAAGTAGTCAACATTAGTAAAATATTGGAGCACAACCTGAGCACTTCCGTCACGTAAGCAAGCAACCAAGTCCTGTGGCGGGGCGGGGACCCCACTGATCCTCTGCTGGGCTCCACGTGAGGTCGCGTGAGCGCGAATGCCCTCACACGTGCCCTCCGGCGGTTGTGCGCGATATCGCCTCAATCGCGACGACTCGTCCCCCGTTCGCGGTCAGCTGCCGGTCACGCACGGGAATCGGACCCGCAGACACCGTTTCTTCGCGGCCCGATCATGATCGTTCGCTTTGACGCGGTTTCATGCAGGCGACGCGGCTCGGCTCACAATCAGAGTGACCTAAAGCAAGCGCGATCTCGAAGAACCGCTGGAGAAAATCAGAGATGCAGAACCTTGAAAGAAAAGCACTAGAAGAAGATCGGATAATAGCAGAACTCCGGTATTTATATGTCCGGCGGGCCATTTCCCATGTTCTATGACGTAAACGCCCTACTGCAAATCACGTATCTGCTCGTAGATTCCTATCCACCCGCTGGCGCCACCCGGCGGCTAGTTTCTGAAATGGTCTATTTCGCGAGAACCTTTCGTTCTCGCGGGCCTGCATTCCGAAGTGCTGACAACCCTACCGACAATACCTAGGCGCACACAAAGAAGCTCGACTCTACCTGTCACATACCAGATTATGAGCCCGTCAACACAGTTTTTCCTTCTTGGCTGCATTAATCCTGGCAAATTATTTCTTTCTCCTCGCTGCTGAACGGTTTTCATAATAATAAAATTCAATTTACAGAAGCTCATAGCTCTGTGCTGTTACAATATAGTGAAATTCTCATTCTCTCCCCCTATTTATTTCTTATTGTTATATATCCTAGTTAATTATAAATTGGCCTAGATTGATTATTACAAAACTGGGCGTTGTAATACTTACAATGTCAGTGCGACTTTACTCCATGTTCTTCGTCGAGGGCTTAAAATTAACCGCTCTACGAGGCTGCGGATGGTGTTAGTGTTTATTGATGATGGGAACTGAATAATCCAATGGTTTTTATCCTGACAGGTATTCTTTTAAATAACGAGAACTTAATTAATTAACATTACTGCGGCAAGACGTACCGGCTGTAATTTGATATTTTAGTACTCTTTTCTTTTCTTTCTTAATTGATATAAAATGTTACCTTTATCATCTGAATTTCTCCTAGCGATGATGGCTATCGCACTTTATTCCTATTGTTGTTGAAAATAACTGAGTTAATTTAACTTACTATTCAAACGACCTTGGCCTTCAACATTAAATATTTCCCAAAGTCATTACGAGGTTCGCAATGCCTGCACTTCCCTTTTGACGATGCTGTCCTCTTGGCGATGTGTCGAGGAGTATTCCATTCGTGGTCGTACAATTATTTTTCCAAAATAATGTTTTGGAGTTCTCCATCAACCATTTCTTGTGGTATTGCACACTTCCTTGTTATTACCAAAGTATCGAAGTTTTTAAAATTATTTATTTCATAAATGGTATGAGAAATAGATTTCTGTTTAGCGTAATAAATCAGTCCAAAATGTTTGTTAATTTATGATCTTAGTTTTATTTGATTGTGCTCGTCCTTCCTCTGTATTATCGAATTTGGATATCCGGGTTGATTGCCCTACTATTATTCAGTTTTTAACAATATTTATTTAATACACGACAACGTTTATAAATTTATGTTTGGCGTAATAAATTAGTATTCAATGTGTATTTAATTATCTAATAGGTTTTAGTTGTTTGTGGCCGTTGGTACACTCCAGTTTAATACTCAAATGTGAGTGGTTTCATAATAATGACGATTTTTAAAATGATTTCATAAACGGCAAGAGTAACAAATTTATGATTCAGGTAATAAATTAATAACAAATATATCATAAATTATGTTCTCTGTCTTTTTATTGTGTTCGTTGGTTTTCTCTATTTCAAGTTTGAATATTTGTCTTCTTTCGGCAATTATGATTCAGTTTTTAACAATACAGCAACGTTTATGAATTTATATTTGGTGTAAATAATTAGTACTGAATGTTTATTTAATTATTTAAAAGATTTTATTTGTTTGTGGCCGTTAGTACTCTCCAATTTAATTCTCGAATGTCGTGCGTGGTTGCATAACTATAATGTTTTTAACATGTTTTTCTTCAACGCCATGAGTAATAAATTTATATTTTATGTAATAAATGAGTAATAAATCTATACTAAATATTCGTATTAGTTTGAATCGATTGTGTCTATTTCTTAAATTTTGTTGTGCCAGTTTGACTGTCACGCCAGCACAACCACATATGTTTTACAAATGGCAATAGTAATAAATTTAATTTTTGAGTAATAATTTAGTTGTAAATGAGTACTAAAGATTCCATTTGTTTTGATGTGATTGTGATATGGTGGTTTTGTACTTTATTCTTTTTTCTCTGATTTTTAATTTTCTTATTTTATCTAATTTCGATATTCTGTATGATCTACTTAAAAAATCTATTTATGTTGCCAGTAATTTTAGTTTTAAATTTTTCTTTAATTTCCATATTTGTGATCCATATAAAATTGTACTTCCTTCAATAGATTTACATAACTTTATTGTAATTTATTTTCATTTCTTGAACGTTTATCCCATAGTAATTTATTATTGATGTTGCTGATCTTCTTTTCTTTATTTTATGCCTTACATCAACTTCTTGATTTCTTCCTTTATTTATTTCTACTCTCAAATATTTAAATTCTGAACAACATATAATTTTTTCTTTCCCATACTCTAAACTTAAATCTGTATTATTTACTCCACGCCCATATAAAATGTCTTTTCCATATCAATTTTTAGTCACCGTTTCTTGTATTCTTCGAATCTTCAGCATTCTGTGTTATTACCTGGTCATCTGCACATAATAAAGTGTACATATTTTTATTTGCTATAAGATCACCCATTCTTTCAACTTTCTCTTTCCACATTTCTAGCGATTTTTGTAAATATATTTTAAATAAAGTTGGAGACAAGCTGCATCCTTGACGCAAACATTTGGTAATGAAAATTTATTTCGAAGGATATCTGCGTATTTGGACCCACAAAATTGCATCATCATATAATTTTTTAATTGCCATCAAAATGTTTTCATTTATTTAAAAAAATCATTAAAAAATTCAAAGCAATGTTTATAATTTTTCATTTTAAAATAAGGACTGAGCAGAGTAGGGCAACTGAATTATATAAATGTAAATAAAAATATAAATAGCAAAAGTGTGCAAATATATGAAAGTATCAAATTAATTAAATTAATGAATATTTGTCGGAATTATCAAGTTCATTTCAATAGCTGCCCAATGGGGGCAGATTGTTATTATAAATATTTATATAAGTTATATAGAATCATTTCAATATAATATATTAGAAATATTGTACATAAATGGAATAAAAATCCATTATATGAGCCAAAATGGACATTTTATTTCACCTTCAGATTTAAAAATTAACACTTTCTTCATAACCAAAATTGTATTTAACAGAGGTTCTACTGTATATTTTTTTGATATATTTATTTTGAGTTACATCAACGGTAAAGTTATTGGCGACTTCAGAAAGTTACAGAGTGAGAAAATAACAAGGTACGAGTATACAATTATGATTTGTACATCAATTATTTACAATTTAGAACTTATATTTCAGACAATATTAATAAGTTTACAAAATCTAATTATTAGTTCTGGGTACAACAGTACATTAGCATCTAAATATTGAATGACACCTTTTTGATCTAAAGAAAATTTAGAATATGAAATAATGATTTGAACAATACAGTTACGTAAATTACAGGTACGGGCAGATGTCTTTTGTAATAGGTGAAGATGACTAAGTAATCCGTAACCCATCCGAATTCTTGTTATAACCACTTGTTCTCTTCTAGCAAGTTTTGAGTTAGTTTGCAATGCCATAAAATTTTCAAGAGTTTTATGTATGTTGCTTCCTTTGTATTCTTTCCATGCCCTATTACATTTTATATTTTATATGAGCTAATTTTAAAGATTCAAGTTTTGTTTAATTCATTTTTGGAGTTCTCCTACGAATTTGAAAGAAAATATTCCACTGAATATTCATTTTAGATTTTATTTTCTTTGCAACTCATCTCTCGAGAACTTTCTTGTAAAAGCTGAGTCTGATATGACATTATTATTTATTAACTTCCACGAATTTGATTTTTGGCGTCTTCATCTATTTCCTTTTTTTTCCCTAAATATTCCTCCAACTAATTCTATTTTGACTGTTTTCTTCTCAAGATCAACATATAGATCGTATCATTTAGTGTGCACCTGAAGTTGCCGCGTATTCTTTAACTTAATATTAATATCAGCTTAAAATATTAACTTAATATAACTTTATATATTCTTCATGTTACTTTGTGTAACTCAACTTATAATCTACGAAGAGTTAGTAATGCTTGTCGTCGGAACTCTCCGCTGGCCGCCCAGACACTAGCTCCCCAGCTTGCTTCTCTCATCCCTTCATCATCCCTTCTCCTCTCCTTCTGTTCCATCCCTTGGCGCAGCGGTCTGCTCTCTCCTGTGATGCGCCGGAAGTTGCACGGGTTGGCCGTGTTGGCCGCGAGGCAGCCATGTAATTACCTGGCGCTCCTCTTCAGAAACTGCGCAAGTGCCTGCGATCAGAACGGTGGCTGACCGTTGCGAGAGTTTGCCTAGTGCTCATCGGCTCCCCCAGAGATTCGAGATCTCATTACCTTTCAGTTGAAGTGGAGCGCGCGCGTTGTGTTCTTAATTGAACATGGATTTTTCTATTATATTCAGGGACTAGTTACTGCAAGTTGAAAGCAAATACTTTTACGTGAGCCCTTGCGCTGATTTTCATGCGCTTATCTCGAATTGTGTCATAATAATTCAAATTATTTTGCAGTTTTGCAATGCAGTCATTCTTTTATTATTGCTCTGTAAACCTTTTACTCTTTATAATCCTGGAAAATAATGACATACTACAATTACAAATACATTACGAAGAATCTAAAGAAAATTGCAATCATATCTACAGAAGGTATTTTGTTGTTCAAGATTTATCAACAAAATTTTCGATAGCTCCGCCTGAATATTATAATCACATTTCTAAGAAAACAACTCTATCAAAACTACAAAATTCTATCAAAACATCGTCCAATATTCTAATTTATTTATTTTCCTACTACATTTTTATCGAAATAAAGTTCAAAAAGTTTTCAGAGCTAGAAAATATTCAGAACAATCGTCCCATGCCTTTTTGTTCTCTGCTTTTCAAAAATGAATTTTAATGATTTACTAGTGTCGTGTTTGGCCAGCCAATAATTAGAGTGTAGGATTCAAAAGAATTTTCTACGCGTGTCAAAGCCATTCTTTATTAATGACGTAGATGACTTTGAAAGGTGTATCGCACTGTAACCGTTAATATGAAATTACAAAAGTGTCGTTACAAATAATAAACTTCTGATTCTACTCCAAAAGAACGTATACATAGCCGCAAAGTCGTCGTGGAGAATTGTAGCCTGGGGCTTTCCTGTAATTAGAGAGCAAATTGACTGCGTATGTTGTGCCCAACGCGAGAATTAATATCCAGGAAACGCGTCGCTGGAGGCGATTAAAGGGGTTATAATTTTATTCGAATCAAGCGTTGAAAGCTGCCCGGTTTAAGCACGTGGATTTACGGGCAATATACTACATAGCGCTTCTCATCCTATATCCCGTCGATTTTGTATTTTTATTTTATGTAAAATAATGACAATATTGGGTATTTTATTCTCACTACTTAGCACACATTGTGGTTTTATTATGAGTTTGTTCTTTCAAATCTTTCAATCTGTTGTAGCATTCCTAGTTTCTTTAAATTTTTCGCTCCAAAATTTCGTTTAATAATATGACGTAGGTTTTATTTTCATTATTATTCAATTCTAATAAATCTTTAACTTATTTGCTACGTCTTTGCTAATTGCTACCAAAAAATATTTTGGAAATACAAAAAAATGTAGAGGAAAGTCCATTTTCCCATTCAAGAGAGTGAGAAATCACTATTTCATTTAAAAAAAAAAAACAGCCAAAATTATCATATTTTTTAAAATCTGGTGGTATTCACTCAACTTTCTTTTTCTCGAAACCTTCAACATCACCTTTCAAGGAGTTGTAACATCTACCTAGTGATGACTGTTTGTATGCAAGAATTCATACTGTTTTTATTGATTTTCCGAAAAAAAAACTTTTTGGCACTTACGACCTTTGGCTCTGCAAGACCTGAATTATCGCTGACTGTGACTCATGAATTTTACAACTAAAAATTCTTCTTCTTAATTCTTTGTCTCTGGATTTTATGAATTGTTGCCAGTTTTGCCTTCTTAGAATTCTTCCTCACAATTCTCTGTCTGTATTGCGATTAGATTGCGAGGATTGATTACTATTGTAGGAAACCATGCATCAGAAATCGCCAGAGAGGTGTTGCGAGTCTAATAACCATCTCGTTATAGAGAATAGTTTGCACAGCTGTTGATAATAAGCCTCAAGTTTACTCCAAGGTCATATTACGACCTCTGGAACTGCTCCAGGCCAATCAGCATTGAATCCTTCCTCAAGGGCTGAACCTGCGGCTTCGAGGCCACAGAGCGGCAGCCTCAGTTATTACAAATACGTTATACTAATATGCACAAGTTCAAGGAAATTAATGATCAACTAGCGTACCCGTGCGAGGACTCTCGCATGTTAAATCCCACCCTCTTCCCTATTTTGCCATTTCCATATGAAACCTGTAATACACATTTTTTTCAAGTCCTTCTTATCCTCCGTCACTTGTTCTTTAGTTCTCCTTGAAATTGATAACAATACAATTCCCCCTCGTCAACACAAACCATTCTTATTTAACGTTATTACCGAGTAGAGAAATACACTCGTGTAATTCAATCGCGTAGTATATCATGTAATTAGTTTAATTTCACATATAGTTGCAGATTCTACAGTCTTTGAATAGGTAGGGTAAAATCGAGAAGCGTCAAATCAGCAAAAATGTAATAGAATGTTCAAGAATCAGATACTGTACGAATCAGAAAGAATCAGAATGAGAAGATCTCATCCTTTAGATTATGGTATGAGGGGCGTTTCTTTAATGCCTTTAGCCTCAAAATTTTAGTTTGTAAGACTCAAAAACGCTTTATTTATGAGTTATATAACGATATAGATTCAAAACTTTGGGCTAGTGTTGCAGGTTGCATTTGATATAAATAAAAAAATATGCGTTTTTGCGTTTTTAAACAATTATTTCATATTTTAAAGTTAAAGTGCAATTCGTTACGTCTCCATAAAATTTTCTTCCTTTAGAGATCTCATTTATAAAGAGTGGTTGTGTGTCAGATCCGCAAAAAGTATCGATACTACCGAAAAAATAAAGACACGACAATGCTAATGCTAAAAGAGACGGCCAGGATAGTTGATGTAACTAAGGTAGAAGGTTCAAATCCCGCCTGGGAGATATTTTTTTATGTCTCCGTTTGCGAATTTCGTAATCGTTACCCCAGATGCAACAATACGTTACCCCAGATGCAACAATATCATGAATAAGGAAACCGAACTGTGGAATTTAATTGAAGCATGTGATCCTGATATCCTGATAGGAACTGAATCTTGGCTTTCGGACGCGGTAGCAAACCCGGAAATTTTTCGTTCAGACTACCTTACGTTTAGGAGAGATCGTGAAACCAGAGGCGGTGGTGTTTTTATTTGCGTAAAAAACACTTTTAATATCAAGTCAAATTGGGTTGATAAAGAATTTGAAATGATGGGTGTAGAAATTTTTTGTTCGGGAAGTATCTTAGAAATAATTGCTTGCTATCGTCCGCCGGGCAATAGTTATGAAATCTTAGGCGCGCTCTACGAAAGAACAAAAAATATAAATAGCCGTCATGTAGTCATTGCTGGAGACCTAAATCTCCCAGACGCAAATTGGAAAGGGATTGTTTGCGAAGGGAAAGTACAACAACTAGTCAACAGACTTGTCTGGGACAGCGGATTAGCACAGGTAGTAGACCGGCCCACCCGACAGGACGCGATTCTGGACATTTGCCTAATTAGACCGAAGGACTTATTTTTGTCGTGTGACGTTTTAGAAGGCATAAGTGATCATAAAGCCGTTTTAGTCGATTTACAGTTAAGTATTTCAAGGAAAAATATTGCGACAGGTATTCTAGTGAGGGAATACAAGAAAGCAAATGTAGCAGAGTTTCAAAATTACTTAAGAGAACGGTATGGCGAATTCCTTAGTATAGGAGGAGGAATGGAAGAAATATGGGAAGCGTTTAAAAATATTCTAGTAAATGCCGAGCAGGCATTTGTACCAAGTAAATTGTTAAAAGCAAAATGCGATCCAGAATATTATAATGCGAAAATCAGACGGTTGAGAAGAAAAACCAGAGAAGCGTTTAGCAACAGACACTGTAGTGAAAACCATATGACATTATTTCGAAATTATTCAAAAGCTTTGAGGAAGGAAAAGAAAATCGCAGAGGAACATCATTTAACTCATATTCTTGATGCGGAGGGCAGTAAAAATTGGTCGGCATTTTTTAAATACGTTCGTAGAAGGAAGGGAAATAAAGATGAGATTCCAGTTGTTCGGGTTAATAATTCGCCAATATCGGACGATTGTGAAAAAGCTAATGCTTTTAACGCGTATTTTAGCTCCGTTTTCAAGCAAAAGCCAAATTGTATTCAGATACCATCACTGTCAGATAGAAGTCTTTTTCATATTAATGTAAATACTTTGCGGAAAAGAATAAAATTAATGAAGAGAGGGAAATCACGAGGCCCGGATTCTATTTCCACGGACGTCATTAAATTAGGTGGAGAGGCTATTATACCATATTTAATTAGGTTATTTCATGTATCGATAAACAACACTTGCGTACCGGAAGATTGGAAGCTGGCTCTCGTCGTGCCTATTTTTAAAAGTGGCGACAAGACATTACTTAGTAACTATAGACCGGTAAGTCTTACATCAGTCGTATGCAAGCTTACGGAACATCTAATTTCTAGCTATATCAGGAAAGAATGGGAGGACAAGCAATGGCTTTATCAGGGTCAACACGGTTTCAGGAATGGTTTTTCGTGCGAAAGTCAGCTAGTCTCACTTTTACAGGACCTAGCCGACGTAGTTGATGAAGGTGGTAGGATCGACGCGATTGTAATTGATTTTGCCAAAGCTTTTGATGTTGTTCCACACGATCGTCTTGTAAAGAAATTAATAGATTCGGGTTTAGACACTAGAGTGGTAGCGTGGATAAACGAACTACTTCGTGACAGGACACAAAAGGTCCGAATCGGAAATTACTTTTCAACTTCGCGAAACGTCACGTCAGGAATTCCACAAGGGAGTGTCATCGGCCCACTCATGTTTCTTGCCTTCGTTAATGATTTACCGACAAGTTTAGTATCTAATGTACGACTCTTTTCAGATGACTGCGTAATTTATAGAATTGTTAACTCGGAGGAGGACGAGAATATTTTGCAGCGAGACTTGGACAAATTACATATCTGGGCGGATACAAACGGCATGGAAATAAATAGTTCAAAGAGCAAATCCATCACGTTTGGTAGGGGTCGAAGTTACAATGAAACCGCATATAAATTGAATAATAATATTATACCTCGAGTCACGTCTTGCAAATATTTAGGAGTTCAGCTAGACAGTAAATTGACATGGGAAAATCAAGTAAATTTCGTTGTAGGAAAAGCATGGAGATCTTTGCATTTTATTATGCGGATTCTCAAAAAGAGTTCAGTGAGTGCCAAAGAACTGGCATATATGTCATTAGTGCGACCCATATTAGAATATGGCGCGATATGTTGGGACCCATACAGACTTTTGCAGCAAAGAAATCTAGAAAAGGTTCAGCGTAGAGCTTCAAAATTTGCTTTCAGGGGTACCAGGAATAAAGTATGGGAGTCACTCGAAACAAGGAGAATGAAATCGCGTCTCTATGCTATGTATAAAGCGTACACAGGCTTTCGACCGTGGAAAGAAATTCAAAGTCGATTAGGAAAACCTACATATTTCGGCAGAGCGGATCACATGCACAAAATTCAGACAAGAATTCAGAAAACGGACGTTGGGAAATATTCATTCGCGAATCGAACTATTAGAGACTGGAACGACTTGCCTGTGACAATCTTTGATCCCTTCCCTCATGATGTCAGCAAATTTAAAAATAAATTAAATTCCTAGATGTTTATATGTGTCTTATTACCTCCTATGTAAAGTATGTTATATTATAACTATTATTATTATAACATTATTATTATTACTATTATTATTATTATTATTATTATTATTATTATTATTATTATTATTATTATGTGCAGTGGCGTGTAGTGCAGTGATGTGAAGTTGAGGGAAAAGAATGTGTCAGAATCACATTAAAATGTGATTGGCAGTATGGTGAGGTGAGACGAGGCGACGTGAAGTGAAATGAAGTGATGTGAAGTGAAGTGAAGTGAAGTGGAGTGCTTTGGAAGCTTGCACGGTGAAATGTTTATGTTAATTTGTAAAATGTGTAAAATTTGTAAAATTTTGTATAGTTGTTAAGTTTTGTAATGTTTAGTTAGTGTATTCTGCCACCAAGTTCTGGAACTTATTTGCAGAATTAGTAATAAATCTATCTATCTATAATACAAAATTGAGGCCTCGCAAAAGCGACCTTAAAAATTATGCTAAAAGAATTAAATACATTCTCAAAGAAGTAGTTATTAACTTGTGGTAAACGTTAGTAGCGATTATGAAACAATAAGATAATAGATGAAAAACCTCATAATTACTAAAAAATACAGGACAAAATATGCAATAAACCGAAAACGAGTGACCATTGCTCATAAATATTGTTCACTCATCTTCTGGGTTCGCTTAGATACCTAAAGAAACTTCTTGTTTTCTTTCTTCTAGGTATTTCAACATCACGGAGCAAAACATTTTAACATTTCCATTCACCATTTTGTATTTTCATAATCGCTTAGAATTCAAATCAATAACAAGGAACTCCCTGAGTACGATCTGATCTCTAGCAGAGTTTGTCTACCTTTCTAACACCAGGGCAAGATGAGTTGCCTATTGTTTAGAAAATGAAACGTATCAGATCGATCGTGTACGGGTGTTCGACAGATTCATGAAATTTACTTGAAAAGATCAGAACGTGATCTGCATAAGGCATTGTCTAACAATCAGGAGCAAATGTCACATGTGCAATTCAGTTATATGAAATTTCTCATTACATGTTTATTGGCAAACATTCAATGCTTTTGATCTCCTTACGTACTTTAAATGTTTGTAAATACTTTCAGAAGATAATCAAATTTTAGGTAACACTTTTGAATTGCAATCGTGCATCTTTTTTCTCGTTTGCTCAAAAGTTAACGTGTAAAATTCGAGAGTCATCGCTCCAGCGATTCCAACATTTTTATAGAACAAACACACAAGCAAATGAATATCCATGCATCAATTTTTACTTTCTCTGATACTATTTATTGAGTAGAAAGTATTGCTCCAGCAAAAACCGGCGATTTTTTACAGAAATCTCGTTGTGAGGGTTCCTGAAAATGAAAAAATGGACAATTATTGTTTCTGTAAGTAATAAACAACTTTCTCTTACAAGTTGTGTAACTACATGTCTTGTGGATTCTTGATACCAAAAAAACCAACAAAAAAACAAAGGTACACAAAAAATAGTATATCCGTCTCTCAACATCGCTATCGATTAAACCGTATGCAGGATTTTCAACAAAACTGACCCCGATCGATCTGAATAATATCGCGGCTCCTAGATTTTATTTACATATTTTGTGGTACTTTGTATGTAACGTCAACGACATCTTCAAAATTTTCTCAAAAATGTTTTGAATGTCTTTCTTTAGTTTTTTCTCACATATAGCAAAGTTTGTTAATACAAAATGGCACAGATTATAAATTCGTTGAACTATCTGAATCTTCGAAAATTGCAGAAGTTACGAAGGAAGCGAGAAAGTATGTGATGTTGTAGAACCACTACTTTTATATTCTTAAGTCTAAAGTGAGTCTGTGTATTTGATTGTTTTGCCTTCGTTTTGACTCGTTACATATTGTTATTCATAAATATTATTGTTGAGGCTGCAAAATTGCTAGTTTTTGGGAGAGCAAAAGACGATGATTCGGGTTGACAACAAGTGTCCTTCCACTTTTTGTGAATTCGGCATCAGGGAAAATTCTGAATGCCAATTATTTAAGAACTATTAGTTAACCTCAGCGTAAGAATTATTGAGTACTGGAGAAGTTAGTACTGTAGAAGTTGAGTACTGGAAAGTAATACTGACGTATTACTTTCGTCTGGGCGAAAGAAATCGTTTTCTCTCGTAATGCGGGCATTTATTATGAATCTTTACATTATTTTAACATGCAAATAACCTAATTTTTTAAAAATTTTGTGCCATAATTTGAGACTTCTGATTTGTATAAAATTCGTGGTCTAGAATATGAAAAGGAAAAGTAAATAAGATACATGTTAAAATTATTGTTCTTTAAAGTACAACGGAATTTGTTATTCGATCAGTTCCTGCGTAGTGTTTAGAATCCACTTCCTTTCCTCTCACTTGTTGCCTTGACTTGACTGTGCCATGGAGGACGCTGGGCCCGCGTGCGCGCTCCCTCGTCTTTAAGGGGCGGGGCGCCTCCGCAACCGCTCATCTGCGCCGGGCGCGTGTATGGCATTCGCGGGGGAGGGCGGCTGGGCCGCGCGGACTGCTGGGAAATTAAGCTCTCCTTACGTCGCGCCGCCGTGGGCGAGGGCGGCGGCCGCCTGCGCGCGCGCGTGACTCGGCGCGGGCGAAGACGGCGCCACCGGGGGCGGCGGCGGGAGGCGGAGAAGGCGCCGGCCCCAGGGGCGGGCCCGGTCATTACCGCGGCGCTCGGCAAAGCCGTCTGAGCGGATCAAAGCCGCCCCATGAATATCAGACAGTTGCTGCAACCGCCGCCGCCGCCAGCAGCCGTCGTGTCGCGGGGCTTTGCCGGCCGCCTCCTTCGCCTGAGGTCGCCCACGTGACCTCGCCCAGGACGTGACGACATAAGGACGCTGCCCTGCGACCCCCGAGGTGTTTTCTGGAGGGGACACCCCGGGCGGACGAGGGGCGATAGCATTTGCGTGTTTGCGCTGCAGCTGTTGGCAAACACGAACGCACAAGTCGAAAGGACCCCTCGCGTTGTTAACATTAAGTTTGTGAGAGTGAAGGAATTTTTACTGTTTTGTTTTGTTTTAGCATCTTGGCGTAACTTTATCTATATAAATTAAATTTGAGCGCCTGATTTAAAATTATTCCATTTTTTATAATCTCGTATGCTTATTCAGATGAAATGAAGACTCATGTCTGACAGTAATCTCTGCTACCTACGGTCGACCCGATTTCATCGCTGTTTTCATTAAAAGGTAGAGCATTTTTTCGGGCAAATTATGGATACTTTCTTTAAATTATGAAGAATGTTTGTTTGTTTTTACACAAATCTATTATTTTATTTCAATCTTAACGAAATTTTGTGAAAGTGAACTTTAAATGGATGAAAATGGTGATTGCATGATGTTTCTTAAAAATTACTCCTATATCCTATCCCTATTCCTTAGATCAAAATGTACGCGTGTAGCCTTTCAATGTTTGCTATTATTTTGAAAAGGGATAGGAAATATTTCAAAGAAATTCTAGGGTAGGAATACACTTTAAATGGAAGTCATTCTTTTCTCTAATAGAAAATTGAGGAAGAAATACCTTCAGAACGTAGAGTACTTCTACTAGCACAGAAACAACTGTCGGGCGCAACTAAATTTGAATACGAATGTTACACGATACACCTAATATTTTACAGAAAATGAAAATCACTTCACACTGCAGGAAACTTAGGTAAAAAAACAGTCTTTCTGCAAAATACTCTGTTCCAGACCTGGAATTACTCTTTAATAGAATTGAAGGCGACATATTTTCATGAAGATTGGCAATGCGTGGTGTGGGCACGCGTCGTCTCGCAAAGGGATCGAACTCAGCACTCCCCAAAAAGGCTTTATTATTGAAAATAAAAAAGGTTGTTTCCTGAGATGCGTCGTAAATCACCTGAAAAAGTTAGAAATCGTTTTCTCGAAGCAACGATTTGAATGCAAAATAAACTCTAACTTTCAAGTTTCTACATGAATTAGTGGCAAAAGTGAATAATTCAAAACGCAGTCTATAACAATAAAGTTTTGTAAATCGTGTTCGATGCATTGTAACTAGTCATTTGCTGAAAAGTATTAAATTCTAAGTATTTTTAACTTGATGAAACATTTTAAGTTCAATTGAGATCAGGAAGAAAATTTCATTCGTTTCAATAAAGTCAATGACAATTTCAGATTGTAATGTCAAGTGCACACATTAATAAACTGAGTAACAAGTATTTAGTTAAAAAATAAGTTATACACCTTTCATATTAATAAGTTGAAGAATTTTGGAAGTGGTTAGTTTTTATACGCATATTTTTCATAAAGTCTTTGCAGATAAATAAATATTATAAGGTTTACATATTTCTAAATAAATTTTTCGTATAGTAAACCTGACATGAAATGAACTTTAATGTGAGTAAATGTCTATAAATATACATTTTTTTGAGAAAAAACTTTGTTGAACTCTGCCTTATATTTTCTACTCGTATGATGTAACTGTTGGCATTGTCCATATTGAGAAAGTTTTATTCTTAACTCCCCTATTCCCTTTCTATATGCAGCTGTTGAGATTTATTACCTTGTTCAACAAAGCAAGAAAGATTTGTGTTAGTAAACACTTCTTTGCATGCGAATTGAACAATGATGTTTGTAATATATCAGGTATTCCCCTAAACACTACACAATATTGACATGCAGATTAAAAATTCAAATATTTAATCTAAACATTAAGCTAGTATTTGTGTTAGTTCTTGTTGTAATGGAATGTTAATAAACGGTGAATGGTAAAATGGTCACACAATTTTAATTTTTCTTTATTTCATTTCAACACATAAAATGTGTGACATGCTCCACAGGATGCTACAAATACTCTTTATTCTCAGTACTATTATCAACACTTTAAAAGCAGAGAATAATCTCTGCTTAGTAGTACCATGCTCATTTTAATGTGAGCTCTTTTAATTGCTCAGTGTATAGCGACAGCTTTTATTTATTGAAGGAAATATTAATGCTTAGCACACTACAATATGAAGAATGATATCTTACAATTATTTAAGTAAAATAATACCCCGCTGGAAGTTTTTACATTGATTGAACATTTTCGGAACGTATGATTCACCATCTTTGTAGTCAATAAAATCAACTCAGGTACGAAGGAGGAAAGCCTTAGTTACTTAAGCGAAAATTATTTGTATTTTTGCTTTGTTATCTGAGCTTAATATTTAAATTAGAAAATTATATTTATATCTCATCACACAATACATTATTAACACAATACTTACTTAACATTGGAGACACCGAGAAGTAGTTTATAACTTACGACATTGTTAATTATACATAACATTACGATTAAACTTTTATGATTAAGATAACATCTTTTTTTAGAACATAACATTTTTCAATTGAGAAGAGTGTAAGTAATTTGCTAATAATGTTTAAAACCTATAGTGCGAGGTGAACAGAGTGCAGAGAAATAGTTTGAATGGAACGTATAGCACTGAATTGAATTCGCTCAGCTCTCAGGAAGCAAAACGCGATTGATAACGTGAATGACGCCATTGGTTGTCACGAGATCAGATCGAATAACTGTTGCTTCATCAACCTGTGGAAAAAAGTAGAATAAAATTTTAGAATTAGTTATTCAAAATAATAGAGCTTTGATGCCAATAATTTTTGGGAAACATCTTTGATTTTTGATAAAGAGAGCATCATGCAATTACATGGCAACCTCGTTCATTTCTAAGGAGCGTTCTTAAGAAATTACAATGATAATGATTATAAAGTTTCTAAGTCTAGATGAGTGCTTTACATCTTTTATGCCCTACTCTTTGTTGGACAGATGATCACAGTGGTGTTTTGCAATTGCCATCCACTGCATGAAGAATGGTGGATGATCATAAGGGTTGATGATATGATGATTACGGTGATAATGATGGATGAATGATTGTAACAGGACAAGGTATCAAATGTGATACTAGTGCATGATGTTTTAAAAAGCCAACCACATTATTATCACATAATCAAACCTCACAAGCAATAAGAGAGCACAGACGTTGGGAACCCGCGGCTTTCGGCTTCGTGTACTTCCGACTGTTCGTAAAGGCCTGAGACAGTCATTTATTTGGTTAAGTCATTCTTCGACAAAATGTTAATATGTAGACAAAATTCCAATTTGAATTGTAGTGTGGCCACCAAAGTTATGAAATTACCTGCCCTATTATTAATAATACTTACAAAATCTATTTGCCTTCTCAGAAAACCTAAACAGGATTTTTGAAATCCATACATACGCGCTCTGCTCGTCGTCGTCATCATCACCACTATAGTTTAGTACTGTGGCGAAGTTTGATGTTTCCAGTTTTATCAAATTCAAACATTTCCGTTTCCTATCTACCTCGTCTCCTCGTCTCATTCACACAAAGGAAACCCGAAAGGGACCCTTAAATCACCATTCCGGATCAGGCTGCGGTCATCGCACTCGTGGACCGTTTTCTCAGCGAGCTGGTTTGTGAACGTCCGTGCTCTAAATAATAAAGATATTCCCACCAGAGCGACAGGAAAAGGCGTTGCAATTCTTTAATACACGCTGTGCGCACGCGAAGCGTATCTCAATTCTCGCCAGAACGGTACACCGCGCCGGGATCGCTCAAGTTGAGCAGCCCTGATCTAATGCACCGTCCGCTCACCTTGATCTTCCCGGAGGCCGCACGCGTGATGTGCACGTCCCCCTGGCGCGTGCGCACGCCGTGCCGCAGCTCGGGCGTCCAGGCGGCCGACGACACCATCCCCTCACACACATGATGGCGCAGCGTCTGAAACGCACCCACCAACAGATGATGCAGACCCTCCCTCGGAAGCAATGCTGATTTTTTAAATTAGGTAATAGTACGAAACATTTTCCAAGCCTTTTAAATGTTTATACATCTACGGATGAACTTTATTTTAATTATTATTAATAATTGCACTTGTTAAGTTAGTATAAAGTAAAAAATAAAAGTTTTTTTTCATTTTTAACAATTGAACGTGAGTATTAAAGTATTCTTTATAGAAAATTAAAGTAAAGTTTGACAAATATTCAAACAATTTTCATTCCTGGGTTATTCATTCTGTTGGATTATTCAGGGGATTTCGTTTCGGAAATTGTAGAATCCATATAGAATGTAGTCCTTGTCATTTACCCTTTAAGTTATAAGTTTTGGCGTTTAGTACAAATACACCTATACGTATTCCGTATTCATAGAAGCGTATTCCGTTTTTACTAGAGCAAAGTATTTTCACGTTTCAGTAGATATTTTAGGACTGTTGCTAATGATACTACAAATAACTGAAGCACGTTCGAAAAATATAATTAAATTGTATTTGGTAATTAAACAACAGAGTTAGAGAACAATTATTGGAAGTCAGGACATTGTTTCCTACGAAATTTTGTATTTGTAACGTAAGCATCTTTTATGAACCTAATGATAGTAAAACCCGAACCTAATGTCATAATTTTAACATCATATCATCATTTTTTTATGGATCATTTGATACGCTTATGTTTATTATGTTGAAGTCAGTATTGCTTTTGCTTGAACATATTTCATTCGTTCAGTACTTTACGGTCAATGCACATCAACATGTTGGGAACTTCATTAAGAGTTCTGGATTACGCACCAGTTCAGCACAGCACGGCGTTCATTACATTTTACTTCGCTTTTAGACGTTTTATTGGTTATCGCTTCATCGGTCTAAAATTGTTGGAGTGAGAATGACTTTTCAAATAGACTAGAATTAAAATCATACAAACATCGGAGTGGAAAGGGAATCGAAATATACCATCGACCTAGGACACTTGTGCACGCGTTTTGACAAGTAAAGTGAATAATAAAATTTCAATATGTAAAATTTATGAGGGATTTAAATCTTGCTTAAAATATAAATGCATCCGTGCTTTCAGATCATCAGTAAGTAAATTTCAAAGTTTCGACTACTTTAAGACTTAACGCCCTCTACCCTGGATATCAATCTTAAAATACAGTTCCAGTTTTAAAAGCACCTGTGAGAGTGATGAATTTTTAGAGACTGCAAGATATTAGGGTTTTTACTAACAAATATTATTATTGTGTATTGTCCAGTTACATTAGAAAATAAACATTCTTATAATCAATAAATGCTTATTTATGAAGAAAGAATGTCCTGTCCTTAAATTTTTGTTTGGGCATTCACCAGTGTTCATTGAATAGGATGAAATATAACGCTTTCATTTCAACATTATATCATAAACATTTTGAGTACAATATTTTTTACTTTCTAGTGCTTACTTCGCATTGTAATCGTGCGCCGTAAAACTGAGAATTTTCAACAGAAACACTCTTATTACCAAGCCCTGGTAAGGAAAAACTGGATTGATTGATTGATTTTTTGATCTTTTCGTGTTTCCGGGCGCGTCAACTGCTTCGGTCATTAGTCCCGTTAGTGTAGTGCATATTTTTTTCTCGGGAGATGGTGATCTTCCCCCGCTTGGATGACGAGATCCGGCACCGACCTACCGTCGGCTAGTGGGGTTTCCCCCTAACCAGGACTCTCCCACCAACGGGACACCGCCCCAGTCGGGACAAGCTCTAAGCTCTCGACCGGTCTCCCGGAATATGTGGCAGTGTAGTGCATGTTAGTGTAAGTGTGTGTATGTGGGGAGAGGATAGGACAAGGAAGAAGAAGGACAGATCGCGCGCGGTCCGTGGCCCGTTTGGTAGGGTACTGCTCTGGCATTCGCCTGGTGTTGATCGGAGAAACCACGGAAAACTATCGATCAGAGCAGCCGGCCGCTAGAATTCTCCTCCAGACAGCGACTGAATTCGACCTAGCTGAAAAGCTAGTGTCGAAAATCCTGCCGCCGTCAGGACTCGAACCTAGGACCTCTCGGTTAGAGGCGCTGCAGTGACATCAGTGGATGCACTGAGCTACCGCTACCGGTGATAAACTGGATAAATCTTGCTCCTGTATAGACTAAATTATTCCCTCTAAAACATTGTGTAATCAGAATCCATGTTTTGTGGGTTTTTAATACCAAAAAAAGTTATTGACGGCAAAATGTCTGCCTGTCCGTTCGTCCTTCCATCTGTTCGTCTGCCTGTCGGTCTGTCTGTCAGCCTGTCTGTTGTCTTTCCGTCTGTCTGTAGTAAACGCTAGCGCCTAAACCGTTCAGCGATTTTCTCCAAAATTAGTATTTCCCATTAATTTAAGGAACTTAAGGCCCTGCGAATATCAAACAGGAATTTTAATTTTTTGGTATTTTACATTAAACCTCATTTACATTTTCAAAATTTTCTCAAAAATGGCTCCCAATTCATTTATTATACTTTGTGACTTTGTTGTCGAAGAGAGTGAAGGACACTTAAGAGAAAGGTGCAGGTCTCATTTTCGTTTCCCTGATTTTTCGAAAATTGCAACAATTCAATTTTTTTGGTCTCTTCCTACAACTACAATATTGATGATAGAGGCTTATTATCCTGATAAAATCTTTTTTCAAAAGACAGATTTTGAAATAAGGTCATGTACGATTGTTTGGAAAGTAAGCGTAGTTTTCGCTTGATGCGAATGAAAAAGGGATTTTTTTAAAATATTTTTTTAAACGACAGTAAATACTTGAAAATATGGACAACGAGCATGACATAGAATAACAGCTGTATATTTCTATGATGATTTTAAATTCTTTTAGTAAATGTTACAAGATTATTTATCAGAAGATTCTTGCGTTTAGAGAAATTATAAAATGATCCAATTGGAAATGTTTCAGCTTCATACACAGTCTTTCTAATTAAACTCAAGAACTTTCCTGTCAATAATTATAACTTCCAGGTCAAGAAACATCCATTATTTTACAAGACTTTCGTTATATTTAGTAACAAAAACCAAGCAACGAAGAAGAGTAATTATTAAATTGATTGGTGTTTCATACTGTTTTATCTTGTTGGAAACTCTATAGATTTTAACTTATGTTAACTCCAATATTACTCTTAACATCAGAAAAAGATTGCTTGAATTGTAGATAGTGATTTCAGGTGATGCATGTATCGCCTTGTGGCGTCGCAGAGTAACTGCAGTCTGACTCGGCGGTGGCAACAGACCTTTCCTGAACGAGTGAGTGCTTATTATTGTTTCTAAGCGCGTCCTCTACTATGGCCATTAGATCAGTGAGTGGCGTGCGTGTTATAAGTGGAAGATGGCTGAGTGTCTACCCCGCTGTGATCCGGCGCCTACACACCGACGTACAGACACACAGACTTGGAAGGTTTCCCTCTCCATGTATCTTCCCCAGCGGAGCACCGCGCCAGCCGGGACAAGCTATTAGTACGCGGCTGGTCTCCGAACGTGTGTGGTAGTGGAGTGCATATAAGTGTGTGTGTGTGTGCGTGTAAGTGGAGATGAGTGATAAGGCAAAGGAACGAAAGAACGAGCACTGTCCGTTGGAACGATTGATTGATATTTCCGGTCACATCAAACGCTATAATAGAGAGTTTGTGCACCCTCGAACGTTAAAGCACTATCGATCTTCTGCGCATGCGCAGTTTCGCACCACTAGTGCATCAGCGCATGGGCAGAAAATCGATAGCGATGTCCGCTATGGCGTGCACAAATTGTCTAATCATTAGACCAGTAAGTTTATTGAATGTTTTATCCAAGGAGGAAGTTACTGAGTTCCTTTCCCAGTGGATGGTGAGATTTGGCACCATTCTACATATTTTTTGGGCAATTTCTTCCTCCTCGTGCCTTCTCCAAACGTGTTATTTCTCCCGCCGGGACAAACTCTAAACACCCGACTGGTCACCGGACTTGTGAAGTAACATAGTGTATGTAAGTGTACGTGATTGTAAGTATGGGGTACGAATAGAACATGGAAGAAGAGGATAATATTGCGTGCGGTCTGTGACTCGCTTGTTAAGGTTCTGGTTCTGGCATTCGCTTGTTATTAAATAGTATGTGCACAGCATAGCGGGCAGCACTATCGACCTTCTGCGCATGCGCAGATGCACTAAAGTGGTTCGAAACTGCGCATGCGCATAAGATCGATAATGCATTAATGTTCGAGTGTGCACAAAAGAAAGTTCGTGCACGCCCTAGCGGACAGCGCTATCGATCTTCTGGGCATGCGAGGATGCAGTAAAGTGATGCAAAATTTGTATTGCGCATGCGCAGAAGATCGATAGTGCATTAACGTTCGAGAGTGCACAAACTCTGTATTGATCTAAGAAATGAAGGAAAGCTACCGAACAGAGCAACCGACCGCTATAATTCTCCTCTTCCAAACAGCAGCTGAATTCGACCTGGCTGTCCTTTTTTTTCCTATGGCTTTTATCCAGCCGACAGCCGGTTGCCCTTTACGTCCCGAAGGGACGCATATTCGACCATACACTAGACAAACACTTGCGGGCTCCTCTGATCTGGGGTCAGCAGAACGCGAGGCCCTCCGCGACAACACACACAAAGTCAAGTGACAAACAGCCATGCCCAAGGCGGGACTGGAACTCGCGACCCTTCGGACCGCAGCGGTGAGTCGGTACTCGCTCTTAGCCACCTCGGCCATCCAGGTCGGCGCTGTCTTTTTACTATCGTGAAATATGCGCCACCATCCAGCCTGGACCAGCGGTGCTGCCGAGGCAAGGGAAAGGTGCCTGCGTGTGGCCGGAGCTGATGGCGCGCGGGTACCTTCTTGAGGAGCTGCGGGTCCTCCATGAGGCGCGTGATGCGCTGCTCGCCCAGGCGCTCGAAGGCGGCGTCGGTGGGCGCGAACAGCGTCAGCGCCTGCTCCGCCCCCGCGTCCTCCCCCGACTCCACGTCCTCGCCCGGCAGCCACACCACGTCCGCCCCGGCGCGCTCCAGCGCAGACAGGAAGATGCTGCCGGCACAGCGCACGCGCGTGGAAGGCCAGGTCGGCGGAACGGACAAGGAGGCGAGGCGTTGCGGGTTGGCAGGGTGGCTTTCATTTAATTGTTGGTCAAAGAGATTACATTACAGTGCATCAAACATGGAACTAGAGATGTGCAAACACCCAGTTAATATTTGAATTGGATTACATTAATAAAAGTTTAGGACTTCCAAAATTACGTTTAAACGCACAAAAACACAATACACACGCACAATACACAAATAATGATACAAATAAGATTCTCTTGTAATAAAAGAACATTATTTTAATTATTGTTTTGCTATTCTCACATATTGACACTTTTTAGAACAAGTATTGACTAAGTTTAGTCGCCAGTGGAGAAATGATTTACGATATTTTTGTTAGATATACGCTGAGAGAGTTACTCTTGGAATTCACATATTTAAAATGTATTTTACACGTGTTTTTTGAAATATTGTAACTCAGATAACATTACAAATTATCGTTAAAACAACGTTCATTTAAATTTCTGAAATGTTTTTAGGGATCCAGTAAAGTCGAGTTATTTGGCTAATTTCTTAACTTGTTTCAATGAAATAATTGGGTTGATCGTTTATTTTATCCTTAGTGATCAGACTCAAAACAATGACATTCTCGGTAACAAATTCCAATATTTTTTTATTTCTTTACTTTTCTGTATCTTCTAATTTGGGACAATCATTGGAATAGATTAAAACGGTACACACATCAACTAAAACACATATATTTAAAATTCTTGTGTTACATGTTCGACGTTTCGCGAAACAATTTTTCTCATCTTCAGGTACATTTCTGTAAATAAATTCTGTTACGTGAAACATATTTTTGTAACATCATAGTTTAGATGGCCTAGATGATTGAGATCTACAGTCAGTGGTGGACGGTACCAAAATGTAGTGTTTCAAATAACACATCTATGCACTGAATACGGTAAGATTAAGTAATTATTGTAAAATAATTGGTGAGTCTCTCTCCGCATTTTTCTTTGTACTTGTGTGTTGTTTTTAAATATGTTCAATAATAGATTTTAATTTAGATAAATTTCACTATTTCCAGAAATGTATCTAAAGATGCGAAAAAATTGTTTCGCGCCACAACGTACATGTAACACAAGCATTTTAAATATATCTGTTTTAACTGATGTGTGTTCCGTTTTTATCTACATCAAGGTTTGTCTCAAATTAGAAGATTCAGAAAAATAAATAAATTTGGATAAACAAAATTGGAATTTGTTATCAATAATTTCATTGTTTTGGGTCTAATCACAAAGAACATAATAAACGGTCAATCTAATTATTTTATTAAAAGAAGTTACATTTCAAATATTCAAAAATAACAAAAACACATTTCAAATATTCAAATAAGTAACAACAAACAAACAACAATTTTGGTAAATCCCGAGTTTAGGATGGCACGGTTCCTTTGATTCATTGATTCGGGTCATTAGAAGAGAATCGACTCCATGAACTGAATCCTTGTTTATACGTAGTAGTCGCGTGTAGTTAAGTTCATGATGTTACAGCAATAAATATAATTATTTAAAATAAAGGTAGATCGGGAGAATAGCTAACCCCCTGCTCCAAAGCCCCTGTACGTGTAAATCTCCGTAGCAACGTACTCTCAGTAAGTGAACTGATTATTCGTATTTTTCACGCTACAAATTTAATTTTATAACCTACACAATTCTTTAACCAACGCATTTTTTTCACCAAGTGGTCCGCGACGTGCTACCGCACGTCGCTACCCGACGGATCCAACGTGCTACGTTCGCGAGGGCCTTCCGGCCCTCGCTCTCGAGACCTGGTTCGCGCCTCCGCTGTCGCTCCGGCGCTCACGCTGTATTATATACCTCCCTCACTTTTAAGAGAATTTATTTTAAAGGTAACACTCACTTTTAAGAAAATTCATACCTTCCATCTCAGTAGACACACAAACCTATTTGAAGAAGACTTGAAATGCGAAAATACACACAATTCCACGCCAACAAATTATCAGGTGACTTCTTCTCATTTATCATTGAACATTAATAATTCAGTTGTTATAGTGAATGGCGCAGCTATAAACATAGGAATCGCGAGAAATAATGAATCATAAAAGGAACCGTGCCACCCTAAACCCGGGATCAACGCAATTTTTTAAATTTTTTTTTCTTTCCCTGGCAGTACTTGGCGAGTCGCAGCGCTCAAGCGCTGTCGTGGGAGGGGGCGTGGCGCTCACCTGAAGTTGCCGTCGCGCCGCAACAGGTCGCGCGTGGAGAGGTCCGCGGGCTCCAGCACGCGGTCGATGACGTGCACGCAGCCGTTCAGCCCCTCCACGTCGCGCTCCTCCACCAGCGCCGCCTCCACGCCCGGCCCGCGCCGGTACACCTGCGCCCACGCGCCGCGCGCCCGTCAGCGCCTCGCCCACGCCACGCCACGCGGCCGGTGGAAGAGGAGGGGAAGGGCGAGGCGGGGGACGGAGGGCGACGACATGCAGGTCCACTCGCGCCTTACTTGCTTACAAGACACGCAATAGTTGTAAAGAAATAATAGTTTAGTTGTTTTTTTTTAAGTAGATCGTAAGCATCAAAAGCATGTGATAAAGTTTGTACTGTAAAACTGAACCATGTATCCTATTCAAAATAATAAAATAATTTTAAAAAAACATGACACGCCCCAAACAGTGCAATTTTTATAAAGTTAAAGTCTCATGGTCTGTATTTATAGTGGCATTATGTGAAAGCATTTTGTGCCTTTCTCGGTCGTGCCGCTAAATATCGCATGATCAAGTATTGCTTGATATTATCGCGATCGTCTTTCTCGGTCATGTCGCATGATTGCGACAATATCAGGCAATACTTGATCATGCGATATCTAGCGGCACGACCGAGAAACATGTGAATTGTCGCTGCGAAGACAGGCCTTGCGAGGCTGCATTATAAAAATCGCACTACAGAATATAGTTGGTATCAGTACTCTCAAATAATGTGAGGGAGTGTTCCCAAACATTTTCACATACACATGAAGACTGGAAAAGAGAGACGGACAAGTAAGAGGCTGATCTTCAGACACAAAAGACTGTGACAGACCAGCAAAGAGTAAACATGGAGAGCCGCGCGCTCGCTGTCAGCCCCTTAAGCCTCCCGTGCTTACGTGACACCGCCCAGAACTCACTAGGGTATCAATGTTGCGAAACAATGTGAGGAAGAGTTTCTAAATATCTGCAGAGACCGAAGAAGTTTGAAAGACAGAGAGGGTCGAATAAGAGAATGATGTTGAGACAGAATAGGCTGAGAGTGACCGGCAAAGAGACAAGAGATTGAGAACTGCAAGTTCCCTGACACCACCTCAGCCTCACGTGCTTTCATGACATGCCCCTAGTACTCATTAGTTATAAATGTTTCAAAACAATGTAGGGGGTGTTCGTAATCATTTTCAGAGACAGAAGAAGGGATAGAAGGAGAAAGGGAGCGAGAGTCTGTTTTTGAAACAGCGGTGAAGGGAGAGGCGGACAAAGAGAGGAGATAAAGAAACACGCTCCATCTCAACGTTACGCGTTCTACCTGTGTGACCGGCCCTTGGCACTGGGTATCGATGGTGATGAAGGGTACTGAAATTGAGGGGAGTAAAACCAAGGCACTGACCGAATCAAAAGGAGAGAGGAAGACACTGGCAGAGACTCATGCTCTCCGACACCACCTTATGCCTTGTAGTCACTTCATGTCAATGTTACGAAATGCTGAATCTGGACTGACCCTAAATACTTTCTACTGTTGTACCGAAATTTCTTAATAAAATGTTTCGGTGTCGGGAAGATTCAGATAATTTCTTTCTGTAGTGGCAGTGCAATCTATTCAACTACATTAGGCATTGTATTATAAATTAATTACTTCATGCTGTGGAGTTCGGTCAGAATATTTTAACTCCAAAAACACTGTTTCATTGTCATTTTAAAAATCATAAATCAAGAATAAATAAAAAATGCCAAAATGATACGTTTTTAAGTAGTTTAACCGTAATCAATCGTGTGTGTATTTATCTCACGTCTCAATAGTTATAATTAGCAAGAAATGGAGATATCACGTTCTGACTAAATGCTATGAAGTGCTCAGAACGGGATAACTCCAAGATTTTTTCAATATTTGTTTTAAGTCACAATTTTAAATCATACTTTTAAATCACAATTTTAAATTAACACCATTAAACCTGAAAGATAATTCTTTATCATTTAGCATTTAAATCATCTCCATCTGCCTAAGGAAGAGTTATTGTGTCAAAATATTATCGATGTCTCATTGCTTTCTAAAAGTATGTATGCATGAGTAACTTATCTACTTCACAGAAAGAGACTAGTGGTTCACCAAAGCACATACTTTCTCGTATTATTTCCAAATCCTTCGCTATGTTATACTAAAATATAAACATGCAAAAGTGTTTTCAACCAGCAGCATTTTTTTCCGCACCGAGACACGAACTCAAATCCTCCGAGTTAACTCACCGCGAGTCTTATCTCTCTCTACAATACGGATATTCTGTGAGTTTTGAACTCGGGCCGACGCTTAAAATGTAATTGTTACAACCGAATATTTCCAACATGCAATTTTCGCAAATTTAGAAAATACGGAGAATTCACCGAAAGTAGGACTAGCACCATTTTTACCATCCATTGACACATGTGAGGAGAAAATTTAAAGTAAAAATCGAGCGTTTTCTCAGAAAAAATGAGTAAGAAATTTCAAATTGCCTATATTTCGCGTAACATTACATGAAAACTACTCATACTATTTTCGATTAAACAACTCTTCTCACGAAGTAAGTGTAAGAAAGTAAAAAGTATGAAAACTTTTGGACCAATATAATAGATGGAGTGGAAGCTGTGCTGCTGTTACAGGTATCGTGAATATAACAAACGAAAGATGATTGTTTTTAAATAAGAGTGAAACTTTCAGTTCAAAAAATCTAATCTTGAAGATAGCATGTTCTGACTTAATGCCGCGTATTTGTAAAGTAGTGAAGTCTAAAGGATTCATGAACTGATGGCCAATGATATTTGAATCTTTTGCTTTCAAATATCGTAAACTAATCTTCAGAAAATGAAGACTTTAAAAACATGCGGCAACCCGACACTAAAATAATTGAAAATGATCAAAATTATTTAAAACATCAAGAACCTGATACGATCAGAGTGGTGATAGTGGTTAACGTAACACAAATGTTCATTTTCGTCTAATACCATTTTTAAATCTCACAGTGGAAACGAGAGGTATTCATTTCTTGGACGGCGCTGTTCCAACTGGGAAAGAGGAAAATTGTTATAAAATACTCGCATTTCTACGTCGGCATGAGTTGTCTGAGATGCCAATACTATCTCGAAAGTGGCTGATATTAAAATGAACGCCCATGTATTAATTTTGAAAGGAATGTGCATTTTTACGGATCAGACTACAGCGGAAGCACTTTGGGACGGTGTTACTTTGGAAGAACATTTGACTTGCAATTCCGAATGAATATCTCCGATCAAGTTATATAATAAGAGTGTATTAAAAGCTGTTGACTAAACTATTCGTGATTTTACAAAATTTACGACACACTGCGCCGCTAGGTCTGTCTCGCGAATAGCCAGCGAATGTTGGAAAATCATGATAACGATGTTAAGGAATACGTCACATGTAGTTACGTCTCTCACAATCAATACAAAACTCATTTTAGAGGTAGAAAAGTTGTGATAGTCAATATGAGTAACTTTTTCTGTCGAAGAGAAAAACACAGAATATAGACCAAAACAGGTTTTTTTAAGGAAATCACAAATCAATAAATACGTGAAGAAAACAGGACAATGATATTTCGTATACTCGTATTTTTAAAATTCAAAAACTAGAACTTCTCCTTCCAGTAGGAGAGAAAAATAGCTAAATAGAAATAATTATCTCTTTCAGTATAATTGTTTTTCAGAGATAAACGGACAGAGATACAATCAATAATATTGAACTTAGAGCCATAAAATAGTTTTAAATTCGAATACGTATTGGTATACATTTTCAAATACGTATTTAATAGAGAAAACTTTTTGAACTGTGTTTGGGTAATTTTAGTTTTTCGACCGACGGAAAGATGGTTATTACTTTACTTAAATTTTAATACTCTTATCTTTGAGAATGTTAGAAAACTATAAGAATGGGTTTCTGTGAGAAAGTACTCCTTGTGGAAGTCAACTGCCCTTCGAAAACTTGCACTCCTGTCAGGGTTGAGCTCCCTGGCCTTGGTGAAGCCCAAGAGGCTCATGTACTGCCTTCGCGCAAGACGTGTCAGGAAGTCCTCGTAATGGGACTTACAGAGATAGAACTGCTTTAAAATTTACTCCGAAGTTATTAATGGCAATATGGTATTTTTCATATTTATATGGTAATTGTCGAGATTTAAAGGCGTGACAGTTCTAGATCATCATCCCACTACACTATTATTTCTCGCTCATGTATTGATTTTTTTGCGATGCGTACCATCATTATTTCTAATCATAAGCGTGGGAGGAAATTTACGTCTTTATTTCTTGCGCAAAAGGTAAGTGGTAGTTTCCCATTGTTTTTCAATGATGTATGAAAGACAGTAGTGTGATAATTTGGGGATAATGATGATGAGATTTGAATGGCAACGAATGAGATGATGGTTCCCATGAGATATGAGGTAGTATGAAACTCTAACCCTATACAATTACGTGGTGAAAATTCCAAGTCTGATCAGGGATTCAAATTTGCATCATCCGGTCCAGTGCTCCAAGGTCTTGCGAAAGACTTTCATGGGAATACATTTTTATTCAAGTACAAAACAACATTATCTTATTGGTAGTTCAAAAATTGTTCTATAAATGAACATCAGAATATTACAAATGCCATGAAATGATGCTGATGTTGCAAGATTGACAAGCTATTTGGTGCAAAAAAATATAAAATGTACAATTGCGTATGTTTTCCAAACCAATGACATAATTGTATGAATATGAGATTCATTAATATAGAATATGTTCCATAATTATGTTAATTAAAGAAGTCGTGATGGAGAAAGACAATAAATACAATTGAAGCAGATACGTCATTTAGGGAGTGGAATACAAGTTATGTAAATCAACGAAACATGAGAATATGTAACTGAAGGATCATGAGAACTAAAAGATATTCGAGAATTACTATCTAAAATGCTATCGTAAATCGTTCACACAAGTAAAAGATATAGATGACTTTTCAACTTGAGCGTATAAGTCGTCGTTCACTGAAACCAGATTAGATGGCGGTATAAGAGAGTGGTTTCCCGTCTCTACAAATTTGGCTGGGCGCGCCACGCCTGCACGTTGGATCCTTCTCACAGACGCGGCGCGGCGAGATTCATTGTCCTACGCGAGGCGCGGTGCAACGGACGGAAGGAATGCGACTCCGAGCGTAGGAGAGTGTTCACTCTGCTGGAGAGTGTTCACTCGCAAAATGAGGCGAGGTCCGGTCGGTAAAGGAAGGTATCGAAACGATCTCTGAGATTACATTGATCGTCAAAGAAATCCCCCGAATGTCTCAAGTGGAGTTTACGGAAGTCATGTGATTTAAGACAAATTTTTTGATCTTTCTTTGCAAAACCAAAATTTCAAAATGGGTTTAATGTGACAAAATTGTATTCTAAAAGTTTTTAAAACTTGGTATCATTTTTAAAACATATTTTGTATTCGGAACTTCAGAAAACTCTCTTTGCAAGGAATAAAAGATATATTTTTTAAATAAAGAAAATGTTATTAAAAAATAAAAATCATTAAGTCATTCTAATGAAAAAAACGACTGCTTTATATCAAGCTCGCAACAGAAGGTAATATTCATACGATATCCTTTTTTTCTCAAAACACCATTTTCATAACGTCGGATTTACATTGCAAACTATCCGTTGGAGCTCAGGGTTTAATGGGCAGACGCGAGGTAATCGAGACTTGTAGAAGGTAATGCGACATGAAAATGGGTCAAAGAGTGGTGAAATGAGATGGCAATGCCTTACGCAACGAAGGGGGATACAACAGGTTTAAACTCGGTAGACAGCATGGAAGAGGTGACGAAGAAAGTACGAAATGCTCGACAAGACGGCGTACAACTCAGGGACACTAATAAATGAAATGTATTATTTATATTGTATTCTGTTTAATTAAAGAGACGAGATGAACCAGTAGATTTGACATAGTATGGTACTTGTATGTTGAGCTGATGAGGGTGACACAATTCAGAAAGTGACACGACTGAGAAATCTGAACCAAGAACATTGTGACTCAACTAAGAAAGAAAAGAAAACTAGAGGGGAGAGTTTAATGGTGACCGGCGAATAGCGAGAGGATGTTATCAGTTGAAACGAAAAGAGAACAGGGAGTCACGAAAAGATAGTGAATGTCAGAGGCAGAGAGCGAGAAACAGAGAGAAAGACAGACGGAAAGGGAAAGAGGAACAGGCAAGCAGACAGACAAAATCAGTGACACACAAGCAGAGAGAGATAGACCAATGACATTGACATTTTCTCCAGTTCAATTAAAACTAAATAATATATATATATGTAGAACGGCTATCTACATTGAAAACTTGAATTAAAATAAAAATATTGTCTATAAAAAAACACATGTAAAGTCACTGGGATAAACCATTTAAAAACGAAAAAAGGCGACAAGCAAGAACAGATGCGACAGAAGCAGTCAAGGTCGAGAGTGAAAATATAAACACGGAGGAAGCAAGAGAATTTGATGTTGAATTGGAGAGAGGGAAAGAGAGAGATAAAGAATGGAAGAGAGAGAGGGAGATGCTAGACAAAGCTGGTGCGAGAGAGAGAGAGAGAGAGAGAGAGAGAGAGAGAGAAAGAGATAGACATGTAGAATGAAAGAGAGAAAGGAGCTCGTAGGTTCTCTTGGTGGGAGACGGAAAAAGAAAGAAAGAGAGAGAGAAAGAGAAAAGAAAGAGACACAGGGGAGTAGGCTCTTTTGGTGGGAGACCGAGAAAGAGATAGAGAGAGAGAGAGGCGTAGGCTGACCTGGATGGGAGAAAGAGAGAGTGAAAAGAGTGGCGCGGCGTAGGCTGACCTGCAGTCGTAGGCGGTGGCGCTCGTCCAGCGACATGACGGCCTGGCCCGCCGCCACGGACGCCCACGCCACGCGGCCCGCCGTCGCGTGCAGCATCACGAAGCCCCGCGCCGCCTCGCGGCTGGCGCGCAGCGCTCGCAGGCGCGCCTCCGGGACCTCTGCGCAGCGCGCGCCAAACACCCAGCTCAGCACCTTCAAGCACTTTACGTTTTCAGACACAAAACACGCTTCTATTTCTTGCTTTTACTTTTCCTGTACTGTAATATACTAGATTGGTTGGTTGGTTAGTGATTCCGGGCGCGTCAACAGCGTAGTGAGCTCCGTACGTGTAGTGTATATTTTTTTTCGCGGGAGATGGCGTTCCTTCCCCCGCTGGATGGTGAGATCCGGCGCCGACCTACCGTCAACTAGCGGGGTTTCCCCCGAATCAGGACTCCCCCACCAGCGGGGCACCGCCCCAGCCGGGACAAGCTCTAAGCTCCCGACCGGTCTCCCGGAATATGTGGTAGTGTAGTGTATGTTAGTGTAATTGTGTGTGTAAGAGGAGAGGATAGGAGAAGGAAGAGGAAGGAAACATCGCGGGCGGTCCGTGGCCCGTTTGTTATGGTAGTGCTCGGGCACTCGCCTGGTGTTGATCGGATAAATCACGGAAATCTACCGATCAGAGCAGCCGGCCGCTAGAATTCTCCTCCAGTCCAGACAGCGACTGAATTCGACCTAGCTGAAAAGCTAGTGTCGACAATCCTGCCGTCAGGACTCGAACCTAGGACCTCCCAATCAGAGGTGATGCTTTGACATCAGTTGATGCACTGAGCTACCGCTTCCTGTCCATATACTAGAGAAAAATTCTATCCCACTATGTACCTCTTGTAATTGCCCGCTGAACATTAATCACGTCCTCCAGGAATGTGCCCAGTACAATTCTGTCATACGTAAATTTTTTGATAAGGAAATTTTTAGTTCCATTGTAAGTGATAATACTTACCAAAGTAATGTTATAAATTTTTGTACGGAAATAGGTGCTTTGGGAAATATTTACCTGTATTAGAATAATGTAATCTCATATTCCTTTGTGTAGTAATTATCATTGATGTAATTTTCATGTTTAGGTTTTGTTTTTGTATCCATATTCATCATTGTAATGTAACCTCAATATTGTAAAAGCTTAATATTGTCAATGTAAAATGTAATATCTTGTATTTATTTAGTCGCTAGTGACCTAGTTGTTGATGCGACTTACAATAAATTTAATAAAAAGAATGTAAGAAGGGCTAAACCGTTCTGAAGGTTCTTTTGACCTGTAACTCCACACACACGTTAGAAATGAAGTATATCAGTGTTTTTTCCGAAGTTAGTTTCTGCAGACATGCAGGCGATTTAGTACACGAAAATCGGGATGTCTTTTGAGATGGATGGATGAAAGTACATGTCCAGCATAACTCTGTCAGATTAGAATCTTTAGAGCTCAGACATGTAACATACGTTAAGAGTAAGATGTAGTTGTGTTGTTGTGGAGATCAACAATATATTTTAGTATTTGGCAATACTTTACGTGAAGCCTCTGTTACATTTTCATTTTTCTGGAATAATAGGTGCATTTTTATTCTAGAATAGAAGAAAGTTCTTTTATAAAAAAGGTAGTTTGAATTGTCATTAAAAGCTCAATAATTTTGAAACTTTCCAAGTTCAAAGTTATTTTCGAGTTTGTACTACACCCTCAATATTAAAGCCTGAAGTTTCTTTCTCAATATAAATGTCCTTTAATTTTCGATTTTAAATGATGACATACCATGTTTCTTTAAATATGAATGGTTGTTAAGTAATTGCTAGAGGCGTGGCACTAATAGGAAGAAACATCTCTGTATGCTAAGCATTTTCACTGGTTTGCTAGGTGGAAATACATGTCATTTTCTTATATTTTCCATCTTATTTCTTATATTCTCATTTATTTATTTCCTCCTTATTTACATACGTTTTATTTTCACAGCTTTCTCAAAGTTAAATATTTTCTTTATATTTAAGACATTGTATACTCAATATTTCACTACCTACCCTTTATTTATATTTCTTATTTTCACAAAGAAAGACACCTTAAACCCTAATTTATTTTGTTACACAATTTGTTGAATACTTATTAACTATTTTTGATAATTATTCCTAGTTGATATTCATAAACTGGAAATTAAATTTCTAATACACTCTATTTTATTTACATGAGGACATTAAATTATTTTCTATAAACTAATTTCGTAT
The DNA here is from genome assembly GCA_011170035.1 of Teleogryllus occipitalis. Lineage (NCBI taxonomy): Eukaryota > Metazoa > Arthropoda > Insecta > Orthoptera > Gryllidae > Teleogryllus > Teleogryllus occipitalis. The sequence goes on along the minus strand of BLKR01001166.1, from coordinate 205,949 downwards.
GTTTCCTCGAATTCACTAGTGTTCCCCTTGTCACTATTCATATTAGATTCTATACACCTATGTATAGTCTAGTACCTACATAAAAAAATCTCCAACGTCCAATGCAACTATTCATATCCATTCTAAACATTCGTAGCTAAGGGTTATGTAAAGGCTACCTTGGGTTTCGAGCTCATTTCGGGAGTCATTCACCCACAGACGGAGTCTGCGTTTTGGTCAGTCCCTTTTTTCGTTGTCGGTTGCGACCGCGTGGGTTCCAAGGACACTCGTGGGAGTGGCTCGCCAGTCGAAGAGCGTGGCTATAAATTAAACTAATTAAATCGCAATCCGCAAAACAATACTCTGCGAAATGCTTGTGAGGCCAAGATCGAGTTAATTATTGTTCTCGTTTAAAAGTCATCATCATTAATCTTCAGCGAGGAGCGTGGTGAAGCAATTCTAGAGTTATAATTACAGCTTGTTAAGACTCAATGCACTATTACGTTCTTCCCTTGACCACGGTATATTTTCTTTAATATTGCAGTTCAACTGACAAAAATCTTTCGGTATAATACGTTGCCAACCTTTTTAACATCTAAGAAAGGTTTAAGGCAATGTGAAAAAAGGTTATACCCATACCTTAAAAATTATCTTATTAATGTCGGACTACAATAATTTTGTTGAAAAAGTATTTTCTTCTTTTACACGTTATGCCGTAATTAAATTCAATTTTGGAAAATGTTAGATCTTTTATTTCTAAATCTTAAGTAATACACTTTCAAAATCGTGAATGAAAGCAACTGGGATATCTTAGTCTTTCGAAAACAAAGTATCTTGAACTTTCATCTCTTGACGTTCATTTTTTAGTTTTTTTAATTTATAAAATTATATAAAATAAAATTGTTTCTATTCAAAAATATATATGTGAAGACATTGCAAATCATAAGTTGTCTTTAAAAAATGTATTATATTCATACATTTTAAATGTTTTTTTAATTCTGCTAGGTTTCGCACAAAAAAGAGAATATTTGACAGTCCATAATAACGTACTCCAAACACTAAAATTCACATGGTTTGGACGAAGTTTGAAAATTTTCGTTTCTGTTTGGCTTGTTAGTTACCTGCAGATTTTTAAAACATTATTATTGTATTTTTTTGTTTTATTCTGCATATTTTGAAAAAAGCTGCAATACGATTGGTTGTAATTTTTAAAATAGTGAAAAAATACAGTGTCTTAATATTTGAATTGCTACATGTACAAATACAACTATTCTCAGAAGAAAAATTCTATGCTATTTTAATCACTATCTATAATACATCAATCTATTTAATAGGTGGACTGCTACATTTAAATTCCACTTCAAAAATGGTAGTGATTATAGATCGTTCTCTCTTTCCCTATAAGTTATTTACTCTCAAATACAAAACGCAATGTTCCATGCTAGTTTTCCACAGATATAGTATAAAAATAAGAGAATTTATGGGGTGATGCAGCTCTGTGTTAGCTACTAAGGCTAAAACTTCCAGTCAAACTATTGGACTTCATGGGAACATTTACATCTCAATGTTCAAGGAAAATGTAGCCCGAAAAATCTTGCTGAATTAAATCTTCGCAATAAATATATTCCGTGAACCTCCTCATCGATAAAATACTTAGGAGTGTTGCTTGACAAAAGATTAACATGGAAACCACACATAAATGCAATAGCCAACAAAGTATCTGCAAAAATGTCAAAACTCTTCTCTCTAATCAATTATTTACTTATATTATTCATTGAAGGTCGAATGCCGATTGCTACTATTTAAATCCTTAATTCTACCAACTATGACTTACGCATGCCCAGTTTGGGGATGTGCTGCAACTAGCAATCTCCAAAAATTAACAGTCATTCAGAATACATTTTTAAGAAGAACTTTAAATGCCCCTTGGTTCATTCCAACCACCCAGATTTGCAGAGAATTGAAAGTGCCTTCATTAAGCGATCGCATAACACAAATAGCCCAAAATTTTTACCAAAACCTTCACACTTCCCCATGCTCCTTAGTCTTCAGCCTAGGTCGCAATGCTGCATACCCACGTATTAAATCTAGGTATCCCAAAGACCGATTCAAACCACCGTAACCCCCCATAACTGCCAATAGATCAAACTAAAATAGTCTTCAACCTCGTTTCATTTACTTTAGCACAATATTTACGTTCTTCCGAGTAATAAAAACCACTGTTTATGGATGGCCATTTCGAAAACGTCAAAAAACTATGTAATGCATAATTTAACCTCCTCGAAAGACAAATATGTCGAACGAGAAGAAATAAATTTTAAAAAGAGGAAAATGTATTTTTTATAATTCTCAACATTCTTCTATGCAATATCTAACGACTAAGTAAATGACCATAAATATTTGTAGGCTATCATGCTGTTTCTGTATAAAGAACAAGTAATGAGCAATGAAGTAGAGGGCATTTCGGTGGCAGGCTGCGAGGGAGACCTACCGTACATGGCGGCCTCGGAGGGCGCGAAGACGGTGTAGTCGTGGAAGGAGTCGAAGGCGTCGTCCAGCCCAGCGCTGCGCACCAGCGACGCGAACGTCGTCAGCCCGCGCTCATCCAGCAGCTGCAGCACCGACTTTGCTGCAACACCCGCCCACCAACAGCTCAGCCAACATCCAGATAGCGACACTTTTTGGAACCCGCAGAAAGACATTACAGAAACAGACAAAATAATTATTTATGTTGCGAGTGGTAAAAGTGACATTTTATTTATCTAATAGAAAATGTTGCGACACGAGGCCGATAGGAAGAGTGAGGCAATCCTACGAGCAAAATGAAATAACTTTTATCACCTGTGTCGTACATTATTTTTTTCAGCCAGAATTTCCTTTTATTTTAATTCAAGTATATAAATCGCCTAATTACGTACTATGTTACATTAGATCAGTTGTAGCTGATACAGTCAGACGAAAGTATTTTGTTTTCTTTGCATTCAGTTTATTTGAAGGTTTAAGCATCATCTCACTTTGGGCATTAGTGCTAATAAATGAATCTGTAGCACATTGTGGTTGCCCTAAAAGTAACTGTTTTTTGCTGGCTGCCTATTTTTCTTATATAACATTATATTTTATATTATATAAATCTTTAATTTGGACTCTTTAGATAATTCGTTGCCCCAAAACAATTCCACAATATGGCCTAAATGATTCACGCGTAACCTCATTTTTAGAAATATGGCAGATTGACACGAAGGGTTGATTATTCTATTAATTAGACAAATCCTTTCACAATGTATAATTTATGTTATTTTTTGTTTTTGACAAGAAGTATCTGAATAGGATTCTAAATTAAGAAATTTAAACGACATGCGATGTAAAAAATATTATTCTATAAGCAATAATTTTTTACCTTTGAATTAATTTGTCCCCAAAACCATTCATACTAGAAACAGACATAAAAAGTACTCCAAACCGAAACAATGTTATCATTTCAGGTCCCCTTGCCATGACGCTCTGTTTCAAAATCCTCTTCCTCACGGAACCATTCGATCCACGGACGGATTCTCAGAGTGAGTGGTTCTCACATGAGAAATATTCAGTTTGGACCTCCCTTCACACGAAAGAGTAATTGTTTATTACTGCTGAACTAAAATTGAAAAAGTAATTTTCAAAATATTTTAATAAGATCGCCTTTCTTGGTATGTTTTTGATTCTTGAAAGTAAATTATTGGACCTTACAAGAATCAACAACATACCAAGAAAGGCAGTCTTATTCAAGTATTTTGAAAGTCCATTAGTGGTATTCTTTGCAACTTAAGTAATAAGTTATCATAAATGTTTTTAAGTTATCATTTTCAAGTTATATTGTGTCAAAAATTGTTATCAAAAACCACACGTCAAGATATGAACAATATGATCCCATATCAAGATACCAGGAATTCCATTGCAATAGGTTTCATCTCATCTCTAGTGCCTCAAGCTGCGACCATACTCAGGAAATGGATATCGATCCTGACGATGAAGGTTAATGGCCTTCGAAACGTTGGTCCACAAAAAGTGTAATAAGTGATTACAATTGTTTAATAAACATTGGTATGCTGTGAATTTCTGCCTCAACTAAATTAGTGGATCTTACAAGAATGAAATAGAAATTGTTAATTTGTTCGTTCTAATATAAAATGCATATTCATAAGGCTAATGTGAACTTGCATATGCTAACTTCTCTCAATTTAATGCGGTGAACACGTGGTAAATGTTTTTAATAAAGCATGTAAAATGATGAACATAATGTTGGCTTTGACGAGGTTCCGCTACGGATATAAAAATGTTTTGGAAAAGTATGTAAAAATGTTTTGGCATAGTATTAATCTACTCTCATTACAATTAGAAACTGAAAATGAGTATTACAATAAATCCTTAGAAAGACATTAAAGAGAAGTAACAAACGAAGTATGATAATACAACTGAAGAAATATACTTTTCATAGCCCCTTGCAGCAATAGTCCATTTTTAAAACAGGTTTTTCTCAGTTACGGTAGTTATACGCAGCAAATGTCACATCGTAATATTTTTGTTTGCAATGAATTAACCTGGAAACAATAAATAACAATGAATTATGTAACATGGAAAGCAAGGCCAAAGGGGGTGAACACGATTCGTGTATATATCGGGGAGCGTGTTCTTTCTTTCGGCAGCATATATCATGATATTAAACTATCCTAGTTCAAAGTTCAGGATAGGGAGTCATTATTACAAATAAGCTTTTTTATACACGTCTGGAGTGATAACTGACAGCAAAGTATACTTGTATATCATGATTAGCAAAATACTTGTAAAATAATTTTTCGTAAAACAAGTATGAAATATATATACACGAAACTCTAGAAACTAAACAAGCAACGTGATACGTTGCCGTCTTAGAGGTGATTCAAGGGTTCTTTCTCCTTGGGAAGTGGGTTTTGGAAGGTCAGTTCTAAAGGTCATCAAGCGCTGGATGTTACATTTATTGAGCGAAACAGAGGGGTCTTCCAGGGAACTAGTTTCGGCATCGATTGGCGGCAAAAAGGACAAAGGCCAGGGGCAATTTTGCAGATGCATCGAAGTCGTCGCGTGAAAGTAATCTCGTACGCATACTAGTTGACATTGATGACTTCAAACAAAAAGAAACAAAAACAACTCTCAATTAAATAAAATATATTAGTTTTGATTAGAGTATCATTACAATTTATAATGTGGTTACATTTGATATATTTACGTGGTGAAAACATTGAGTGGTACGACGTTAACACCAGTTAAGTTTCTTAAGTGATAATTATTATGCTACCACATTAAGATTGTCCAGTCAATAAAAAATGGTCCAAAACTTTAAAATTTGCGGTTACAAACTATTTAGAAAAAAAGCAAAGTCAAATTTAGAAAGTTAAGCACGATGTTCAATGATATAGATTACTTGTTCGGAACGAACAATATGAATATATGAATATGTGAAACCCATGAATGAGAACAGTCGTAATCTTTCTCTCGTGAGGTTTAGTATGGGGCCCTGATATCAGGTTCACTGATTCAGTCTCATGTGTAATAGATTTTTCATAAATGCATTAATACACTGTAAGATTTTCATAAATCTAATATTAATAAAACTGTACACAAAATTGAACCAACTACAGTTATAAGTGTATTTTTGGGTTGACGTATATTTGTAATATGTTTGATAGCGCCACAGATTATTAATATTATAAATACAATTTATGTCATTTTCGTAATATGTAATGATTTTATGAAGATTTCACTATCTCCTGTTTTAAACCGTTATTTTATTCATAAATATTAATGATTTTTTGATAACAAGATAATAGTTATTTCATACATATCAACTTAATGCAATTACAAAACATCCGTCTCTCGGCCCTCGAGTTACATGAAAAAGCTTCGTAGAGCACTCGCAAAGATTGGAACCCTCTCCTTTAAAATTCACATGCGTGTCAGTAAATGTTTACACTAGAATACTGCATTAAACGATAATCCTACTCCTAATCCAATGAGTATTCACATACGATCACCTGCTCGTTGGCGATGTTTAATGTGAGTAAATAATTAATTTAATTCTACTAGCAAAAGTTGTTAGAAGACACAAATGCCTCACTCAGGTAAATATTTCTACAAAACCCTCCTTTCTTGAAATATATTCGATATTTGTAGGCTTTTGTCACGTTATTTAACCAACGATAGGTTACATAAATGCATATTTGGACATGTATTTAATCTATGACTAAACCCTTCAGACAATATTTACAAAATGAAACTACTGTACAGTTGAAAAGTAGTTTTACCGCGCTGGCGACATACCTTACGCATTACTCTTATTACAAAACTAAGTTGTTAAATGCGAAGATATGTCGTAGATCATTTTCTCATTTCAATAAATTCACATTAGCTGTGTTCATGTGTGATTCATACGTGATATTCCTTCAATGTGCTTCATAATGTATGCGTGTTTAGAATTTACCGCTCCTTGTGTGAACAAATGTGCGTTTTTCAATTTAAAAGCAACAGTTCATATACATTGATAATTTGGGAACTAGTATGCGACCCATGAAATACTAGTGTACTTCCAATCATTGGATTTATACGATTGGGTCATTGCATCCATGTCTATATTCTTTATTAGTACAAAATCTTATGCGTTATGTGGCGTACTAGGCACAGGGTCCAATTTAATCAGATTAGTGTGAAGTTACCCTTACAACCCTTCCCTACATTGTTATGCTTAAGGCCGTACCTTACGCATCGTTACGGTCGTTACAAACGTCCGTTACGTGATTTGAACTGCATCAGACGAAGACAATCCACAAATTCAATGAATTTAAATGTGTCAAATATTCCAAAACTCCTTAGTTATACTTAAGAGATTTTCTAAAACGTACAAAAAGCTTCTTCTTAGGATGTATTTTTGGCTCGATAGAGAGGAAGGTCTAATGAAAACTAAAGAAAATGTTAATAGAATAGGATTTTTTCTTATTTAGATTTGTAAGTATTTTTTCATCATTCATTCCAAGAGGGTGAAATTTCACAAAACGTTTTTTGGAGAATATGTAACAGTGTTGTATCATTGATACTAGAAATATCTAAACGAAGTAATTTGAAAAAATTAGACTATGTTTTACTGGAATATTTCTCTTCATTTTTGAAAAAGGTTATTGAACTATTTGTTACATATAAAAACAAATACTCCTTATCCAAAGCATTTATAATGATGTTACATTAAATAAGTGCATTTTAAATTAACAAAATTAAAGATCTCTGTTAATTTACAAATGTAGCTTTAAAATAATATAGTGTCACCAAGTACTTGATGTCCGAGTGGAATTTGAAATTATGAATTTAGTAGTCAGTAAGATCCTTTTATTATCCACAATACCTGCCTCCGACTTTACCTGGAATGAAAAATTTGATTGGATGGGTAATGATGTGATAAGACTTGTGATGAATCAACGATAAAATGAGGAACAAGGGAAAGAGAAACCTCGAGAAATCCGTTTTTTTTCACCACAAGTAAGAACCCCAATATCCAGGGGTTAAACTGGGAAAGGAGCGATCTCACTCATGATCTTTCAACCAAATACTCGTAGCATAGAAGATAAATGGAAACTCGGGCAAGTCAGCAAGGGTGGCACAAGCGACAGGTGTTCCTTTGCCTCCTAGCGGTGTGTGGTGTACACTACAAGACAGGAGCATATGTTGCCAATAGTATACACCATCTGTTCATTCTTTTTTTTTTTTTGCTTTACTTTGCATGGCAGAGAATGGACAAATTTTTATTCTTTGCTTTATATTTATAAATATTATTTTATCATAAAATTGTTTTCTCTTTTTCTCCCCATCTCCCTGTCTCTTTCTCTCTCTTCCTATCTCTCTCCTCTTTTTCATGCTTATTAATAACGGTTCTGCTCGCGCTCGCACTCGCAAATCCAGCTAAGCCTGTAGTTTACACGTCGAACCACTAGAGAGCGCTGTTTCTGTCGCCAAAATATTCGACGAGTTTCCGCTATTTTCTTTTATACTATTTGTTTCAACTCCTGTATAAATTGCTGCCATCGTTTACAGTGGCGCGCTCTCCCATTGTACCTTATTAAGGAACTAAAAAACGAACTGCTACCAACGTTATTGAAATGGTGCGTGACCCATACGTGGGCTAGTGGGATCCAAATAGATGCCCACGGTGGAAACGATTAATCTGTTCACGGTTTTCTCACGAACGTTATAACATTATGAATACTTGATACTCGAAAATTTCGTATTTCCAAGAAACGCTTACATTATGTCGAGTGATGTTAGCAAATGTTACGTAAAGGCGCAGTAACACTAACACCTCTGTCGTTGCACCCTGTAGTTTTGTCCACAGTTTCAACGGCGCGTCTTAGGCTGTAGTTTCCGAAACGATGAGGAGGTGAAGGCAGCTGTTTCCAAGTGGTTACACAGCGCTGGAGGTGATTTCTACGCATCCGGAATTGAAACGTTGGTTGACCGTTCCGAGAAATTTGTAGTCTCTTGGAGACGATGTTGAAAAGTGAACTTACATTGTTGATGAATCATGTTTCTCTATTTCTGACAAATGTTCCAGATATGTTCGACCGATCTGATAAGGCGTTCAAATTCAAAATTGTAGAACAAACGGTTAAACATACAAGATCAGTTACGTACGTCTTCAATGGATCCTGGGAGACACTTCATGATACAGGTAACGATGAAACAAGACATACTTAAAAGTTCGTAAGAAAAACTACTTCCACAAGTAGCAACCTGGTTTAATGAAGACCCGTACGTGTTTATGCACGGCGGCACACTTTGTTATCTAGCTAAAACAGTCAAGACAGGCCTCGTAGAAATAATATATTAACGTATTTCTATGATCAGGAAACTGTCTTTACCTAAACCCCGGAGAACATAAACCTCTGTAGATTCATGAAGAAAAAGTTGGAAAAGAACATTTCAACCAAACATCAATAGATGGAGGAAATCAATGCATTAAGGCCCAATAGCGTCGTAATGAAGCTCAAGTGCATGGAATACATGGAAAGCATACCACAAAGGCTCAACTCCTTGATCAAAAATAAAAGATTCCCAACTAAATACTAATTTCTGTGACTGTTCTTGAAAAACAAATAGGTTATGAGTTGGAGGTGGGTTAAAAGTTGGTGGCCAGGCATGTGATGTATTGTTCAATTGGTTCAAAATTAAATTCGTTGTGGAGTTGATTCTTAGTTATATACCAAGCGGTATGAGCAACTATTCTTAAGAATTTATTTTGCAGGACTTGCAGTCTATGGATGTTAGTTTTAGCAGAATTGATCCAAATTGAGCTGACGTACAACATTAATGGTCTTAAAATTGTCTTGTAAATTGCTGATTTATAATGAATTGGACTGTTTCTGTAAATTAATGGGCGTAGTTATGCCAGTTTTATTTTAGCTTGGGTCACTTTGTCATTTGCAAGTTGTCCCCAATTTAACTTAGTATCAAGGTATAAGCCTAAATATTTTACAGGTTTATAAGGGGGTACCTAGAGTGAGAGGGAGTGGGGGCGGGTGGGGTCTTAAAGTAAACATTTTAGCAGCGGTTTTGTTAGGATTTAGTCGGACTCACCGCGGTCCGGCAGCAGCACGTCGTCGAGCATGTAGAGCGCGCCGTTGGAGGCGAGCACGGGCTCCGCGCGCAGGCGCCGGCCCTCGACGGTGGCGCCGCGCGCGTCGCAGTCGAAGGACAGGCGCTGGCCGTCGAGCGCGCGCACGCGGTGCTCGCCCAGCACGGCCGGCAGGCACAGCGGGTGCGGGATCACGTGGTGCTCCAGCAGCGCTGCAACCGCGCACGCAAGCGCATGCTTAGCTAGGCGATTAGCTCGGCGCAGTGGTGCCAGCTTACGGGTTTTTCCCAGAAATTTAGTTATTTTTGGGGGTCTTCAGTGAATTTTTAGGGGGCAAATTTATTTGAGGGTTTTTGGTGGGGGTTATCGTTGAGTTTTTAATTGTTATTTTTTTAAATATCTATTGTTTATCAAAAACCCAAAAATAGTTCCCTATGCTTTTTTTAATTTAAGGTTGCATCAACATCTAGGTCATTAGCGATCACTATTGGAGTTAACGGTATGGTAACTCTGAAGATGAAATGAAATGGTGATAAGGGGTGAAAGGACGAACGCAAATATAACTATGACCGAGGCGGGACTCGAACCCGCAACCTTCCAGTCACAGATCACTACGACACTGCTGCCTTAACGATCTCTGCCACAGGGCCGGCCCCTATGCCGTATGCAGGTGTACTTATTCAAATATAACTGAGCGTAATAAAATCACTTCTATTATTTTCGATGAATTCCCTCGTTTAAAATTGGGTGGTTATTTGTTACTTCCAGTCACAACCAAAGATTGGTAGAAGAAGGCAACACATTTGATGAATTGGAACGAATTGCAGCAATAAACCAGTAACGAAAACAACGAGTTCGGTTGAAGAAACGTTTTACAAAGAGTTATCATTAACTTTTTATCAGTCAGTACGATGATTAAGACCATGATACCTCGTACACAGTGTGGAACTCCTTAAAACAAAATTTATACGATGTATATATAGTCATATTGTTATATAAACAGTCCTTATACATATTTTAAAGCATTAGAAATATGGGTATTTACTGTGAAATCATCATATACAATTAATAATATTTTTCGTATTTCTTTAATTTCCATATCACCTCATATACACATATGTGTTTTAAACATTAACTAGTCTTTTTAATTCGGTGTTTTGTTGACGTTTTGATGGTTTTCGCAGCGCTTTCTAGTGAGACATGATTACGGCCATATGGCAACACCGACCTAGCGGGCGTTCCAGCGGCCTTTACTTAGCAATGCACCAGCAATTTACACCAGCAATTTTTACTTAGAAATGTATCAGTATTCTTGAAAAGCTTTCAGTTATCTTCCTTGTTTAGGTATCACTCAAAATATGAGATGCTATATCCATCTAAGGTTGTTCTAATGTGAAATATTTTCTTACTATAGCCATCTGAATTTGCACGAGAATAGTCCTCGCCTTAAAAAGAACATTGGGATACACAATTGTCACCAGAATAAGTACATTGAGATAATTTAACGTATTCAATACTGCCATGTATAAAGGTGTCGAGTGTCAGTATCCATTGTGGAGATAAAAATTTGTGCGTCTAGTCAGGCTTCTCCCCTCGTGTTTCACAAAGCGGTGACACCTTCCATCACGCATCCGACCGCCGATGTACACACACACACGCGCGTCGAAATTAAAGCGCGCGTGTCATCGACGCCTCCATCGACCCGGCGGGGTCTGCCTTTCGCCGCCGCCGCCGCCGCCGCCGCCGCCGCCGCTTATTCCATCACTCCGTCTCCACCCTCACCTCCCCGATTTCTTCTTTTAACATTTATTAACCTTTGTTGCACCACAAGGTCTCTCAAATGTGCTCATAAAATGCAAGGTTTTAATAATATACACAACATTTAACAAATTAATGTTAACAACTACAACTTATATAACAATTGACCAGATAATTCCAGGATGGTATTGTTGTTATTTTTAGATAATGCAATGAATAAGAACTTACGGAAGGCAGTTAGAAAGAAGTATATAGTTTCAATAAATTGAACTAACTTTCTTGGAGGTTGCGTCCTGCGGCCCGCCATCGCCATCACCATCCTCACTGACTAATAATTACATCCTTGTTCCTTCCTCAACTAGAAAAATCATATAGGCACCAAATTCAAAATCACAAGAACTACACAACAACACAAAATCACAACAACTACACACAATCAAAATCCTACAACTGAAACCGCTCAACTCTCATTAAACAATGCTATCATATACAAATCTATCATCAGACCCCTCCTCCTATAAGCATACCGGATATAGACAAATGCTGCCAAATATAATATGCACAAAATGCAGTCATCCAAAACAAATTCCTAAGATTGATCACCCAAGCCGTCAGATTCATCTCCAACAAACAACTACACATCAAATTAAATATTTGTCAAATTCCTTTCCATGTAGATTAACTTGCCAAGAGCTTTTATTCAAACCTCCACTTGCTAAACCAAATCAGAAATCTCGAACTGGGTAAATATTACGAACGTCAAATTCAAATAAAAATAGATATCCTTTCCAAGCATCTTTGAACATATATAAGCAACCTAGAATAAGTCAATTGAGGTGCTCTGAGTGTCCTCTCGTCAAATGTTTTTAATGTTGTAAATTAGATTAAGATACATTGTAAGTCTGTAACTACAAATGTAAAGATAAATCTTAACTGTACTTTTTAAATCCATCCACAACAAGAAAGAAAATAAAAAACAACGTTGCATTCCCCCCCCCCCGCCTGTAGCCCGCCGCCTCCGCCCTTGTCACGGTGTATTGCGTCAGGGCTGCCGCCTCGAACGCGTGTCATTCATCGTTGAGCCCATTGGGCGCAAATTGGAACGGAGGGCCCTCCCGCTGCCAAAAACTCCGCGGCGACAGCCTAATTAATCGCTGCCACCGCGTCGCTCTGCGGCGGCGCAGCCTTCGCCTGGCCCTGGCGACACCACGCCCCCACTTGACACCACCCGAGGACAACGCGGCCCGCGCACATGGGCTGCAGCGGCGGCGTCACTAAACATTGCCCATCGTTGGAGATGTCGAATTACTACCGATCGTCGGTTCTAATCACTCGTAGCGACACCACGCCCCCACTTGACACCACCCGAGGACAACGCGGCCCGCGCACATGGGCTGCAGCGGCGGCGTCACTTAACATTGCCCACCGTTGGAGATGTCGAATTACTGCCGATCGTCGGTTCTAATCACTCGTGGCGACACCACGCCCCCACTTGACACCACCCGAGGGCAACGCGGCCCGCGCACATGGGCTGCAGCGGCGGCGTCACTAAACATTGCCCATCGTTGGAGATGTCAAATTACTGCCGATCGTCGGTTCTAATCACTCGTGGCGACACCACGCCCCCACTTGACACCACCCGAGGGCAACGCGGCCCGCGCACATGGGCTGCAGCGGCGGCGTCACTAAACATTGCCCATCGTTGGAGATGTCAAATTACTGCCGATCGTCGGTTCTAATCACTCGTGGCGACACCACGCCCCCACTTGACACCACCCGAGGGCAACGCGGCCCGCGCACATGGGCTGCAGCGGCGGCGTCACTAAACATTGCCCATCGTTGGAGATGTCAAATTACTGCCGATCGTCGGTTCTAATCACTCGTAGCGACACCACGCCCCACTTGACACCACCCGAGGACAACGCGGTCTGCGCACATGGGTCACTAAACATTGCCTATCGTTGGAGATGTCGAATTACTACCGATCGTCGGTTCTAATCACTGTAGCGACACCACGCCCCCACTTGACACCACCCGAGGACAACGCGGCCCGCGCACATGGGCTGCAGCGGCGGCGTCACTAAACATTGCCCATCGTTGGAGAAGTCGAATTACTACCGATCGTCGGTTCTAATCACTCGTGGCGACACCACGCCCCCACTTGACACCACCCGAGGGCAACGCGGCCCGCGCACATGGGCTGCAGCGGCGGCGTCACTAAACATTGCCCATCGTTGGAGATGTCAAATTACTGCCGATCGTCGGTTCTAATCACTCGTGGCGACACCACGCCCCCACTTGACACCACCCGAGGGCAACGCGGCCCGCGCACATGGGCTGCAGCGGCGGCGTCACTAAACATTGCCCATCGTTGGAGATGTCAAATTACTGCCGATCGTCGGTTCTAATCACTCGTGGCGACACCACGCCCCCACTTGACACCACCCGAGGGCAACGCGGCCCGCGCACATGGGCTGCAGCGGCGGCGTCACTAAACATTGCCCATCGTTGGAGATGTCAAATTACTGCCGATCGTCGGTTCTAATCACTCGTGGCGACACCACGCCCCCACTTGACACCACCCGAGGGCAACGCGGCCCGCGCACATGGGCTGCAGCGGCGGCGTCACTAAACATTGCCCATCGTTGGAGATGTCAAATTACTGCCGATCGTCGGTTCTAATCACTCGTAGCGACACCACGCCCCACTTGACACCACCCGAGGACAACGCGGTCTGCGCACATGGGTCACTAAACATTGCCTATCGTTGGAGATGTCGAATTACTACCGATCGTCGGTTCTAATCACTCGTTGAGGTCAAGTTGGTGATGAAAGATCGCTAACTCATACGAGTTGCTTCTGGTTCATAAATAAACATCGAAGAATTGATTCGTGTGCATCATCAATCTCAACGCTGATTGCTCGTACTGTGGTAAGTAGCGATGTCACACTGTCATGTATCTCTCAATGTAGTACTATTCTGCAAGTCTCTGTTACGTGAACTGATAAAATGTTTTCGTATAAAATAGTTCATGTAAGTATTTCTTCTACTGAGTTATTTGCTAAAAGAAAAGAGTAGCAAGTCTTTGACGAAAAGGAAAAATATCAGAACGTTTTAAAATACAGTAATTTTCCAGTATTTTAATCACCTGCATCGAGGCTCATGAACCATGGAAAAGAAACAATTGAGTCGTTTAGATTTGATGTATTTAGTAAAAGAGCAGAAAAAACTGTACGTGACATATGTAGTACGTGACGTCCAAGTGCCGGTGCCGGTAGCTTTCTAGTTTCTCTCCCAAGCAGTCGCAGTAAGTTTACTTGGTGTGTTTAACAATATTATAGTCCTGCAGGAATAGAGTTCATATACTGCTCTGATGGGTTAATATCGAGTTTTCCTTTATCATTTCGCGACGAATGCCGGAGTATCATTGAATGCAACGGGCTATAGACCGTGCGCGAATTTCCCTTCCATCTCTTCCAATTTGGACTGGGACACCATATAGTAAAACAGCGTAACATTTAAAAAAACTGGATTTGTCTAATAATATATCTTTTTCAGGGTTAACCATATTTATCTATATATCAGTATTATCTCCATTTATAGCTGAAAACTAATAGCAAGGCAATAAATACTTGTTCAAAAGTAAAACCATCACATTTGAAAGGGGTCGTAATTACAGTCAAATACATTACCATATAGGCAACAAGAATGTTTCAAGATTCATATTTTGTACCTGGGAATCACTTTTGACAGCAAATAGGATGGAGGAAATCATGTAAACTTTTACAAAAGCAAAGCCTGAAGGTCGTTGCACTTTACTATGCAGATACTCAAAAAGAGGACTTTAAAAGAGAGGCAATTAGCCTATTTGTTTCTTGTTCGTCCTTTAAAGGACTTCAAATCGGTTTGTTGGTATCTTTTTAGAAATTTACGACGGGAAAATCTGAATAGAATACAGAGAAGAGTATGAAAAAACACATTCTCGGGCAATAGGAAGAAAGTAGACTGAGAGTCATTAGAAAACATGAGAGTCAAAACAAACTGTGACTTTTGCATAGCATATGCAGGCTATCCAGCATACTTGGACAGCCCAAGTACTTTAGAAGAGGATATCAGAAGCACAAAAGTTCACTAATATCGCAGAGGAATGATGGAAAATTTTACTTTCACGAACTGGAATGAGTTGCTTACGACAGTCATTTAATCCTTTCTTCTAGGTGTTCAAAAGTTCAAAAATAAATTATAAAATAATAATAATAATAATAATAATAATAATCATGTATTTTATTAAGTCATTGATTAGCAAGTTATTCTGTTATTATTTTTATTATTTACTTTGGTAATTTTTAAATTCATAAGCAAATAATTATTAATGTCGTATTAAGAGCTTGTGTCATGTGGTGAAGTGGACTGAAATACAGCATGACAAAGAAGTAAAGTGCAATGTAGAGTTGTGAGGGGAAGTGTAGTGCAGTTAGGAAATCGCGAGTTTCCTACTAGTACTTCAAAATATTTATATATGGTAGTCACAAAGATTTATTTTCATATTTAATTTTTATATTACTAATAAATTTTATATTATATATAAAATAGTTAAGTTATAAAAGTTTTACATTACTAATAAATAAGTAAATCAATGTCTTTATTGGTGGTGAACCTCAGGCCTGCTCTTCTGCCTGACCATAAATTATTGCCGCATTACCTCTAATTTCCAACTCTGGAAGAAATTATTTACCCTCTAGCCATGGCAAAGGTGTCTGGATTCGTTACATTTTCAGGAACTCGCAAAACGAAAATAAAAACAGTTTCGATTTTGCTTAAGTAACGTAAATTTGGTTGTGTTATTCCCCCTATTCTCTTACTGCGCGTGCGGACTGAATGTTTATACTCTGGGCGTCTCTGCTTCGACACAGCTGACGTCTCGCGACAGCAAAACTCCAAGAAACATGCTGTTCATATTAAATTCTTGCTATTCACGAGTTACGGAGTGGATCAGCAATTATTCTCGTATTTTTAATATGTAAAGAACTGGTGTACTGTGTTTCGAATTTACTACACGATGTTATTGGAAGTATTTGAGAAGAACTTTTTGTTAAAATATTTAATTACAGTGTTGTATGATGGTACTTAATTAGTTATTCTTGAGAGGTGTGCGTGCCACTTTTTGGGAATCCATTTTGTGTGGTTTCGTTCAGGAGCGTGTTCACTGCTGGAAGCCACTAGTTATTGTTTTACTTATTGCGAGATTAGAAAAGCATGTGTATTATGTTTAAAAACAACTATAAAGGGTAGTCATAGCATGTAGAGTTATTGCTTTTATTTTTTTATTATTTTAAAATGCATTTTAAGTTAGATTGTATTGATGTACAACTAATACAATATCTTTAATTTCAATTTATGTGACCTGTTGTATTCTGTCGCCAGGTTTAAAAACTCTACTTGCAGAAATAATGAGGTATAATTAATATTCAAGTATGTAAGTAATATTGTTTAATTTATTTTGATAATGGAAGAAACAAAACTGGTTTTAATTTTACAATTATTGTAATTATTATTTAATAAACGTTGAAAATAATGAAGATTTTACAGAGCGTAGTAATCACTTAAATTCGTACCATATGGTTGGCATAGATTTTAACTGATAAAAACGTGGTCCCAGTCTCCAAATTTGTTTGGTACCGGATGCTGTAAAGTGTGGCGTCCATTACAATCTATTCTAATCACTTGAGTTACTCAAATTCCTTAAATACTCGTACATTGGAACACTACTGCAAAAATAACTCCCTATATTGCATTTAGACAATATATTTCTAATAGAATTGTGGAAAAGACGATTTGTACATATTGTGCGTCTATGAGGTTTAATTGTTTAATAAATGACATCGTTTCCAAAATATTTGAAATCTATAGCTTGACTTCTAGATAGGGAAAGAATTATAAAATGCCTCAATATAATTTATTTATAGACATTCACAACATACATCTTTAGACGCTCATTATATGAATCGAAAGGATAGAAAGTACCCCCTCCCCATTCTTGAAACTTTTAATACAATTCCTTGAAACTATTTTGTATGATGAGCCAATTTCAATTTAACTAGAAACTTTAGTATCGAGGACATATTGAATGTAGGTGATAGCAAATATATTTTCAAAGAAGGTGAAAAATATATAGAAACTATAGATAGTATTTTAATGATATGTAAAGAAGACAATTTGAATTAATTCATTATTAAATACGGTCATTATAAAGGCTACTCTTTTGATCATTCGTCACTAAGAAAGAAATGTGGGCCAGTACTACATACTTCTTCCTCAAAATGATGGAAAACTAGTATGAAGAAAAATAAAGAATCAAAGTAATAAAAATTGAGGAAAGTCTAATGAGTCTAACTAAGGCATAATGAGGAAAGTCTTTCTTATTTTGTAAACTCTAATTTACATATGTGTTTGCGTTATGATTCACTTACTTTATGTATCAACAATAATGTAGAAGGTGGGCCATGACCTAGACGCATGTTACAAATGCTGCATCGTGACTCACTCGCGGAGATCTGAACTTTGTCAGGCATTAACCTCCTTACGAATCATCAAGAGGGGGAGATTCGGCGAAATGTATAAACACGGAATATATTCTGTCTTCTCTGTATTCGTCATTGGCTAGTAACATCAAACCGTTTGTCACAAATCATTCTACTTTTAATATCAGACATATGTGGCATGTTTAGCACAGGAAAAACCCTAGCACGAAATAAATTTCAAAATAAAACTATTTCTTTCACACATAAATATGGAACAAAATAACGATGCAGTATATGTAACTATATCTCAAGTTATTTTCCCTTTTCTTTCTACTTCATCAACTATCAATCCTACTAAAACTTATGCTCTATACAAAATTACTGCAGACAATATTTTCTCAAATTTTCCAACGCTCCTATTAGATTTTGTTGTAAAATTAACCTTTCTAAACTTATATACTCGAAAAGTTCTTGTTATTATTTACAAGGATTGTTTGTAAATATTTCTCTTATAAAAATGATGCATGGAAGTAATTGTATATTTGTTCAACTTTTATGAACAATATTTATTTACATATTTTGCGCAAAAAATAAACATATTACATCTTGTCAAACTTTGCTTTGTACATACTTGCGAGTATCCGAGTTTATTGAGTTCGAAATTACCTCGTGTACTAAAACTGATAATCTATAGTTTATTTGATAAGGATAGAGTACAAATCGCTATACAGTATTTGAGTAACTCCTTGAGTGCGCGTATGTTCGTATGCTCAAATGTGCGGTTCCGTCACTCACAGCTATACCACTTCCCGTGAAACAATCGAGACATATGAAGTGACATTCAAAGCGTCTCTTTTTACTGATGGAGAACTGTCAATTTATTTTCAGATTCGGCCAGAACATTCAAAGCATTTCCCCAAAACGTGTTTTTGCGTGTTTTGCCTGTCATTGCTGCCATCTATGTGAGTATCCCTGAAATTAAAGCAACGCCACCTAAATAGATCGATGTAGGTGGCGTTGATTAAACTCCAGTACCCAAAGGCAGTTTTTGCTCAATACGTCATCATTTCCTTTCACGACTTTGGCAACATTGATGTTGACATCTTGAAGTGAACAAGAGAAATTAATTTTAACTAGTAAGCGCGCGGCATATTTTATTTTAATTTTTATTTGTTGGCCTAATACCATATTTTAAAAAATTAATTTGCAAAACCTACCAACATTATTGTGTAAGAACTTATTAAATTTGAAGAATTCCAAGTTAATACGGAGAAAACAAAACTGTGAATAATGTGAGAGATTGAATGAACGTTGTTACGTTTGATTTCTCACTTTTACTTTCCTAATGATACAAATACCGATTTTCAAATGAATGTGACTCACAGCTTATTCTTATTAAACTTAACTAATACTTTATTCACATAAACTTAGAAAACAGTTGTCCTTTAATGTTTATATATATATATATTCGCATACAAAACGATTAATAGAGCAATTGCACAAGTGGAAATGAACGTAAATTAGACTGAGTTGTGGAATTTTAATCTCTTCAAAAATTATGGGAGAAAAATAGTAAGTGTTAAATAAATTCGGGTAAGGATTAAATTTAGTTGTAGAATATTTTGCGGAAAAATGTTCGGACTAATCGACAAAGAACTTATATTACGATTAGAGAATAACCCAGAAGAACAGCTTGCAGATGATGTTTGTGCATTATTGTGCATATGAGCAAAAATCATAAAAAAATGTAGATGTAATAAACACTACATGCATCATCAATACCTTCCAAGTATTTTTACGGCGATTATAATTTTAAAACTGAAATATTACCAGTTAATATCCCGTATGGAGGTAACATACAAGGTCATTAAATGTTGGTAATATAACATTATCAACTACTACGATTCATTGGTAAGTCCAATGCCATATACTGAAAGAACATATCTGAACAAAGCTACGCATGAAAGAAATGAAGTATGAAAGAAATTTTCAACACATAAAAATACTTTTAAAACAGTTTACAGCATTGGCAACGCCACATTCAAATAGCATTTAGTAAAGGATTTTGTCAATCTTAACATATAAATTTCATAAAAGAATATACGAGTAGGAATACTGTATCAATCATATATTTGCTCTGGAAACGCTCTTTAGAACCACTCATAGCAGACAATATACCACCCAAGGCAGTATACGAAATAATTATCACCAAATCAAGAATGCATCTATTTTACGTAATATCATTCGATTTTAAATGGAATTTCTGAGTCGAGTATGTCTTTTGACACAGACTCATATATATATATATATATATATATATATATATATATATATATATGTATATATACATGAGTCTGTGCAAAATAGCGTTTACGATCATTGTGAATGGTACATCCTTGTTCATGTTAAAAGTACAGTTTATGCCTTCAAGCCTGAGTGAACTTTTTCACTGAGTGATATGACGTATTAATGGTTCTTAATGGGTCATATCACTAAATCGACTGCGTAGTAGCGACCAAAATGACAGTTCGGAAATTAAGTGAACTTAATTTTACTTCGGAGAAGCATTCCCCACTGCAACAGCACTTCAGTCACGCAACTTTGCAGCACGTTTATGTTCGTTGATGGCTCCCGTAAATACGTCATTGATAATCTCAAATCACATTGTAATAGTACGCGCATCGATTTAAGAATCATTTTTAAAACATACATAATACGTATCACAAAAATAAAGTGAAATGTAGTTAGCAAAAAGGAGTATTTTTAAAGAAGCACAAATAGCACGTCACGTCCTCATTCCAATATTTTTCTCGTGACGCCCTACATGTTAATAAGATGAGGTGATCGATTATAAGATGATGACGTGTCGAAACCATGTACAAGTGAGGCAATTGCAAACGAACTAAAGTAGACAGAAGTGGTAATTGACATCAATCATGAGCGCGTAGCCAGAACCTTGTTATGTTGCCAGAAGTATCCAAGTAGTTTCAGCACTTGTGTCTAGAAAGTAAGGGGGAAGGGAAGCTGGCGCAAGTCGCCCAGGTCCCGATATTTTCTCTTGAATTCAGATTGACTGCTACAATTCTTGTTAAACGCAAATAGGTATTTAAAGAATGAGAGTTTCATAACATATATTAATTATTTTAAGCAAATTGTTTAAAATATAATTATAAGAATTATATACAATTTATTCGTTAGTGTATTTTTGAAGAAAATTAATGTATATAACTCTACTTGAAGTTTAATTTTAAAACGTATATATTTACATATTCTTGTGATATTATTGTTTAAAATAAGGGGCTCTAATGGATTTACTGACAGACCTCTTGTTTTTGCTGGACGCTGTGAGTAGCTGCCACTTAGATCCTTGCTTAGGCTAACTTGGCTATACCTCTGCGCGCGCCCTCGTCGTCCAGGATGCGCTGGAGGCGCGCGGACGAGAGCTTCTGGAAGGCCTCGTCGGAGGGCGCGAGCAGCGTGCAGGGCCGCTCGGGGCTTCGCAGGCGGCCTGCGAAGTCCGCGCGCTCGATGGCCCTGGCGAGCGCCGAGAAGCGGCCGTCCGTCGCCACCAGCTGCGCCAGGTCGAGCGGCGCGGGCGCCGACGCGAACGCCGGGTCCAGCACGTTCTCCAGCAGGTGCACCACGCCGTCGCTGGCCGGCACGTCGCGCCGCACCAGGCGCGCGCAGTTGGCCGTCTGCACCTGCGCGCGCCAACGGCTCTACATTAGGCGGCTCCTCACATTCGCTATTCGGCGAACAGCGAGCACCCACTCGCCAAATCCCGAGTAGTGTGGATGAGTTGCTCGCCCTACCCACCGCGTGTCGGTCTTTTAGACACATCAAAGGGGACGAACATTCGTCGAACACATCAGCTGTTCGGGATTGGGCGAGCAGTAGCTCACTGCTCGGCGAATGCCGAATACGTGGAGCCGCCTTTTGACGCTTTCTCCCTCTGTGGGTTTGAAAATTTGCGTCCAGCTGATATGAAGTGTTAGATTGGGAAAATACTCATAGATTACTGTATATTGCAAATGTTGGGCTCATGTTAGCAATATCATTCAAGATTAATCATTTTTTTTAATTTTATGGGCATGTTAACTGCTGTGGTCATTATGCCTGTAAGTTTAGTCAATTTTTTTTACGGGAGGTAAAGGTGTTCTTCCCCGCTGGATGGTGAGATCGGGCACAGAACTACGCGTAGATTTGTCCTATATTTCACCGTCCAGATATTCTTATCATGAGGCTCTTCCAGCCGGAACATGTTGTAAGCTCCCAACTGGACTCCCAATGTGTGTGGTAGTGTATAGCATCAAAGTGTAAGTGTGTGAGAACAAAGCGAAAGAATAGGGCAAGTAAGATGAAGGAAAGATCGAACGCGATCCGTGGCCCGTTTGTTAAGTTACTTCTCCGGCACACGCCTGGTACCGATTGGAGAAACCATGAAAAACTCCCGAAGTGATCAGCAGGCCGCTACAGTTCTCCATACAGCTGAATTCGACTTAGGTATTTACCTAGTCTCGAAAACCCATCACCATCAGGATTCTAACTGCAGGTCCTTTCGATGAGAGTCACAGCAGAGACTGTGACAGTACTGGATCTGAGATACTCAGCCAGTAATATTATTTTCAAGCTTAGTAAAACGTTCTTAGGAAGGGAGGCAGAGTGAGAAAGAGAGGGAGAAGGAGAGAGAGAAAGAGAGAAAGTGGGAGAGAGATAAAAGAGAGAGGGAGAGAGAGAGGGAGAGAGAGGGAAAGAGAAAGGGAGAGAGAGGGAGAGGGAGAGAGAGGGAGAGTTAACGGTGACGTTTGATAATTTTCATATTTCGTATTGCTTTTGATTGATTGGTGATTCCTGGCGCGTCAACTGTTAAGATCAATAGTCTCGTAAGTTTAGTGCATTTTTTTCTCGGGAGGTGTCGGTGACCTTCCCCCGCTGGATGGCGAGATCCGGCGCCGACCTACCATCGGCTAGCGGGATTTCCTTCAAACAGATATCTCCCACCAGCGGGGCACCGCCCTATCTGGACAAGTTCTAAGATCCCGACAAGTCTCGGGAATGTGTTATAGTTTAGTGCAAGTAAGTGTAAGTGTGTGTAAGTAAGGGATGAGGGTAGAACAAGGAATGGGAAAGAACGATCGCGCACGGTGCATGGCCCGTTTGTTAGGGTACTGCTCAGGCATTCGCCTAGTGTTGATCGGAGAAACCACGAAAATCTGCCGATCGAATAGCCGGCCTCTAGAACTCTCATCCAGACTGTGACAGAACTCGACCTAGATTGTCGAAAATCCTGCCACCGTCGGGTCTCGAACCTGGGACCTCCCGGTCAGAGGCCTTGCAGCGACATCAGTTAATGTCCTGAGCCACCTCTCGCGGTCAAATTTCGTATTGTAATAAGATGTCTTGGGATACTTGTGTGGTAACGAATGAAGCAATCTAAACGCGATAAAAGGTAGATGGAGAGTGAGGCGCGCACCCCGCTGGAGTACTTGTTGAGGCGCAGCTGGCGGCCGGCGAGGCGCGTGTCCTGCAGGTGGTCGGAGGGCAGGCCCGAGGTGAGCACGCGGCCGTCCGTGAGGTGGTACTGCAGCAGCGGCCTCGTCATCGGGTCCTCGGCCTGCTCCAGGCGGCCGAGGCGCTCGCGGGGCAGCTCCTGCGCACGCAGCCACGCGCCACCGGCGCTCGCAATGCACGTTGCAACTTCGAGGGAGCGAAGATGATCACGTTTTGCTAATTAGCATGGGGTTGGAAATTTCATACAACAAAGTTACACGCGTGGCAATTGTCCCCCTGATCGTTAGGCAACATCCCTTGGACTTGGGCACGGCAGGTCACATTCTAACGTGAAGACATTTCGTCTACCTGCCCAAAAATGAGGAGTTGCGTAACAACCAAGATCAAGTTTCATACGTAAACTTAATCAGTGACAAAAGGTGATCTTTGACTCTACTTGTCGTAGAAAAGTTGTAACATTTATTCTGAGACATCACGTAGAAGGGACAATGACCACATAATCATCGCATTTTTATCGTAATATCCGTGTTTAAAGTTCTTTTGAACGTCTACTTCGCACGCACGTTAGAATTAAGGTATATTATAGAGATGTTACAAAGATGATTCTAGTCTACTAAAAGTGATATTACAAAGATAGGTTGGTGTAGGTGGCGCACGCACTTTCGTACCTATGTATGCTTGTAAGCTACATAACTTGGCCAGACAGAAAGCTTTTGAGCTCAAATTTAGTATGCTAGTCTCCAGTTAGAGCTGATTATGTCGTCCCGGATTTCATTAAGGTATTTTAATTTTGGCGATATCTTACAGCTCATTTGACATTTTCATCTTTTAAAAATGACTGACCTTTATTTTCTGATCGAGTGCAGGAAAGTACATTTGGCATTGTTCCGATTTTCATTTAAACCTCTAAAATTCTGAAAATTATAAAAGCTCAAATATTTTACAAACCTCTCATTCACCTCCCATATACGAGTATGAAAGATAATGACTTCTTTTTCAATGCGAATTGACCCTCAGTTTTTTATCTTTACACTATAACATTTAAAAAAATATGAGCAGTTTAGAGTACTTTTGAAGGAAATTGTGCAATTTTTTAAATATATGTAAATAAGAGAAGGAAAAGTTACGATGTGGCTAGTATTTCCACTAGTTTTAAATATTAAGCTACCTTTTTCCAAAAATATTGATGATAGGTGGATCGAGTATTGAAATATCTCTGAAATATCTGCTCTATCTGGCCATGAAACGGCGCGATAACATATAAGTACACTTTTTAATTTCATTAATTGTAGTTTAAAATTTAATGGGAAGAAAATCGAGGGAGAACTTATTTCTATTAGTGGCAGCAACACACATAAAGACAATCTTGCTGATAAAGATATAATCATCCTAATTAGTTTACGTCACCTTAAACCTTTACCATGATCTATGATTACATGTATTTTGTTACAACTTAGTTTAGGTGATTGAATATTACGTGAGATACTCGTATTTTCATCTTTATAAACTAGTGTAAAATGTCAAGAAATAATATTTTGAAAAATAGTTTTTGAGCGTGTTTGTCATAATGTTATATCTAATCATCTTAATCCCGGTTATATCTAATTATTTTATGGAAATACGTGTAAGTCCACCTCATAAGAGTGTGGGCATCTTAAATGCTGGATTATTTGATAGTGATTTTAAGAATCGTAATAAATTCGAAATTAATCATACTTACAATAGTGAACTTAAGTTCTCCATTGTTTGTCTTGAAAATAATACGTTCTGCCTCGACAAAAGAACTTACTCCATCAGTTTGATTAAAGACTTTATTCAGTCAGTTGTGCAACATCAAGAAAATTGTCGTTGGTTAATTTTATCCTTCAAAAAAACATTTTCCTTATTTTCCTTTCTTCTAGGAATTGTCAATGTCAAACATTATAAGATGCAATCATTATTACGTGGGTCCCTTTCTTCTTTCACGCCCCATAGATGAACGCCACATCTCTTTAATCGCGTTATGACGCATGTCATACGCGATCAGGGCCAACGAGGGTGCCCCCTCGCGAATTAAACCACTGACAGCTGCCTATCAACTCTGTTATTTCCACCCCACGCGCAGAAACACTGCCGGTGGTAATTTTAGCGCATACCAGTGCAGCTTAACGCGCAGTGGATGAAGAAACCGAGCTGGACCAGCGCACAAGAAAGGCCACCCGAAAGTAGCTCAACCGGTGGCGCGAGTCAGGTGGTTCTTTATATTTTGCGGTGGCGAGAGAAACCCATAAACGGGTGCGTGATTAGCAAAGACATTGACCGTGACGAGAGTAGTTGAACCACATGAGTTGCGTGCCCGATTTGTAAGGTGATCGCGCAGCTGTTAATGTGCAGCATTACTGGCAGGTGGCGTGAAACAAGAAACATCACTGTTGTATACAAATGTCGAGGTGCAGAACGCATTAAGTTGTACATAAACCAGATGTTAACTCATTGTAAATACCTTTCGTAACTGTTATTAACTTTCATCTTGCTAAATGTTTCATATCGTACTCGTTTCGAAACTCTTACTATTTTGCTGATAGCGACCGTGTAACTGCAAAAAGCATTCCTGACGCGAGAAAAATTTGAGATAATTGACTAGATTTTGTTCGCATTTACTTTTTTGAAATAACGCTGAAATCAACGATTTAACTTGTGCACATACTAAGTATTAAGAAAATGCGTCTCTTTTTTCTCACTCCATTTTCTATCTACACAATCAGTTCTGACTGGATTTTTTGTGAATTTCCAGTTATTTGTGTTGTGTTGTATGTTTTATAAAACATAACTCTATTATATATATATATATATATATATATATATATATATATATATATATATATATATATATATATAGTATAATATAATAGTATTACATTCTGTATACTATATAATATCACTTTTCGGCAATGGACATGTGGAATATCTTGTATAAGAAAGTTACTCAAATTATATTTATGAATCGTGCATTTTCTTATTGGTAGGCAATTCCTGTTGCTCTTGTGTTGACAAGTACACGAATTTTCAGGTACGCCAGTGCAACCTTTCCACTGGCAATTAAAATATTAAGGATTTTGTCTTTTTTGTTCAGCTTTTTCTGTGAGAGAGTACATTGCCGTTATCATGCATTCATGAAACCTCATGTCATGACAGAAGTAAGTAATACTATTGCCTTTGGAAATGGCGGAAATGCCCCTTGAGAGCTCGTGCATCTTAAATACCAGTTCGGGATGACTTCAATACCAATTATGGGCACATACATACAGTAGTACATAGAAATGTCTCAGAATAAATGTTATGAACTTCTATGTAGAATTGTCGAAGATGATGACGTTTGCAAAGAATCTGTGAGGAAAATTTTCATACAACGAAGTTACGTATGTGACATTTGTCCCTTATTTGAGCAACTCATTCTGTACTAATGATTAGCTGCTAGTCTTTTGGACGCAGTCATAGTCATATCGTGTACATGCCAATATAATACATACATCCACGGTTGGGGGGATGTAAGGGAGGGGGGTACTCACGTCGAAGGCGGAGTCGAGCGGCGCGAAGAGGGTGACCGCGTTGGAGGTGGTGAGGCCGCGGTGCAGCCCCGAGCGCTCCAGCAGCCGCACGAAGCGCGCGGCGCCCAGACGCCGCGCCGTCTCCAGGACGCCCGTCAGCGGCATCGCTGCCGGCACAAGAACGTACGAGTTGGCTGCCACGCAGAGGGAGGTCGCGCAGGATTCAATTCATTGATTGATTCCGGGCGCGTCAACTGATGTGGTCATTAGTCCTGTTGGTGAGGTAAGTGTTATCCCGGGAGGTGACGGAGGAACACTGCTTCCTCCTCCGGTTGATGGTGAGATCCAATGTCGGCCTACACGTCGGCTTGCATCGCTGCCGGCACAAGAACGCAACACATGGCTACCACGCAGAAGGAGGACGTGGTGGATTCAATTTATTGATTGATTCTGGGCGCGTCAACAGATGTGGTCATTAGTCTTGTTGGTGTGGTAAGTGTTATCCCGGGAGGTGGCGGAGGAACACCGCTTCCTCCTCCGGTTGATGGTGAGATCCAATGTCGGCCTACACGTCGGCTTGCATCGCTGCCGGCACAAGAACGCAACACATGGCTGCCACGCAGAAGGAGGACGTGGTGGATTCAATTTATTGATTGATTCTGGGCGCGTCAACAGATGTGGTCATTAGTCTTGTTGGTGTGGTAAGTGTTATCCCGGGAGGTGGCGGAGGAACACCGCTTCCTCCTCCGGTTGATGGTGAGATCCAATGTCGACCTACACGTCGGGTTGCGGGCTTTCCCCTCCAAGTATCTTTTCTTGGCAAATCAAGCTCTGACTTCCGAACTCGTCTTGCCAAGTCTGTCGTAACGTAGTGTACGTATGTGTGACTGGATGTGTATGAATAGGGGATGGAAGAAAAGAGAACAAGTATGAGTAAGAAAAGGTCGTGCACGGTCCACGATCCCTTTTTAGGAGGATCATACAATCGCGTGGTATTGATCGGAAGAAACACGTAAAACTATTGATCAGAACATCCGGCCGCAAGATTCTCCTCCAGAGGTAGCTGAATTTGACTTAGGTGTATGACTAGAATCAAACCTCTGCCACCGTGGAGACTCAAACCCTAAGTCTCCTCAATCAGAGTTGCTACACAGACAACTGTAATGCTGACTGAGCCAACGCAGTCGGTAAGAGAGTGTTAGAGTGTGGTGTGACAAAGCAGTTGCCCACTCAGTACCCGGAGCATCCACCAACGTTAGGCTGTGCCCATATTCGGCTGAACCTGTAGACGCACTGGGCACCCGTGGAGCCTCGCAAATTGGAATGAACCGTGGATTTACGTATCAAATACATTCGAAGCTAAATATTTCGAAACCTACTTAGTTAAAGAATTATTTCAAAATTTCTAATATATCGACTTTACAAGTTTTGTTAGGCCAAATTTTGAATGAGTTATACAAATTCAGCGGCGGCGCTGGTGCAACGGTTAGCGTATCGGACTGTTAACCCTGTTATAAGTTTGCGGGTTCGAACCCAATCGAAGCCGTGGATTTTTAAGGGCGAAAAAATCCTTCGTACGCCTTCTTTCGGAGGGGAAGTAAAGCCGGCTGTCCCATGTTCGTAGATTTACAGCATGTAAAAGATCCTCAAGCATAAATTGATGGCTCTGAGCTAAATTCAAATCGCCTATATCGTTGCCCAAGTAATATCTTCTTTCTCCCATGGTTGGTGAAAGGAGCGTAGCGGAATTTGCGTGGTCAGGCGGAAGAGCAGGCCTCATGGCCTGAGTCTCGCCACGTAAAATAAGGCACATTCAATTCAATTCAATTCAATTCAATTCAAAAAATGAATGCGGGACAGACAGCAAGACAACATCAAGTATCGAAAGAAAAAGTATCTGTGTTTTGGAAGTTCGTGTTATCAAGATTCTACGTTTTCAAATGGAACATTTTTCTCGTTAAATTTGCTGTATTGTATATATTTATTTAATTATAGGTGTACAGTTGTTTCGTCAAACATATTTTCTATTATAATTTTATTGTTTTTAAAAATATCAAATTACTATTTTAATAAATTACCACGTACTAAGAAACTAAGAAATTCAGTTACACCATTTCTGTGTATAGAACCCATTTTTTGACCTTCATGATGACTCTAGATAATCACAATTAAACTACACTAAAGGGACCAATCACAGAGAACTTGGCCTAAATCATTGCGACATTCACTCAAATCCAATGGATAATGCAGTGAGATAATTTGAAAGATAAGTTGAAACCTAAATCCCTTCTCAACGTCTTTGACATTGTCTTGTTCTAACAAATAAGACACTAGGAGAATAGTTATCTGCAACAATGCTAACAGTTTTTGACAATTATACATTTTATAAACATATGAAACAAAAAGCTATCAATTTGAGCGTGATATACTTTTTACGTAGGTTGACACTCTCTTCTCTTATTTGTCTTATTGATATTATATTAAAAATGTAATATGAATTTTTAGAAATTATTGTTTTCAAATAGTTAATTTTTTTAAAGGAATTCTTTATCACACATATGCATTCTGCGAACACCTTCTAATGGAAAGTAATCTCTAGACAATTTAAATGTAAATATTTGCAGAGCTCCAGGCGTGCTGGTTCTGTTCTCCTGCACAGGGTGCCAAAGCAGTCATGGACGAATGTAATTATTAAAAATACAGTTGAAGATGGAAATTCATGAGAACGGCAATTGTATAATATAAAATATTAAAAGCGCTAAATAATTCGTTTATTTTACTTTTTGTACCTTATTATTTTATAATTTGTTTCAAAAGGTCGATTGCAATTTTTTATATTATAAAACATCTGGAAATTTGTTGAATTATTGATTTATTTTGTTTTGCGAGATCATTTTACAACAAAATTATCAGTATTAAAATTGTTGCAAATTAACAGAATGGTTTTAAAATTTCGTTTTTAATAATCACTTGGCAATACATGCATATTGTCTTGCATTGTCTTGGAACAGCAAAAATTATACCTTTAGTACTGTCATTAAAGAGAATTTTGTTTTAAAATCCAACAATGTCATGAGAATTCAGGTATATAGTAATGTCGACGAAATGGTGAATATCATTTTAAATAACTTAATTTATTTTTATTACATCGTATTTCATAACTGTAAGGATCTGAATTCATTTACCATTGACTTAATGACGTTTTCAGAATATGCCAGAATTGGGAGAATTTTTACGTCAAGAGAATTTGATATCGTAACTAAGACACGTTTACAATTTACACGGGCGCCTGGACAGACTCACACTGGGCAACCTACAACAGATCTTCAGCCCTTGCGGAGAGCTTATCTAAACACAACAGTCACGCTTTTATTTCACATGTCGTTGGCGCGGTCGCCGCCAGGCAGCGCTGGCCAGCGCGCGCTGCGGCTCCGGCAAAAAGCAAAGAGCAGGCGCGCATCACTCACCGCCCGCGCACCCCGGCTCGCCCGGCAGCTGCTCGAAGCCCTCGCAGCATTCGTAGCGCGGCACCCTGCAACGCACGCGCGCGCGGTGGCGGAGCAGCTCTCCCAAGAATGGCGCGTGCGCGTACATGCACTTAGTTAAGTAGGAAGTAAACATATAGAGCTCAACACTCTACTTGGGTTTTTCTAACGTGGCGGCTGAGGGGAGTATCTCCAAGATGGAAGTTGGCACGACTTTTTGCGTCTTTCTTGATCCTGCCGCAAGATGTCGCATGATTGCGACCGCATCACGCAGTGCTGCAGATCAAGCGTCTCTAGCGGTAGGACTTAGAATGACACAAAAAGTCGTGCCGAATTCCATCTTGGAGATACCACCTTTAGCCGTCACGTTAGAAAATCCTAAGTACAGGAAGTAATGAACAAAATAATTGGAAATAAATAAAATATTATCAGACAACCTGTATTACACACAAAACAATAATCTCGAACAGTAAATTTCATTTATGTTCATTAATTATGTAACTGGATCAAACGAGCTGAGGATAAAACAATACTAAATACATGTCTGAAGAGAAAACAATCGACAATAATACGAAGGAAAATTATAAGAACGATTTTCAAGTTGGAATAAATAAAGTTGCGTACATATTTATTTAGAATAATTCAGAAAATAGAATCGGTGAGTTAAAAGAAGACAATTCTAAACAAGCTGTAATGAAAACAGACAACTTTCATTGCCGGAAAAAGGAAGCAAAAAGGCAAAAGGAAATAAATTGTGAAAACACGAAGGAACAAATGTGAGAAACCATGATCAAGATAAGTGGGAGTCCAAGAATGTGAAGTGGTGAGTGAAATAAGGCAAACGGCCAGGAAACAGTAAAAAAAGCAATACATTTAATATCAAAAACATAACGTTAGAGCGCAAGGCGTGAAGGCTGTACTCACGCGGTCTGCCCACAGATGTCTCGCTGGCGCCAGTACTTGCAGTCGGAGTAGAAGCGCCGGCCGCCGGCCTCCTCCACCACGCACGCGTTGGGCCTGCGCAAGCGGAAGGCGGACGCGGATCAGCAGCCACCCCCCCCGCCTCCCCCGCCACGGAGCATTCAGAGGACCTCAGCCTTTCGACGCTCCTCATATTGGTTCTGGTCTCCCCACACTTTACATCGTCTTCCAGGGCCATCATTTGCTCGAGAACGCTCCTCTGGGACTCGTATTTTGCCGAAAATATTATTTCCCTTCCAAACATCAAAGTTATTTGTAATTTTGTATTACACGTTTCTTTCTTTCTCAGATATATACACTATTTTCATCCTGTTTTACACGTTACGCATAAAATAATTGAACATAAGAACTCTCTCTCTCTCTCTCTCTCTCTCTCTCTCTCTCTCTCTCTCTCTCTCTCTCTCTCTCTCTCTCTCTCTCTCTCTCTATCTATCTCTATCTCTATCTCTATCTCTATCTCTATCTCTATCTCTATCTCTCGCTATCGCTATCGCTCTCTCTCCCCTTCTCTCCCCCTCTCTCCCCCCTCTCCCTCTCTCCCTCCCTCTCCCTCTCCCTCTCTCTCCCTCCCTCTCTCTCCCTCCCACTCCCTCTCTCTCCCTCTCCCTCTCTCCCTCCCCCTCTCCCTCCCTCTCCCTCCCTCTCCCTCCCTCTCCTCCCCTCTCCCCCTCCCTCTCCCTCCCTCTCTCCCTCCCTCTCCCTCCCTCTCCCTCCCTCTCTCCCTCCCTCTCTTTCCCCCTCCTCCCTCTCCCTCTCTCTCCCCCTCTCTCCCTCCCTCTCTCCTCTCCCTCTTCTCTCCCTCTCTCTCCCTCCCTCTCCCTCTCTCTCTCTCTCTCTCACTTTCCATTCATTATTATTAGTTTACTCTGTTATTCCCAATATACAGTTCACTTCTTCTCAACAGTCCACCGCGAAACCGGTTAACAGGCAGTGTAATGTTTTTAAAAATATTTATGTTGATAACGGCATCATCAGCATAATACATCTTATTTTCGGTAAATTGGACGTAATTTTATATGTAAGTGTCTTTAAGCATGCGCATGCCTTCGACTTTAAGCGCATACTACTTTATGAAATATTATAATTGATGTCTTGCTTCACAGAAATTCTTAATCTTGTCTGACGAGTCTTTATAACTATTTTTATTGCTGCACCCGAGACCTGCGAAGAGAAAGGTATCTGGGAGAGGTATATTGGGCAATTGAACATTACAAGATTTTCTATCCCAATCACTAGGCTAGACTAGGCAAGGGCAGACCATCTGGAGCACCCGACCACCCGCTGCTGACGTAGATTTTTGTTTTGAAATCACTTATTCATCTTACACATATTTCGTATTGAAAGTACCGAACAATAAATGTGACAATATATTGTAAATTGTATATTGTAATATGTAATTGTATATTTCAAAAACGTCTGCGTGAGAAGTACAAGAATATGAATAATACACAAACATGATAGAGATAGTGTAACACAAACATGATAGAGACCCGAAATAAAATTTCTGCTTCAGATATGAATCTTTGAATGAGAAAAAATTAAATAATTCCTGCTCTACTGACACTATTTTCATCCTGTGTTTTACACGTTACATAGAGTAATAAAATAATTGCAAGTAAGGACTTAGATAAAAGATAAGATATGAGATAAAATTTATTCTTCAAATGTGAGTCTTTGAATGAGAAAACATCAAATAATTCCTGCTGTACTGACAATAACTGTGTCACATTTACTTTGAAGTTTAATCTGTTCTCATCTCGTAATCTTTTCTTTCGGTACTCTTCCAGGTGCCTGACTTTCTTCTCCAACTTGGTGTGTCGTGATATCTGTCATGACTTCACGGAGCGTATTAAACGAATTCGACTAGCAACACGAGCTTTCGTATTATTATTAGTGCTCTGCATTGTTTAAGTACTATTGTCGATGCATTTGAAGAATCAAAGCGTAGAATTGAGATTCAAGTATAATGGATTGCAAAGTAGGCACATAAAAGAAAAGAAAAACGTTTGGGAGGGTTCGGAGCTTCTGAAGATTTTCAAAGAAAAGTTTAAGGACTTGCAAGTACTAAAATTGTTTTGTAGCTGGGAGCAAAAACTATTTTTTGACAAATTTCCTAACAAGGATTAACTGGTCTGGCAGATTTTCGATTTATTTATGGTATTCCTAGTGTCAGTCAATAAAATTGGCATTTTATGTAAACATATTATTGTAATGCACAAACTTCCTTCCCAACTCCTACAAAATATGATAACATATGAGAAAGATTTGCATAACTATTAAGTCAATGCAAACATCAAAGTACTTAAATTTTACAAATAATTATCAAAGGTAATACCACGAGCGGTTCTCAATTTATATGGGAAACTCAGAACTGAGAGAGAGAGAGAGAGAGAGAGAGAGAGAGAGAGAGAGAGAGAGATTTATGAAGATTATTTCAAGAATAAAAATAAATATATAGTTGAAAGTAAATTTTAATATCAACAATGTCTTAATGATTAACATTAGTATAAACATCAATATTGTAAGAGAAAATACAGCATCGGCCGCGATGTCAGAGCCCTTTGTACAAATTAGCCAAAGTGAGATCAGTAACATTTTCGGTAATTCACAATCAGTAACAAACTTAGATGTATGTTCGGTAGATACTTATTGCAGATACGGTTTTAAAGAGGAGGCATTCGCATGACTCATTATTTTAATACTCTTGTACTTGTATTCCGGACCGTGTGTGAAATTATTGTCGGGCGATTTTAGTGGTTAGTAAATTTTCTTTCTCGCTGCGAAGTAGAGAGAAAGTTATGTACTGTTCTCGACACCTTAAAGTAAAGACTAAAATGCAACTTCTGAAAAATGGACATATGTACTGAAAAACGATATAGGATATTTTCCTTTCTTTTTGTGTTGGCAATTGTTGTGGCCAACATTACCAGAAGTATCTCTTATATATATATATATATATATATATATATATATATATAAGAGAGGGGAGGGAGAAGAGAGAGGTGGAGGGAGAGAGTGTCCGGGAAGAAAACGTCGAAATTTCGAAAATAAGCTCTTCAGACAATTTTAAGCATATTTTGTCTAATAAACTACTTGGATATTCTAAATGTCTGAGCTCAATTAACACGCAAAAGTTGGTTTGAAAAAATGCTTTCTAGGCAAACATTTGCATTGTAAAAGCATAGAAACACTCCATAAACATGTTAATCGTATATTATATACAAAGAAAATGAATATATTTCTTCAGAAAAAAATAACACAACTAAAAAAGCACCGAATTTATACTATTAGACTGCTTTTTTATTTCTGGGTTAATTTTTCTTTCTGAACAAATATATTCATTTCTTCTGTAAACAATAAACAATTTACACGATTCTATAGTGTTTATATGCTTCTGAAATGCAAATTTTGCCTAAAATGTATTTTTAAAGCAACTTTTGAGTGCTTATTGTGGCTCACACAGTCAGAATATCCAAGTAGTTTATGATACAATACATGCTAAAAATTGTCTTAAGAGCTTATTTTTGAATTTTTGACGTTTCCTCCCCGGACTTCCTGTATATTGTAATAATTGCTTTAAAAAATTGTTTTGCTATAAAAAATTGGCGACTTACGGAGATTCCCCCAACATTTCAACCGTGCATCTACATTGTGATCGTTCGTTATTATTTCGAGTGACTTACGTCATTATTTCCATAATTTTACATTTATTCCTTTTATTTTTGTTACTTTACGTCTTGTGGTGCTTTTTGTGAAATTTCTTATTTTTAAATTACTTTCCTCAGCCACTATTTTGTCTGTTGATCAGTTATTTAGATTTTGGTATTTTAGTTTAAGGTTCAATGAATTCATTTTTTTGTTATATGATTAATTTATTAATTGCATAAATTAATTTTATTTATTAATTGTATAATTTATTATCATTTTTAAAATTTTCAAAACATAGCTACATTGTTTTCAATAAATTTTGTTTCTGGTCAGTGTGAAGGACTTTTAAGAGAGTGGTGTAGGTCTCACGTTCGTTAAAAACCCTGATTTTTCAAAAATTGCAAAAGTTTAAATTTTTTCGGAGTTTTCATACTAGAATATTAAAGATAGAGATTTTTCCCTAAGTGAAATCTGTTCCTTAAAGATAGATTTTGAAATAAGGTCATGTACATTTTTTCGAAAATTGGGGTACTTTTCGCGTAATTTTGCATGAAAATACGGGAGAGAAAGTACGTGATGTTCTAGTACCAATAGTTTTTATCTGTGAGAACCAAATCAGCTTTTTGAGAAGAAATATTGGTCCATTTAGAAATTTCATTCTGACCAACAATTCTTATACCACATGTTTGATTTTAGGTAAGAAGGATTAGGAGTGAGAAAGCGACGATCCGTTTTCACTTGCTCACCTATTTTCATCTTGCTTACCTATCATCATTCATTATATTGTAAAGATGTACCGGACACCTAATTTTGCTTTTGAAGTAATATGGCCAGTAAACAGTATATTTTAATAGAAGTCACAAAACGATATGTTTTACAAAATGAAATTAGTTAAGAGCGTTTTGAACTTTCAAAATGTTCTCCACGAATATATTGAAAAATCTTAACTATCATGTTATTTCCGTGTAGTCCTCACTTGCAAATCTCTCTCACTCTCGCAGTTTCGTTCCATGATTTACCTCCCCTTCCATTCTTTTTATTCCCATAATGCGCTTTGTCAGCCACGTCTCGTTCCATTTCCTGCATTTTTCACTAATGAACCCTTTTAACACGAACGGCTTCTATTGTGATTGATATATAATTGTATGCATAATACTTGACATATT
This sequence comes from Teleogryllus occipitalis, assembly GCA_011170035.1. Classification (NCBI taxonomy): domain Eukaryota; kingdom Metazoa; phylum Arthropoda; class Insecta; order Orthoptera; family Gryllidae; genus Teleogryllus; species Teleogryllus occipitalis. The sequence goes on along the minus strand of BLKR01001166.1, from coordinate 169,744 downwards.
TTGACACATATTTTTAAGTACACTAATTAGATAATATCTTACATTTTTTGAACATTCATGGGCTTTGAGAATCTCATTACGTATCATAGACACATATTATTAGCCTGTCCGACTGTCTGCACTTGGCGCGACGGCCCGCGAACGGGAAATGACCTACCAGCACCATCCCGGCCTCGGGCATAGGTTAAGGGGTATGTGAGGTTAGCACGAAGACATTCCTTTGCCGTATTCTGATCTTCTCAACCTGAGAAGAGAGTTTTCTCATCGTCACACAGCAATATATACTGGGGCATTCCAAGGTAAACGCCCATTATAATCTTGCTCGATCGGGAAACGAACCCGGGGTCGCGTCATGGAAAACGCGCACACTGAGCAATGAGCTAAACCGCGAGAGCATTGTATAACCTACTAAAGGATAATGTATTTTCAAAGGATCTTCATTTAAGCTATCCACGTAAGTTTCGTTTCATTCCTGAGATCTAAAAAGGTAAAGTGAAGATACCCCTGTGGCACCCACGCCGATGTGGCCAATATGAGAGGTGAATTGATTGATTGATTTTTTCGTGTTTCCGGGCGCGTCAACTACTTTGTTCATTAGTCCCGTTAGTGTAGATCATGATTTTGTCGCGGGAGATGGCGGTGATCTTTCCCCGCTGGATGGCGAGATCCGAGACCTACCGTCGGCTAGTGGGGTTTCCCCTTAACCAGGACTCTCCCACCAGCGAAGCACCGCCCCAGCCGGGACAAGCTCTAAGCTTCCGACCGATCTCCCGGAATATGTGGTAGTGTAGTGCATGTTAGATTAAATGTGTGTGTAGGGGGCGAGGATAGGACAAGGAAGGAGAAAGACAGATCGCTCACGGTCCGTGGCCCGTTTGTTAGGGTATTGCTCCGGCATTCGCCTGGTGTTGATCGGAGAAACTACCGATCAGAGCAGTTCGCCGCTAGAATTCTCCTCCAGACAGTGACTGAATTCGACCTAGCTGAAAAGCTAGTCTTGAAAATCCTGCCGCCGTCAGGACTCGAACCTAGGACCTCCCGGCCAGAGGCGCTGCAGTGACATGGGTTGATGTACTGAGCTACCGCTCCCGGTGGGGAGGTGAAGGTAGGCGCCACCTATTCGTAGCCGTTGGCACAAGGAAGAGGTTGAGTGGCGAGCAGAACGCTCCGGCCGCCTTTATTCCTGGGAGAGATCCTGGTTCTCGCGTGGAAAGGAGTTTGAGTCGACCTCAGAGCCGCCCTGAATGGAAATCACTAGATATGATTCCCAACGTACGTCGGGCTTCGAACGTGGGTCCTTCAGTCCAGGAAGCCAGCGCTCTATCACTGAGCCACCGCGGCTTCAATTCATAAGACCTAACTACGAGCTAACTTCTGTTCTATACGTCTAGCACTAAATTTCTAAAGATCTTGATAAAAGCAACTGATTATTATGAGAAGGAGTTAGGCTGTAAGACGATTAGTTAGATGAATTAGTAATTTGTGGTAAGTATTCTGGAAGATTGGCATAAAAACTATTCAATGAAACGTGACAACGTGGAAACGTTTGATTATCAATCCATTCGCACAATCGAAACTAAAGATGAAAGGAGTATTGTTTTCTCTGAGCAAACTGAAAATGTCATGACGTGATTTTCTTTCCCCAACCTGAGCCTTTCCGTCAGGATACATTTTCAGGTAGCTGTTACATTTTTGGTCTTCCAGCTTGTACAGCTCTTCAGCTGTGCACTTTGCTGTGTGATTTTTTCCTTCAATTTTAAAAAAAATCGAAAGACCTTAAAGAATTGGTTGATATTTCATTAAAAACACGGATGTACTTTCAATACTCTTGACTGAACAATCGTCAAGTAAATCTTTACCCTTGATTGAAAATTAAGGTCGAAATATTGCATTTTAAATAAAAATTGAAAATATCGGTCAAAATATCAAAGTATATTAAAATAATCTATCATTCATAACATTGACAACAGCATACTAATATGGGAGTGGTTTTAAAGTATCGATCAGTGAATTTATCGAAACAACAGATAAATCGATGACCTACAGAAAAAAATCAATAAAAATGTTTTAGAGACTGCAGTATCGACCTTCTGCGCATATATTTTCGAGTTGCGCATTCGCAGATGCTCAAAAGTAGTAAATTATCGATAGTTTGCTGTGGATGGCTCCACGCCTCGCCATCCTTAGCCGCTGTTTGTTTTGAAGGAGGCTACATAATAGCCGGCCGATAGCACGAGTGCGAGGGCGTGGGCGTGGGCGTGGGCGGCGCCTGTGAGCGGTCGTTGCCTCTGGTTCCGCTTCCTTCGATAGCCGCTTCCTGAGGCGGCCTTCGCGCGCGCATCCTCGCCGCCCGGCTGCGCCGCCGCCGCCACGCGGACTGGCTGCATTGCGATTCTGGACGCGCTTCCTCCGCTTGCGTCACTTTCGCCACGCTCTCCTATCTTCAAGGCCTCTTTCCGGCTGCTCTCCGAGTGGACGTTTGATGAATAATTGACGGCGAGTGCGTATTCATTGTGGGGGCCACCGCACTTGTTCCTATCCTGAGGGTGCCTAAATTCAATTGATTGATTGATGATTCCGAGCGCGTCAACTACTGAGGTCATTGGTCCCGTAAGTGTAGTGCGTGTATTTTCATCGTGAGGTAGCGTGGTCTCTCGCCCCACTTGATGGTGAAATCCGGCGCCGATCTACTGTCGACTAGGGGTTTTCTTCAACCAGGTATCTCCCACCAGCGGGACACCGCCCCAGCGGGAACAAGTTCTAAATACTCTCCCGACATATATAAATATGTCTCCCGACATGTGTGGTAGTACAGTGCATGTTAGTGTAAGTGTATGTATGTAAGGGGTGAGGACAGGACAAGGAAGAGGAAGGAAAGATCGCGCGTGGTCCGTAGCCCGTTTGTTAGGGTACTGCTCCGGCATTCGCCTGGTATTGATCGGAGAAACCACAGAAAACTACCGATCAGAGCAGTCGGCTGCTAGAATTCTCCTCCAGACAGCGACTGAATTCGACCTAGCTGACAAGGTAGTGTCGAAAAGCCTGCCGCCGTCGGGACTCGAACCTAGAACCTCCCGGACAGAGGACCTGCAGCGACATTAGTTAATGCACTGACCCACCGCTCCCGGTTTGACGTTCGATGATTCATTGAAGGCGAGTGCATATTCATTGCCGCCACCGCACTTGTTCCTATCCTGAGGATGCTTAAGTTCAAATCCAGATCCTCAGGGTGAGATTTTGTGAACCAAACAGTGAAGCAGATTTCTTTGTGATTCTCTCGCTTCTTTTGCCTTTCATTTCACAACTGCTCCATCTTCCTTTATCTTAACCCTTATATTCACCATTTTTGCGAAGGCTCCAGTACTAATACTGATGATTAAGACTTTTAAATTTACAGGAATAGTTTTCATAGATTCATAAATTAATAGGGATAGCGTTTCACAATATTTTGGGTATGTCCCATTCAGTGCATTATATATGAATTTTTTGATATATTATAATGATATAACTTTCTTATCAGATTTTTTTACCACTTCTCCTTAACGTCATAAGCTATAATACATCAGTCATAGGAGAGTGTGTACTTAAAGGATAAGTTAAGTAAACCTCAAAACCAAAATTGATATTTGGCACATTCTGAAATTTCTGAAGTTAATTTCATTCATGGTATAATCTTATTAATTATTACTTGTGCATTTGAAATTTCGGATAATTATTCTGCAAATTTCCATGCACTCGTAGTACATTAAGTAAGTAATAACCTTGAATACATTATGATCTTGAATAGGGCATTCAGGAACTGGCCTGTGAAAGCGAGACCATTAAAGATATGCCTATTCCCCACCTCGGCTCGAAACATCGAGACGTTCGTGTTCGTTTGTTTCTCCAATCTTTTTGCTTTCAGGACCGCGGATGGCTTCACTTGGCGACACCACAATTTGTCAAAATCTTTTTTATTTACGTTGTGAAACTCGTTACTTTACCACGCATTCGTTTGTATTCGATGCAAAGATTTTGAGTCACTAAAGTATTAACATTTGAAACATATGTCTGTTGCATCATTATTTCATTCCACACTCCATCATTTATTTTTGTGAACTCGTGATTCACTCCGCTCACCAACAGAAAACACGCCAAATAAAGAGAGAGTAAGGGTTTGTTCTCGATTGTCTCAGTGTGAATACGTCTCTGCCTACGTAATGGTTTATTAACAGTTTTAACTTTCGAAGACCTAGGACCTGGACCATTGCTCATAGCATGGTACCAGGAGACAAATTGCTCAGAGAAAGCTGCTGGATCTCTTTTTGTTGAGTAACCCGACGCCGCGTAGAGTTCAATACGCTTCTTATAGTTCTATGACTAACTATGCCTATGACAACGTGGCTGAAAGTGGTGTTTTTTTATAGTCAACAAATTTGCTTTCATGATACTTAACTTATTCCTTTCAGGCTAATGATAATAAATTTATTTTAACGCTACAATTTTTTTTAGAAAAGTCGTCGATGCCTACACTTTCCAGAAGTTTCAGAATCCAATCCATTTGGAAAATGTGGCAAAAAATCATTTTCTGTAGTAGCAAAAATGTGGAACAGAATATTTGCAATGAAATAAATATTTGGAAGCCCTTCGATCTCTTGAGAAAGTTTTCATTGTTCTTCATCATAGTAAACATGTATTGAAAACCATGACAAGTGTGAAAGTTATTAATTATGGAATAAAATAGATAAATTGTGAAAATTTAGCCACTCGGCGGAAATGCGGTGTAGGTATTTTCTTACAGAGAGTAAGGGGTATCACGTATTCATAGAAGAGAAGTTTTTGGTGTTTAAAACTCAATTCCAATTCTGAGTTTTTTGTTGTTTGAGTTTAACAGAGAACAATTCTGTGAATTCGTAAATTACATAATAATCAAAAATGTTTTAAAATCTCTTAATTAAATTAAAATAATTTCACTCAACTGTACTCAATCGCAGTAGTCGGTGATGTGCTGTATATTTCAACTGCAGATTGCGTGTGGTCAGAAATTATATAAACATCGTAGAATAATCGAGGGTCGTAAGTTTCTCTTCGAATTAGTGACTAAGAATATAACTTATTCCACGTGACATATCTTGTTATCTTTTATACCTTACCCCACAGAGGGTTAACGTGCATTTTTATAGGACTGCTATGTGCTCCCACGTGCGAACAGGGCCCACTCTCGTTTCAAGAGTGAACGTGGGCCGTTAACCGCTAAAAATAGCTTTCGGCGGCGTTACACAACGGTGCGGCCGCCTCGTTAGAACAAGAGCAGCGACTGCGGGCGCAGTATTCCGACCAGCAGGGTGTTGGTTTTGCCCAACCCTCTTGGGAGAAGCGTTGGGTCCTCGCGTCTCAAACACATGTTCTCTTCTCCCGGTGGCTCGCCAGATGTGTCATATTCATTAGGGTTTTGCTTGATGGCAGGTTTTTACATTAAACACGTTTTCTACCAAAACCACCTTTTTTCATTATTTCCAAATATCACTACTTTGCGTTTCAGAGACGTTAGAGGCTCTTCATAACTTCACGAAGGAATATAATCCAAATCCAGTTTTTCGTATTTCCACTTAAAATGTGACGAAAATATATTCGTACCAACTGCATCCGCAAAGGTTTATCTGGGCTTCAACCGATATTTCTGCAGTCTCTGGCCGGAAGGTTCCAGGGCTCGAATCTCGACGGTGGCACGATTTTCGATACTCGCTAGATTAGATACCTAGGTCGAATTCAGCTGCTGCCAGGAGGAGTATTCTAGCGTCCGGCTGCTCTGATCGGTATATTTTCGTGTTTTTTCCGATCGACACCAGGCAAATGCCGGAGCAGTATGTTCACAATAAGGTCACATACCGCGCGCGATCTTTCCTTCCTCTTCCTTGTCCTATCCTCTCCCCTTACTAACATACAGTTACACTCACATGCACTACACTTTCACATATGCCGGGAAACCAGTCGGGATCTTAGAACTTGTCCCGGTCAGGACGGTCCTCCGCTTGGGGGGAGAAACCTGGTTGGGGAAAATCCTCGCAAGCAGACGTAGGGCGACGCCCAATCTCACCATCCAGTGGGGGAGATCACCGACCCCTCCCGCGAACAGAATCATGAACTACACTTATGGGACTAAAACCTTATCACCTGACGCTCCCGGAATCACCAATCAATCATACCAACCGCATATGGACGCGAGAATATTGTTCCCTTGTGAAACTGTTCCAAATTTAATGGTCTGCTTTCGTTAGTAAATGTCTCGTTGCCAAGCCATTTACTCCTCTGGCTAACTTTCTGTGGTCGAATAATCGATTGGTTGTTTGTTCCCGGGCACGTCAACTACTACGTTCATTAGCTCAATTAGTGAAGTGAATGTTTTATCCCGGGTGGTGACGCTTTCCTCCCTTGCTGATTTGTGAGGTACGGCGTCGAGCTACACGTCAGCTTGCTGAGAAGTCCTCCCCAGGTATCTCCCCCAGCGAGGAATTGCCCAAGTCGGGACAAGCTCTAAGTTCCCAACTGATCTCCCGACATGTGTGGTAGTATAATGCATGCAAGTGCGTATGATAAGTGTGTAGTAAAGGAAGAAAATAAGGCAAGGGATAGGAGGGAAAGATAACACGCGGTCCATGGTCGATTTATAACGGCTCTCCAGCATTGATCGGATAAACTGCATGAACTTACTTATCAGCGTAGTCAGGCGCTAGAATTCGCCTTCAAACAGCGGCTGAATTCTACCAATCTATATTGCTAATGTCGAAAATTCATAATAATTCCATTAACCCTTCTGTTAATTGTGTCCGGAGTCACAATTGTTGCCTCCAGTCACCTCACTGATTTTCATGGTATACCTGTTACTATCAGAGGGGCAACCTATAAGCAAAATACTATTAGCCTAACAATATTTTATCATGAAGGGACAGATATATCTTTTTCCGCAATGTTATATAAAAATATGAGATTTAAATTATACGTTAAAAGTTGTTAGAGTTGTAGGTTGAATTCCCGCGTGAGTCATAAATGTTTTCTTCTTAGGTTTGCCGTGTGGTAGGAAAAGGAAAATCCCATTAAATTATTTCTCGTTCAAGAAAGTGTCAGTTCTCCCTCCTAAAGTAGCGAGAAGTAAGAAAACGAGTAAACAACGTTGCGTTCGAAATGCGGCTCTAAAAGAAGAAAGAAAAGTTTTTTCACATGTTTTTCTTTTCCTACCATTCCACAATCACTTAAAAGGTTGAAACCTAAGCCTTTTGCAAAATTTGAATTCATAGCACTATAGTTTAGTGCGCTTACCAACGTACTGATTTACACATTATGGGACAATATGATACGGAGTTTCGAAAGTGCAAGGTCTCAAAGAGCGGAAAAAACGTGCAGTAGTTTTACGAGTCGGAAAAGATAATAGATATTTGCTCCTGCCTTGTGAACTCCAGAAAGGTTGTTTCTCACAGAATAGCTAGCTACCTGGAGGCCGTTGTGGACAATCAAAGATGAATAATTTCCATGCCTCACTGCTCTGTTGGAGTTCAGCTACCAAATCGATTAAACCATATTTGAGAGGTATAGATCACAGAAACTTTCTTCGTCATTGAATGTGCGCCTGCAAATAGTAACTTTTGTGGTAATGGATTATCACAGTTGAGACCTACGACAGTACTAGATTTATGTTCTGTTTTGTTTTTATTTCCACAGACCAGCATAACTGCTTTACAGGGATGTACATTTATGAATATCAAAGCCTGATTTGTGAGTTAACAATCTTATTCTATTTGTTCTTTTCCGATAAAATTCTTACGAATTTGCGTAATGAAATATTCATTTAACATAATACATCTTTACACACTTACGCCACTTCCATACTAAATATAATTTAAACTTTCCGATATGTTCAAGAATATCGAAAGTTTCTACTCTAAGGCTCAGATCAAAACATTTTTCAGCGAGCATTGTCTTATCTTTTATACTTAATACCTTTAACATCTCAACGCGGCAGTCCACCTTGAGACATGTCCCGTTTACCTTTTTTCGTTGATTTCCGCACGTACGTCATCATGCGTTCACATGTACTTCAGAGTATTTTCCCGTCTCCGGCAAATTGCGACGTGGAGGGATATTGGCTACCTGATAACGCGGTGACGCACATTAACTTTGCTTCACCACCGTTGGAATGTTACCGCAATCAACCTAGGATCCGCGCTAAACCAAGGTTTGAAGGTATTTTTGACCATGAAGTAAGGATCATTAACAGAATAATAACATTTTTCTAAATCCCAAATCTCACTTGCAATTTAATCTCAAAACAATACGCAAGCGATTAACTTTTAACTGACTTTAAAAGGTATTCGTAAACTATCTATTCACATTTTAGTGTTTCATTACAATATTGAGAATATTCAACAATTATATCAAATATCTCCAATATCCTCTCTCAAAAGCGAAAAATAAATTCGTAGTTATCGTTTTCTCTGAATACTTAGATATCTAAAGTTATGCTATAGGGAAACAAAAGAAAATATCAAATCCTTTCAAGTATGATTTTGCAACATAGAATGTTTTGTTTAAAAGCTGCAGGTTTCTAGAAAATGTTATTGAAGTAAAAAAGTAGATACCATATTTCGTTTATTTTCATTGCGTTAGTTTCTTTGAGTCACGAAAAATGCAGGTATCTCGATCAAAAGCACATACCATTCCCTTTCAATCCTGACATGTATTTCTGTCGTATATGTTGTGTATTGCCTCATTTTAGACGTTACAAGAACAATTGTTCCATGATAATACCAAATAATGTAGCGCAGAACACTGTGCTATTATGGAGCACACTAAAAACATTGTTTTAATGAGAATATAATTTGTATTCAGCAATACAAACGCCTAATCTCATTATTCTGTTCCGCAAAATAAATTTGAATTCCCCAAACAAATAATATAATCGTGTACGTTATTAATAGTGTTCAATTGCAGCGCGTAATATTAAATTGTGTATATTATGAATATTGAATAGCAGTGTGAGCTCTAGTTCTATAAATGAAATATTTTTGTTGGTTAGAAAGTGTGCAATTTCTTCTTAATCTAAGCATGTTATAAAAGTACTACGTATACGAAGTAAATGCAGTTGAGTTTGGAAATGAGCATTAGAATTTTCCATAGCATATTTGCAAATGTTTTATTTCTAGAACAACACAGATGAACGTGCAGAATCTCGGTCTGGGTTTTTGCTCTGATGGTTTTGTTAAGTTCTCAAGTCAAATCGTAAATAAATGTTTTGTTTGCTTCACATCATCCAGTTGGAGGTTATAAATTTTGAAAGGAGAATTAGGTTTTTGAATCTCTCTAATCGTAGCATTATGTGCTTTCACCAGCTCCCAAACTGTTTCAGACCATCTGTAATAATAATTGTAACCATCTGTAATAATTTCAATCACGATATTGATTATATGCTAGCCCTATCCATTACGAGCTTCAGCACAGGTTGAACAATAAGAAAAATAAATGAGGGCTTATTCACAGTAAGTAAAATCAAAATGGGATTGATAAAAACAATGTTTCCTGGTCAGCTCCCTCCGGGCGCCAGCTCTGCTCGTGGCCCTGCGCGGGAGCACGCATAATCCTCGGACGGTTGCGCTAGCCGACTATCAGGTGGCGGGCGGGCGGCGAGCGGGAGCCGCCGTGGGGCAATGCCACTTTCTCATGTCCATACTTGGCAGCGCACGTTTTGACAGCGGCGCCGGGCTGCGGCGGCGGCGGAGGCGGCGGCAGGCGCCGGGCGCACCACGCATTCCGCGCGCCGCGCCGAAATGGGCCACATGGCGCGCACCTCAGCCCAACCGCTCAATCCAATCACCGCTGAGGGGGTGAGAATTTCCAGTTGCCGGTCGCGCCCACTACTTTAGTCTCTAGTTCCCGTGAGTGGAGTGCACGTTTTTTCGCGAATGGTGGCGGTGTTCGTGCTTCGCTGGAATGAGAGATCCGAAGCCGACTTAATATGCAGCACGCGGGTTTTCCTTCGACAGGTATCTCCCTCAGCAGGACACCGCCCCAGCCGGGACAAAGTCTAGACTCCCGACTTGGTCGCACGGATGAGTGGAGGTGTAATGCGTCTAAGTGTAAGAAGAGGAAACAAGGATGAGGAAGGAAAGATCGCGCGAGCTCCGTGGCCCATTTGTTAGTGTACTGCTCTGGCGTTCGTATGATAGTTATTGGAGAAATCAGGGAAAACTACCCAGCAGAGCAGCCGGCCGCTAAACTTTTCCTCCAAGTAGTGGCTGAACTAGCAAAGCAGGTAATGTAAAATATCTGACACCAACAGCACTAGAACCATACGACCTCGCGCCCGAAGTCACTACAACTACAAAGGATGTTATCACTAAGCGATCTTAGCCGGTTTAAACAATTTAACCTCAATTAATTCTCATTCTGGAAACCTATCTGGTAAATACTTAAACTATTTCTCATCTGTAAAATAGTTAAACTTTTGGTAGTAAAAAATAAGAAAAAGTTGATTTCAGAAATGAATCTCTTCGTTATAAACATAAACGTCATGTTTTCATCTGTCATTAGTAGTTTTTAGAATAATGATCTGAAGCAAATGCTGAATCCGTACAGAAAAATTTGTAGGTAAATAAAACTACATTAAAAGAACACTGCAAAAGAAACAGCACGTGTTGCCTCAATTTCACCTATAGAAAGAAAAGATTTTTAAGTTGCACTGAAACATCTCTCACGAAAATTAACGACGGAAGATGTAAGAAACCTTGAAAGAAATGAATGAAAATTTGACATGTTTATTTGGTTTATTAATGCTTGCCACACATTTTAGTTATTATGCCTGGGGTGAAATCCTAGTTTAGTAATAACAACAATTTAGCAAAAATGCTGCTGAACAGGACCTTACAAAATAGTTTTCTAAAATGTAGAACGTACTCTGCCCAAGAACAACAAATAAAATACTCTTGTTGAATACAGCATTCAATTATATACTTTAACAAACACAGTTCTTCACGAATACTACAATAACAGAGTAAGCAATAATATAGAATACAATGCAATGTTGCAATTATATATACAGAACAACGAACTTTACATACTTAGAATGTCAAAAAGTTGCTTTTCCATTACGCCAAATATGAAAAACAAACACTTTACAGTGACCGGCTACTTCCTTGAAGTCTTGCTGACACATGGCGTCAGCTATGTCGTAAACAGTCAGACGCACTGAGTATAGATATTCTCAAACTGTACTGAGTATTGATATTCTCAAATAGTGAGTAAAATATACAATCAAATATTTTCAGTCTAAATCGTGACTATTTTATTGTTTTTGGATTTTCCACGTGTTCCTTTCCGTTTTTGGATTTTCTTTAAAACTGTTGATACCACTCTCATGATCGGAGGCTATATAGTTGTTCTTTTTTAAATTTCTGCGCGCGTGGGAAATTATTAATATATAAATGTGTTACGCGCTTATGGGCGTCGTTTCCACCCACAGCCCAGCTGCCGCTTGGCTGCCCGCCCACGACGAACACCTCAACGCATGCCCGCTCGAGACACCTACTCGTGATGCACGACGTGAGCGAGATGTGGCTAAGCAATAATCTAATTCCGTCTTCGGCATCAGAATTACGAAATGACGCTGCACGCTTAATTCTTATCCAACGTCAATACAATATTTTAGTTATCATCTATGGAATATCATTAGGGATTAGATGGGCAATATCGAATTGACGCAAAGGATGTGAATTTACAAAAATATGCCCCGCGATCTGTATAATATTTAAAAGAAGAACAAACACCATCAACATTCAAGGTTGAAATAAATGGAGATGACTCGGCACATTTTTTTGAACTTGCCCCGCAAAATAAACGTGTTACTAGCTTTAGTTAGGATCTACTTGATGAGTGTGTTCATAAAAGAAGTTTTGGAAATGAAAGATAATATTCAAATTCACATCATTTTTCTACTTTGCAACTATAAAAACATTTTTTCATGTCATACATGTCTCTTTTATTTCAACTTTAAAAGGAAGAAGTTATACAATTCGTCTTGTGTCTATTTTAAATTTAACTTATGCAATTTTTCCCCAATTTAAGTGATTTTTCCCTTAACTTAAAGGAAATAATATGCGAATGGTACCATGGTATTTAAAGATATTGTGTTCATTGGATTCAAATATATAATAATAAATAATTATATATTGTTCACTTTATCCACACAAGCAAAACTTACGTACAACTCGCACTTAGAATTTAGTTCAAAATGGGTATTATATTAAACAATATTGTACGATTGTACGATTAACCTGCTTTAACCTGACGTTCTGCACATTTGAAACATCTTTTAATTTTTTGAGGGTTCTTTATTTGAATTCTCTAGGACATTTTCAAAATTTTCTACAAAATAGCTTTCAATCATTTTTGGCCTTGTAGATAGCCATGAAGTGTGCATTTGGTAAAAATTCAATCTTCATTACAATCTCTGAATATTGCAAAATTCAAAGGAATTTTTAACTACTCTATACCTTCCTTATTGAAACTAGAGGTTTCTTTTTCATGCAATTCATTTGTCAGCGTTTGCACTGTAAATAATTTCATGCACAAGTGTGCATTATTAGTGTGCAGTAAATTAAATTAATAGTTTTTGAACAATGTAGAATCAAATCATACCACTTTCTCAAAAATACCTAAACAAGACTTACTCAAAAAACGTCTCAACTTTATTTAACCTTTTTTACTGAGAGAAAACACTGATGTGTACGACATAAAAGCTTTTTTCATTAAAAAATTATATTTTCCAAAATTACTATTCTAATAAGGTAGTGGACAAATTTCTCTTTAGAGGAATTGGTTGCTAACAAAATATTGCTTTCGTGTTTCTAAAATCTCCCAAGATTTTGTTTTCTTTGGTTCAGTTATTGCTAACTATGTTGTGCAGTGTTAACTGGTAATGATGGAAACGGATTGAAATAACTTGACTTTTATATGGTTCAAATGCTAACCAAAATATGACGATCTAAGTAGATATATTACTTCCTATCAGAGATAGGACTTCTTAGAAAGGAAAAAATAAAAACTATTACCTTGCACCTAATAATATTATCATCACTGAAAACAAACGCGTTAAGCAAAAGGAGAAGCTCACTGTTCTAATTCCAGCCGTAGGTTTAATTTGTGATCACTAAGCCCCTTGATCTCCTCACTGTGAATCTACTCATGCGATTCGAAGGTAGCATTAATAAATGCTTGAATGCTTTATCTCCGCTGATCGGTAATCATTTGCTGTCGACCGCTACATATGATATGTCAATTATCTGCCAACGAGGCAGCCCGAATATTCGAAGCAATTGAATTTTGATCTAAATTTGTCCTCACACAATTATTAACTCATATACATGTTATTACAACCAACAATGATTAAAATTATTATTCAAAATATGAATTATCAATAATATATTACATTAATACTAATAATGTTTAAAAATAATATGCAACTATGTGCAAGTAACTATGGGCTTTCAAGCAAAATCGTCGAGGAAGAATGACACGTTCTTCTTTTGGCGCTGATTCATGAGTTTCCTTATTTTACATTCATGACTGCCCTTCACGTATTCCATATTCCGTCGCATTACAAATGGTCACACCTGAGGAAACAACGTTAAAAAGGAAAGAAGTGACCTAACTTTACCGACAAAAAAGCCTGTGTATGAAATATTCATGTTCATCACCAAAAGAACAAAAAAAAATATTCAGAAAATATAATTCGAAAGCTTTACTGGACACCAAATTTTAAAATTAACATTTCATGAGTTTTGAGCCGGATAAAGACCTGTGGACCTCTTTCATGTTTCGTTAATGCGTTATTCTACTTCATCGTACTTCATTCATCGGTATGATTATTACCATGACACAGAGGTCAGAAACACACTGAATTGTTATCACAAAATATATCCCACTCATTTAGCGCTAAAGTTTCGATCAAATCAGTAGTTTGCCTTATTAATATCCGAGGTAAATATATTCGAGGTTTTTAATATATTTCAGCCGAAATCTTCTTAAGACCATAAATGGCTCTTCTAATGTTGAGACTGTGACAATACAGACACAGTATATAAAATTCTTGACGTTATTCGCGAAGTGGTATTTCTTAGTTTTGCTTTCAACAATAACGTAATATAGTTGATACTCAAAGAAAATAAGTCATAAGAATTTATTTGATCAGTTTTTATCTAAACTACTCATTTCTACTGAAGTTGATTTATTCTCTAAATAATTTTTGTACATTTTCTTTCCATAGAACATGAAATGTGAAATTTCGTGAAACGTGATATGTTCTCTTTCTTGAAATGTGAAATCTTTTGTCTCTTCTGAGCTCAAAAAATAGAACCAATGAGGAATTATTAATTAATTAGTTAGTTAATAGGGTTATTGCAGTTTAAAATGTTTTGTATCTTACTTTCTATAAAATCCAAAAAGTAAACAAAATGACGCCGAGGTAGCAAATTTTTAAAGAAAGACTTCTTCTAAAGAAAAATGTGACGAATATGAGTATCTTCGAGGAATACTTTTTCCCTCCACTAATAAGATCAACAATCTCATTTCTTTGAATTCAAATTTTTCAAGATATCGGAATTTTGTGTTCAGTACGAGTAATAGAACGTTTTGCGTGGGCATTGGGTATCTGTCAAAATTATAATTTTTATATGTTTTAATATTTATTTACCCACACTTTTCTTATATCATGTATGCAAAAATATCGTTTTCTTATAAATTACTTCTGAGTAAATAACTTTGCTTCTTCTTAGGAACAACAATAACCTATAAAAAAATATTTATATCAAGTAACAATGTTCTTAAAATTGCTATACTTTTTTCGCAAAATAATTTTGTTGTATTAGGGCCAAAAATAAAGTGCATTGTGAGACCCTTGTCTTGATGAATTAAATATTATAACTATTTACTTTTAGTTCTTAATTACTGATGAGTTATGTAATTTGTAAAATTATATAATTTAATTAACGGTTATTTGAATGTGCGAATACAATTTGAGTTATATTTTTAACGTAATTCTTCCACCACAATGGTGAATTGCGAAAATTTGGAAATGGCTTTTTCAAAAAGGTTTCTAAGCGCCTCTTGAAGAGTAGTCCTTTATATTGTCCTCACCCTTGCTCCTGCGCGATCTTCATGTTCCATCGCGGGATCTTGTGGGCGGCGGGGGTGGAGCCCTGCGCCGCCCGGGCGGCGGGCACCACACACGCCGCCACCGCCAGCCACGCCGCCACCAGCAGCGCCCACGACGGCGGCGGCGCCGGCGACGCCGACGCCGACGGCATGAGCCTTGCACTCCGCGACCGCGGCTGCGTCCGCACCCTCCGGTCCATGGCCAACTTGTGCTGCTGCTCCTGGAGTGGCGGCGACCGCGGCGGCGGCGGCGAAGAGGCCCCTCCCACCTCCTCCTCCTCAGCTCCGCCGCCGCCGCCGCCGCCGCCTCCAGCCCCCACCGCCATAGCGAAAGGTCGCACTGACATTCGCGCACAATGCGGCCCCTGCATCGCCCGGCGCTCCGCGGAGAGCACCGGCCACCGAGCGACGCGACGCGGCTCGTCCAAGCCCATTATGCTCTGCCCCTGCCGGGAGCTTCCAAAGGTGCACGGCGTCGGCTGCAGCGTGACCGGGAGGCCCTGCCGTCAGAGAACCGACTCTATCTACGTAGATTGAATTCAACCACCGGCCGGCTGCTCTGATCCTTTTCTTTTTTTGTGGTTTCGACGAACAATACCAGGAAAATGCCGGAGTAGTGCCCAAACAAATGGGCCACAAATCGTGCACGATCTATCCTTTCTCATCCTTGTCCCACCTTGTACACGCGCACACACGCGTACGTTCACAACACTACCACGTATGTGGGAAGAGAGATGGGAGCTTAGAGCTTGTTGCGGCTGTGGCATATCCCGCTGAGGAAGATCCCTGGAGGAGGAAGACCCGCTATCCGGGGTGGAGGTCGGTGCCGGACTTAAGGTTTCAACGGGGAAGGAAACATCGTAACTTTCCAGCATACAACGTACACTACACTTACAGTAATAATGACCAATGTCGTTGAAGCGCCCAGAATAAGTACTCATTCACCCTTCCAAAGGCGTGGTCATGCCGTTTTCATTTCATGGTTGGTGCCTCACCATGATTAGAGCCTTAACCATCGTCGGGTTCGAGTCTCGCTGTAATATCATCCCCGTGTACAATAATTCTCAGAGCCATTCGTACATTACCATACATACATTACATATTGTATATTAGAAGAAGAATCGGCTCATGCACCCCTACTAATTTCTACAAGCACTGTCTAAGCCACACTCTTAACTTATGATGTGTAAGACCTGAAATAGAAAACAAAGTTTTCCGAGTCCTTTTGAACTGAAATCAGCATGGTTAGGGCTCTAATAAGTTGTTCTCACAGCCGTGTCGACCAACGTCCTTTATCCTTTCATGGATCTGTCTTTGTTTGATTTTCCTTTTGTAATCGGACGCAACTAAATCTTCCTTTTATACATATTTGTTTTCTTCCTTTTATTATGTATTATATCATACATTGATTGATTGTTACAGATTCTGGGCGCGTCAACTAATGAAGTCATTAGTTCCGTAAGTATATTACATCATTTTTTCATCGTGAGTTGGCGGTAACGTTCTCCAGCTGGATGGCGAGATGCAGCGCCGACCTACCGTCGACTAGCGGGTGTTCTTCAACCAGGTACCTCCCCCATCAGCTGGTCACCCCCCAGTCGGGACAAGCTCTACGCCCCCGACCGGTCTTCCGGCATGTGTGGTAGTGTAGTGTATGTTAGGGTGTGTGTGTGTAAGGGGGTGAGGATTGGACAAAGAAGAGGAAGGATAGATCGTGCGTGGTCTGTGGCGGACCGTAACTGTGTAGCTAGAGTCGAAAATTCTGCCAACGTTGAAACTCGAAACCTAGGACCTACCGGTCAGAGGCACTGCAGTGACTTCAGCTGATGCCCTGAGGCAGCTAAGTCAGTCCATCATGCTCATCCAAAGAGTCGTGAGCTCCAACCCAGTTTTTTAGCACGCGTCAAATGTGCAGAACCTAGGGTCTCACTGCTCACGGTGCTTCAGCGGCAGACTTGCTACATATGATGCATCCTGTTGTCGGAATGCCTAAGAATTTTGATTTTGATTTTTCCGGAAGGTGCTTGTTATTGCCATATAAATGTTACAAAATTTTAATATGATTTTAGCTTTTTTAGTGTGTTTTTTTTCAATACCTACTTTTCGCTTCTTCACTCTGACAGATTGGATTTTATTACTTTTTCTTGATAATCTTAATTTATTATTTGATTGGTTTCTTCGTTCGTAATGAAAACGCATTGGTTTCGTTGGAAAGAAAGCGTCTCCAGAAATTTAAAACGATCATGAACACCCACAATAAATCAAATTCCATTACTTTTTCATATAACTCCGATTTGTTATCACACAGTCCTTCCCCTTCTTACAAATATGTGTAAAACTTCAAACGTCATATTTTAAGACAAAAAATAAGTTTTTCTTTGTCCTCAATTAGCAATAAATTTTGGAATCAATATGTATTTTTTTGTAATCTGGTTCCTTTGTCCATGATGCTTGTGAATAGTAATGTTTTAAGATTTCTAGTAATTTTTGAAGAGGTGATATTCTTAAAATAAATAAATGGAATTAATCATCAGTTTAACATATGCCTTGACGTATTGAATAATTACTTATTCACAATCGCCCCGTTGTCTGTTGACAAATAGGACTGATAAAAGTCAATCCACAGAAAAGTTTGCCCATTGAAAAATACAATTGACAAAGAAATGAGACCGCAATAGGTTTTACTTTGGAGAAGAGAAGTTCATTAGGACACGTGAGAGCAAGTGTGTTTTCGTTGTTTTATGAAGTTCGTTTTTACTTAAAGTAAGTTATGTTGTTGATAAATGTTAAAAATTAATATAATTTGCTTTGTTTTGGGGAGTTACATATTATTATAAGCATACGCAAACGGGGGGAGGCAGGAGTTCATGGTCGCCTGAAAATGTTGAAAAGGACCCTCCAGCTTCACATAATAAACATTTTATTTCCTTAAATACATTCAATCCCTGATTTTCCCGTTTCTTAACCGTATAATTTGGGAGACTGTCATATGATATTTGGGGAACGGGCTCTCCAAGTCGTCTGGCAACAGTGTAAATGGCATAAAATCTAATGTATTTATTAATTGTATTATTAAATTTATGATTTCAATCTTATGGCAGTTTTTTATTCATTAACATAGTTATGTTCTACGAGCATTATTCGTTTTACGTTTATTATTCATTTAGTGAAATAAATCACATGTAAATACAAAAAAAGTGAATAGAAAACCTGCGTACATGTGCTACACCTCCTGTAGAGTCCGTAAATGTCATTCCTTTAAAAGGGGGCCAGAAATGTGGTTGCCCCTGTTGTTTTAAGCTGCGTACTCCTATGGTTGTATGTTATAGAACTCGCAAGGGAATGACATTTCTTGGCTAGCATTCAGGAAAGAAAACAAATTACGTAATTACTCACTGCCTGAAGATGTATTCATGGCATTATAGTGGAGCACGGTAAATGATGTGTTGAGGTTCCATATTCGGACGATGAAGTCATACTCTGCATAATTCAAACAGGCCCCGCGGTTTAAGAGAGGGAGTTTCATGTCTATCTTCTTTTATTCCTCTGTTTAAAAGTCAGTATTTTCAATAATCCTTTACATAAGTACGCTTATGTTGGCAAATGTCATTGCACAGTTCGAGCTGTATAAGGTAAAGTTGCATAGTTGAAGTTGTATAGTAATGCATGTGAACTCCCTGTGATGACATGAGTTTAATGCGTTCCGTGGGCAATTGTCATCTTTCTTCCCAGAATTCATTCTCTCAAAAATTCTTAAGTAAGAGTAAATGTATATATTTTTTAAAGATTAGATATCTACTGATATTATTATATTATATTATTAATATTTAGGAAAAGATTCTGAATCCCAGTGAAATGTCAATGGAAAATACATATTATCTATGTTCCTTCTTTCAAACAATGTCCAGGGCATTATTAACTTAATTATGATTATAGAGACTACATCGGAAATTCATCAGTTGAGCATGTTTATGTGATATGTTCACATTTTCCGCAAAAACATATTTTGGAGATAGTGAATTTTGTAAAGTTTCACAATTGTCTTTTAGAAATGAAAATATAATAATAATAATAATAATAATAATAATAATAATAATAATAATAATAATATGTCGATATGGATGCCAGGCACAGGAAAAATCCACCATATCACAACTGGATGCACACATTTCTCGGGAACTGTTTATAAACCACGCTATGATACAGTTGGAAAGATCATGATCATTCTGCATCAAGAGATTGCTTGCTTACACCAGCTTATAGAATGCGAGGTACCCCGACTATAAATACGTACTATCTAACAATGTTCTCGAAAATGACGAATGTTGACTTTATTGGGACAGAACAATTCTCACAGACGAGATCGCCCCTCATAATCGTCCTGATTTGATTCTAGTGGACAAGACGAAAAGGCAAGCCTACCTGATCGACATAGCCGTAAAGGAAATACGAAACACGAAATACCTTCAAGAAAAGTATATCGAGAAGACCACCTCCACTGGTTAGAAGTATCAAGAGACAGTGGCATATGGACCATGTGAGAATCATACCTATGGTCATCTCTAGCACCGCAGTAATTCCGAAGACACTGTTTAAAAGTTAAAAAAGATTTGAATATTAATGTGAATATTTATAAGGCTATGCAGAAGGCTGTGGTTATCTCTACAACTGGAATAACTCGAAAGTTTATAGGTAGAGTAGATGTAAACTCCTATCAAAAAGACGTTAATAAATATGCTTTAGTCATGTATAACTTGTGTATTTGTCCCTATGAAAAAAGAAAATAAATGTTAATATAATAATAATAGTAATAATTATAATTATAATTGTAATTGTAATTATAATCACCGTTACAAAAGCAGTAGTCATGGCGCAGGTGGTTACGGTAGCCATCATTTGCGTCCAAGAGGCTGTAGGTTCGAGTCCTGCATAGGCATGGTTGTATATGTGATTGATCCTTCATCCCTCAAACCTCATCTTATCACTTCATAATTCAAGGCTTAACAACTTGGTCTTACTAAGGGATACAGCTGAAAAGCTGAGCACCATAATTACACAGGTCCCTCTCTTTCTCTTTCTCGCTCTCCTGGGCCTCAGAAGAGAGTAGCGTGGTCAGAAATGGCCGATATAAGAATAAGAATGTCCTTACTAGTGGCAGTCCTTACTAGTGGCTAAGGCCAGCTGAAATCTTATGGTCTTCAGGCAACCTATTTTATCATTTAAACACTATTTTAGTTAATTACTGTTATCCTACTGATTTAAAAACTTCTTAACATCCTTTGAATATGTAAATGGCACACCGTAATGCCTGTAGTTCTTCTATTAAATAAAACGGATAAAATTTAGATGTGTTTCACTATTTAAGTTTTATTGCAATGTTATATTCAAGATATTAATGAAATCACAACATGAACAGATAATGAAATACGTGGGAAGCACTGTCAAAATGTTGGCAAAATGAACATCGCACAAACAATGAATGAATTGTGTGGCATGTGCTAAGTATCACCTTTTACTACCGTAAATGTTTGCAAAGCGAAGATATTTACGTCTGAACAGCGTCTGTTCGGCTACAAAAGGGACTTTATGTCCCCATGTGTATAGATGTGAGCTCTCTCGTTGGGGTCTCTCGCACGTACAAGAAATAAAAGGCAAGTTAGTACTTTGCCGCCTCGTCTCTCTTAGAGGCTAGTTATTCATATCTTCTGAGCAGAACGGATGTTAACTTCTTTCTCTTGAACTTATAATGGGTTCTTCCGATCTTATTGAATGACGCATTGTTCAAGACCAAGATGGAGGTGCTTTTTACCAAACCTTTTTCGCCTTTTGGCGGAACGATTGACGCAAAAGGGAAAGTACGATTACTGCTTTGTTTTGATTTTGGGAAAAGAATGGCTCTTTATCCGTCAGTAAAACTGTCACCAACTGGTAGCTTTATTTTTGGGCAACATGCTCAGTGCAAACGCCTTATCAAGCACAGGTAATACCAACCTATTTGAAGCACATTTATTATACCCATCGGCATGTGTTGCCAATATTCTATGAACAATATAAGTTATTTGAACTACCTAACTACATTGGCTGGCAAACATGCAGCAAATCTGCAGGTTACGCTTCATATTCTTTTATACTACATCCGGATAGGATATGACCTGCTGTCACTACATTAATTCGGTTTCACTGCTGTGATTTCTATGTGCGTTGTGTCCGCCAACGGCCTCGTATTATTTCAGAGGGATCTTTGCTGATGTCGCTGGGGCCATTGTGGTACTCAATGTGCTATGTAACCGATTTGCAATCTGGCTGGGTGAATTATGTCGTCCTTCAAAGCAGGAAGAACATTTTCACATCAAGACATTAACGCAAAACAGTTCAAAATATTGGAGAAAACTCTTTAATTTTAAATAAAATACACAATATCTCCCTCTCTTTCTTACCCCCTTTCTCTGAATTATTTCCACTAATACCCATTTCAAGGGGCCAAGAGGAGTAAGTGTATTAGAGACCCCTTACAGTGGAGTTTCACTGAAAGGTAAATTATTTTGTCAAGCATCATTTAGGCTGCAATTTAGATCATTCATTTATGATATATAAGAATTGATTTTGTTTTATACAAAAATACAGTTTTATTTATACATTAATGTAGTTTTGCACACTTGGCTATCAAAATGAAAGGAAAGATGCTATCTATCTTCGTTCCCTCTTTCGTTCCTTAAAACACGATTTAAGTCAAAACACATTTTTTTGTGTTGCGCGATTATCTCGAATGGGGCGAAGAAATTAACCCCACTGCATCACTAATTTTTTAAAAGCCCAAATTTTCCTTTAAACTGTATGTTTAATCATTAAGATTGTGCAGTTCGGCTTTGAGTAACCTAAGGTTAAATTTGAAAATCTGATGATGGAGATGGGCTAGATGAGGATGGACGTAATACTTTCTTTCGTTGCTATATGGCGAAAGAAACCAAATTTGCATGATCAGGCGGAAGAGCAGGGGCGATGGTCTGAGCCTCGTCACGTAAAATTAGGCACCATTGAACTGAATTGACGTGGTGTGCGGAGAGTGGAAGAGTTGGGGGCGGGGCGGAGTAGAGTGGAGTGTCGCGGAAAGGGATGGAGCGAGCGAAGCAGAGGTGAGTGAATTGAATTGAATTGATGCCTTATTTTACATGGCGAGACTCAGGCCATGAGGCATGTCCGTCTGACCACGCAAATATCGCTACGTTTCCTTCGCCAACTAGGGAAGAAAGAAGGTATTAATAGGGCGACGAAATAGGCAATTTGAATTTAGCTCAGAGGCTTCATTTAGGCTTGAGGATCATTAACATGCAATTAATCTACTAACATGTGACAGCCGACAGCGCTGAAAGAAGGCGTACGAAGGAATTTGTCGCTCTTAAAAATCTACGGCATCGATCGGGCTTGAGCCCACGAACTTGGGCATAACAGTCCGATAAGCTAGCCGTTACACCATCGACGACCGCAAACAAACGAGTGTCACCACCGACGACGAGTGGGATGAAGTGAAACGGAGCCGATGGGACGGAGAGAAGTGGAGCCGGGCGGGGCGTAGTGAGGATGTAAGTGAAATCCACTTTTCTACTATAGATAAAATTCATCCCTCTTCCTTGTCTAATTAGATGATGGTCATAAATTCCAGGGCAATGCCAGGACAGCTAAATTAAACTAGTTAGTTTAATTATAAAATTGCAAAGCCATTATCAAGAACAATATAGTATATCACTTCGTTATTGACAATCTTGCAACAGAGTATTACACAACATTTTTTCTCGTTAATAAACTATTGAGTTCAGATCTGGGAAATAATGGTATTACTCTAGTTTTATGATTATCTTATATTTCCCGAGGAAGTCTGTCATAACCGCTCTATGTTGGGTACAAGAGAAAATTGTCACACCTAAAAAGGGAATCCGGATCCATACAACCACAGACCAAGCTAACATGACCATGCCATTATCACCATATTCTTCGTACTTTGCGAGAATCTGTTTTCCATTACCTAAAACGCATTTATCATTGTCCTCAATATACATTTTCGCGCTTAAATTATGAATGTTGAAAACAAATAATAGATCAACAAAAATTCATGAATTGATCTATTTGGAAGCATTCTTTGTTGCATTATTTGTCAAAATTGAGACATTTTTACGCAATGTATTGAAATATTTTCAATAAAGTTTTCCCGTTTATCAATGTTAAATTCTCTAATACTACATGAAAATACAAAATCCCAGCGGAAGTGTATCGGTACCCCGAAACGTTTACGTAGAAAAATTACGTAAAACTTTAAGTAAACGTAAGTAAAACTATACTTGAATTGCTCTTTTTTTGCCACATATGAGATGGTGGCAAAATCAAGTAAAAGCATTTTGAAAGAAAAAACCAGAAGTTACAAAATGAAGTTGTTCGACAAATCAAAAACAATACAGTTAATAAGCGATTTCAGTCGAAAATTTTGATATTTGCGTGCTGAACTTTGGTGTCTATGTGAGTTTTCCACATAAGGGGAGATTCAGATAGAGTTCTAAGTATTTAACAGCCTTGTTATTTGATGCCCAGGAAATAGGATAATTACTTATTCTTAATGAGATTTCCATCTCAGGGGATATGGTTGTGAAAGTGAAGATTCTTTTGGTGGATATCGTAGGATTGATTTCAATCTTCCATTTTCAGGACCAATTGTCTAATGTATTAAGGTGTAATTGGATTTCATTTACTATGAAGTTTATTGATGAAAGAGAATGTAGATTGTGAGGTCATGTGTTGTCATCAAATTATTCTGTATGAATTGATGAACGGGTAGATATGTCTGCTTTTTAGGGGTTGAATAGTCATGGGGAGAGGGAGGATTATTGTGGAAGTCTTGTACTGATGGGGCGTGGATATAAGGTGTAATTTTTCTGTTATGGCTGAAGAGGTTTTGCATGTGAGGACGCTTTTAATGATTTTGAAGAGACTTTTTGGTGTTGAGCAATTGGTGAGCGTTTGTATATTAGCCCTTGGTGCCAAACTCTGTCGACGACGTTAGTGATATCGATGCTGAATGATGTGTCTTGATGATCGCTGCTATTGAGTATTGTTTTTTGTGTAAATAGGTATGAAAGTGTTCGGTGAAGAGTAGGAGCTGATGCGTTGTTAATATGTTTTGGTGAAACCGAACTGATACGAGTGTTATTTTGTTTAGATAACTATTTACTCTTTCGAAGGTTAATTTTTTAAAATATTTTTTCGAATACTGGGAGGAGACTGACTGGCCTGTAATTACCTGGGTTGCAGTGATTTTTATTCGATTTGCGGATGAAAAGTATTAAAGAATGCTGACCCTCAACCTATGGTATGTATGTTAGGGTGGAGAATTGCATAAACTGTTTTGGGAAGGATTATTTTGGGGGAGATTGTTATGTAAATTATTATGTGAGTCGTGTAACGTAAGTTAATAAAGTGGTGGTTCTATTAAGGGTAGAGATTTCATCGTTAATTCTAGATTTTTGGACGGTTTTGTGGGATATTTTGCTTTATTTTTTTACACGTTTTAAAAGTATGTGAATTCTGATGTTCGGATATCAGCTTTGTGAGGACCTCAGCAATATTGTACCTTTTGGTGGGTCGTCTGTGCAGGGACCGAGTTATGACTCTGAGCAATAAATACAAAAATCAAATAATTACAATTTATTCTTGGAAATCTAAACAGCAGATGCACTGTATTATTCTTTACAATCTTGGTTAGTTTGAAGTATGATTTCTATATTCAACTGTTCTGAGTGTTTGGCAGAAACCACTGGTGTAGGAGTATTGTTCTTGAGTATTCTGGTGACTAGTGAAGAGTGTTTGGTTTTAAATCTTGATAAATGGAGGGATCAGGGTTTTGTAGATCCCTGAGAATTTTTGCTTGGTTGGGTCCTTGTAAGTGTGGAACTATTGGTTATTGCTGATGAAGTATTATATTGTTTTTCTGAAGTCATTTATTTTGTTGAAGTTAATTTTATATTTGCTGTTGATGAAGATTGAGTTATACTGATAAGCAAAGTGGCTTTATTTCTTTTTATACGTCTATAATGTTTTCAATATTGTTGACATGAACAGTAAGGATTTTAATATTTTCAGCATTTTTTATAATCGGCGGTATTTCTGAAATGAACTGGTTCCGTTTCCTTGCAGACTGTTTAGAGGGTTTAGTAGGTCTTTAGAGGGCCTAGATGATCTATTTCTAGTGGGTATTACAAATTCAATCGCTTGGTATATACACTTCACCGAACACTTTTATACCAGTTTTCGTAGGTTACGAATTGTGCCCAGCCTATCACAAGGCTCATGAGGTTATGATTCTGAATTTGTACTGCTATTACCGTTTAACTTTGAAGCAGACGCGGGTCCGACAGCCGGCAGACAGTTATTGACTTCATTTGGTTGAATTTTTTCGTTGTGAGGTTACATATAGTACTTATAGTGAGGGGCTGAGATGATCGAGGTTGAAAGATCCGCTGATGTTGATGATGATGCATTAATATTTCCATTGAAAGTTGATGGAATGATGTTTCACGGACGTCACCCTCTAAGTATGCGACTTAAATTTTGCTCTCGGTTGGGTAGACCAGGGCAAGGACATTTACAATACATTACACATGCGTATGCCAGCGTTGGTAATTCATGTTACTGAACTATTTTAGTATGCACCACCGAATGTGTTAGTGTTGTTGATCACAATTATTGTAGTACTTAGCTTTCAATGGGCACACCTTGGAGGCGTAGCGCAGTGGGAGGTTTGTACTGTGCAACTGCACCCAGTGGAATTATTTCAAACGGTTGTAGGTAAAAGCCAAGAAAGGATGAGCCCGATCCTTTTAACGCTGCTCCGGCAATACGGGATTGATAAGCACACGCTCGTGGCCCATTCTCATCTAGAAAACAGCTGCTTCCCGACGCTGACTGAACAATGTTCGTGGTTTAATTGAATTGATAAACGCGGTTACTTCGTTCATGGGCTGCAATATTGGTGCAACTCGAAAAAAGAATTTTCGAGATAAACTTGGGTTTTAAGTGTTTGTTGAATTACAGGTATCACACGCTTAGAAAGTGGTGCATTAAGAAATAAAAATTATTAAAATGCTTCATAGGAGTCCTTTTAATAATAATCATAATAATAACAACAAATGTTAAATAATGTAAAACGTTTTAAAATAAGGAGCATAACTCAAACTTCGTATTTTCCCAATTTGTGCCAGTGTTGAAGCCCACGAAATTTTTTAGTCCATAAGAAACTATAAAACTGGAGAAACTAAAACTTTCAAGACGGCTTATATAGTGCCGTTTCTCGAGCTAGGTATTCATTTGGGCACTTCTGCTCTAACGTATTACAAATTATATTCTTTGGCATGCTGAATAAGCAGCTCGTACAATGTAGATGCCTAGTAGTGCGAAGAGAAAATGCGTCCAGACAATCGACAGCAGCAACTTTGATGATATAAACATAGGGCTATTCAGCGGAGCAAAACAGTTCACCATGAAGGTCAAGAGCGTACGAGATTTCCTTATGGGCCGCAGGCGCGTCATCTAGAAGGAAGAAACATCTGCGGGCGCGGAATGGCTCAGGCGTTGACCGCACGCGCACGGCTTATGACGACTCTATAAAAAGCTGCGCGTGAGACAAATGAATACCACAAGAATAGATAAAAACGCATCTGACAAGACAGGGCCCTGAGAGAGAAAAAATGTTATCGTTTAATACTGGCCCAGTCATTTTGTGGAATGATATCATTTAACTAAAAAGAGGATTCCACTCAGAAACATCTTCTTAGACAGTCACAAGAAAAAGATGTTACTTTTGTGGCAATGGTGAGTTATGTTCAGATAGTACTTCACATAACAAAGAAAGCAAAATACTTTCATCTGATCAGCTTACAGCTGATCTTAATGTAACATGGTACCAAATTAAGTGATTTGTGTACATGAATTAAAATAAAAAGGAAGACAATAAGGCTGCCTAAAAATAGTGTATGACACACGTGGTGAAAGTGATTTTATTATTTTCTCGTATACGTACTACGTACATATAAAGTAACACATGTATAAATATTGAGTAGTGCGGAAAATCTATTTTAAAGGAAATATTTTAAAGGAAATACGCGTTTTGGGGTCCCCTGATACCAAAAAAAGTGTGTGTTCTTTTAAACCTTCGTTCGTGTGTCCGTCCGTCTATCCGCCCGTCCGCCCGTCCGCCCGTCCGCCCGTCCGCCCGTCCGCCCGTCCGCCCGTCCGCCCGTCCGCCCGTCCGCCCGTCCGCCCGTCCGCCCGTCCGCCCGTCCGCCCGTCCGCCCGGCTGTCTGTGAAGCACCTAAACTTATCGTAGGATGTTTTCCAAAATGAATATTCCCCCAAATGATATGGTCTGACTCGACTACAATTTTGAACTAGTGGTGCTACAGATTGGCACAGACTTTCTCGTACTGGTTAGTTTTCTGATTTCTTTGGTCTGAGAGAGTTTTTTACGAATTAGCCACATATTCTAGCCAGCTGGCATCTATAGCATCCCAAAATACTTTTTTTCTCAATTTTTCAGTTTCCTTATAGTAGAACAAAAAATTACTTTAAGAATAGAACAGTAAAATCTCGTCATACACGGAAATTTTCGTTGAAAAATTTGGATCCGATTTTTTTGAGAAAATGGCATTTAAGCGTTGCTGTGAATGCAAAATTTTAAGCTCCCTTTCACAGAAATCTTTTGAATTTTCGAAAAATTTTATTGGAAATCATGTGAAGCACATCTTCACTACAATGCAATAATGTATACAAATCGCTGGGAATTTGGATATTAAAACCGTGATAAATGTTTCAAAATAATTACATTTGTGTATTTTTTTAGAAAAACAAAAGAATAGAGCAAAATTAATTTTATGACACATTAAATAGTGCAATTCACACTATCCGTACGAAAAAAGTAAAAAATATAGCATTTTTTGAGAAAATGGCGTTTGAGCTTTTCTAAATAAGGGGAATTTTGAGCTCATTTTCACAGAAAAGTTCTGAACTTTAGAGGAACATTATAAGACTGCATTATATCTCGTGCACTCGTAAATGCAATAATGTGACTAAATTGCCGATCATGTAAATATTAATGACGTGAGAGGCTAGTCAATAAAATTACATTTTTGTACGTTGTATGTGTAATATCCCTACCAAAAGTTTAAAGAAAGAATATAGCCTTTTTTTGAGAAAATCTTGTTTTTGTTATTTTTAAAAAATGCACATATTGCACGCAATATTGTGTAAAACCTACTCAAATTTTAAAAAATGTACATTGCCTTAATGAAAGAACTAATTATGGAGAACAAATTTAATTTCAACGAAAATTCTGTTTCCTATGATGTAATTGTAGGAATACGCTGGAAAAGATTCTAACTTTTGCAATTATCAAAAATTCGGAGTTAAGAGTGGAAAAGAGATCTATGGCATCTTTATAAGTGTATTTTATTCTATTCGTACAAGAAATTTAAACAAAAAATTGTAAGCCATTTTTGAGGAAATTTTGAAAACGTCCCAAGGGCTTTATGTAAAGTATCCCCCTCCCCCAAAAAAACTTAATGAATGTATTTCAAAATCGCAGAGCTTCGTTTCAGGCCAGATCGACGGGGGTTCTGTTCTGTTTGGAAAAAATAGCTTGCATAGTTTAGGCGCTAGTGTTGTCCACTTACACCAAACAGACGGATGGACCTTTTGCCGTCAATTTTCCGGTAACAAGAATCCACAAAACATGGATTGTGGCTACGCCACTTGTTAAATCATTTTTTCTAAATTTAGCATCTGGATTTATCTATTCTTTTCATTATCAGAGCCCGGCAATAAGAGTTTTTCTGCCGAAAAATCGCCATTTCTTCGCACAGCATTACATAACTTTCATTCTACCGCGTTGATGGTAGCGAGAAAGTAAAAACATTCTTAAAATTTTCGAGGTATTTAACATAAAGGAACTGGAACATTTTCAAAACTTTCACGGAACTGGCTCCAATTTTTTTCTTTAAATTTCTAGTAAAAGTAGAGTGAAATACACTTATAAAGATGGCACAGATGGCACATTTTATTACAATTTTGTAGTTTTGAAATGTTAACTTCTAGCAATTTTCGAAAATACGAAAAGTTCTCCAAAAATGGGACTAGCACCACATTTTTACCGTCCCTTGATACATACTAGGAGAAATCTTCAACAAAAAATTTGGAGTGGTTTATGAGAATGTTTTTTAGAAATGGAAAATTAGCTTGATCCTTAATTAGAAATGATCTCAACTAGGGTAGTTCTCATTGCCATTTGTTCAATCTCGCGATCAAATTTTCAATCTCGCCACCAAGGCGCAGCCCCTAAAAGCGTTCTTCCCGCGCGGCCACCCACTATTAAGAGCGTACTTTCACCAACCTCTCACAAGTCGCTCTCTGTGCATGCCAGCACGCTGCTGCACTTCGAAAAATCCAACAAAAGGGCAATAAAAACATTTACAGTGTCTTCCGCGCAAACCGCCGTTCTCACGGGCCCACGCCCGCCGAGAACATTGACCGCCGCTTCTCGGCGCCGCCAGCTGGGGTTTAAGCCCTCATTAGCCTAAGGCTGGGCCACCCCGGCGCGCGGGGCCCTTCACTCACCCCATCGCTCGCTACCTGACAAGCGACCAAGAAATGTTTACAAATATTTCTGGGAATCGCTTCGGGCCTCCCTCGCAAATATAATCCCGTTAATGTATCTCGCCGACAAAGAGAGCTTTAGGTGCACTGCCGGTGCGCCGCCTCGCTCCTTGGCCACCTGCAAGCCAGATGCCTCAATTCCCGTGGGATGGAAATCTCAAATACAAACGGGCCGCCATCGCGGGCACCCCACGTGCCACCGCCTTTGCTTCCGATCGCCGCCAATGTCACGTGACACTCCTCTCCCCATGCCCGAAGGCGCATCACGAATAGGGAGCCGATCGCTTCAAACTTTCCCGCCTTACCATAGGCCCAAGCCATATCCACGTGACTCTCCCCTCCACAGCCTCAATCACACCCGCAAAATAATAAATACTGCGACTTCGCTCCCACATAACAGAACAGACTAAACAGAACCGAGAATGAATTGACAGAATGAGCACAATTGACAGAGACAATCGACAGAGGAGAATCAACAGAACTTCTGAAACTACACTGCTCCGAACTTGTTAAACTGACTGACCAGCAAAACTCATCAAGGTCGGCTGTTCCTGCTTCGCCTATCAAGGTGATTAGTACGGCCAAATCAAGCCTGCCTCAAATTCGTGCCACTCGCGGGCCGCAGCCGCCACCTGGCCGAATTCACGGCAAACTCCACCACCAGCTCCGGTCATCTGAGTCCGCGCCCATGCCAGTTCGCACCACCGAATGCCTGGAGCCTACCTCAGCCCGGACAGCGACACACTCAGCCGAGTGATTTGGGTTGGTGCCTTCCTTGCTACAAACTGTAAGTAAGCTAAGCCCAAGTGTACTTCAAGAAAGAAGGGCAGTCAGTAACTTTATAAACTTTCAATAGTCCTCCGACTTATTATAAACCAAAACCAGTTGTATTCATAATTATTATGCAATTAAATTTATATTCATTCTCCTTGCATATTGTCTATCATTCCCCTATAGGCAAACAATCCCCTGAAACCCGTTCTGATCCCCGTATGTAGTCGCACTCGCAGCACGGCACCTCCCAGTGCTGCATCTGCTACACCATTTAAAAGAGGTGTCATATTTGAATAGAAAACTTCGTAACCAAAAAAGTGTAAAAATGTTGCAATAAGAAACATTTTGTATCTAAGTAATTTGCTCTAACACACTAAATTTAAAGTTCTTAGACTGCAATGAATGTAACAACAATTTACAAATTCCCTTAGGTTAGAAAGCAAGGCGTTAATGATACTTCTTTGGCGCATTGAATTTTCAATGTATCTTATTACTTAACACCAGCAAAACGAACTTACCTGGTCTTCGTAATATTCAAAGGTGCTAACACACAATTGTTCAGTTTTAAACATGTGTTTCTATCGAAATGTGTGCATGTAACACTCTACGGACGATTGCACAATAAATATCTTGCAAGCATGATGGAGTTGGTCAATGCAGCCACTCACCGAACATTGACTCTTCAAAAACTATACTGCTGGAGCTACATGAAACTTTTCTGTCTATCACAATGGCCAGCCGTAACACAATAAACTTCAATGCTCGTGGTGCATAGTTCACAACGTTTCACAAAACACCGCAGTGCTGATTCGAGTTCGATAGCCACGAAAATTTGCCTGTAAACATGGACACAGAAATTCCTCGTGTTTTATCCATGAGAATACTGTTACTTCGTTAGTATCTAAAAATGAAAATATTTCCTAATTTTTGTTGATAGTTTGTTAATATTTCAATTCATTTTCCATACACTGATTATAATTTATAATGACATCGGTTGTAACGATTTATCAGCATTTACGACTAAAATGCCAGGCCCCATGATTAACGAAACTTATATACGTTCGTATACTTCCCAGTATACGAACGTATATACGGAGTATAGAGAAGGTTTTTATTTATTTTATTTTATGTCGCATCAACTACAAAAGATTATTAGTAACATCTACCCAATAACATTATTATTTTTGTACATGGAATGTTATTACTTTTATGGAAACATTTATATCGCATTATTAAAGCTTATACATTAGTCTTATATATCCCCGTACATGTTTATGCCCTTCAAATATTTGAGAAATCGATTGCATTGTTCTCTCTCCTTTAGTACACTTGACATTTCGTTCTTAACACCATGTCTCGTTCGGTCAGCCTCAAACCTGGGGTACAGAAATACATGATTAGCATACATAGAAACATTACACACATTACACATAACAGCCGTTTTCCCTGTTATCAGATGGGCAATATACCCATCTGATTTTTACTTTCTCGTATACGTACGTATATACGATGTAATATACTTAGAATAGAGAAAGTTATGTAACGTTGCGCGAGAAAACGGCGGATTTTCGACAGACAAATATTCATTGCCGGGCCCTGATAACGAGAATGTGGATAAATTCAGTTGCTAAATTAAGAGAAAAAATCCTCTCGCACGTGGTATAGCCGGAATCCTTGTTTGATGGGTACTTGATGCCGAAAAATTAATTGAAATTAAAATTTCGGTCCGTCTGTCTATCCGTCCGTCTGTCTATCCGTCCGTCTCTGAACACGGCTGGCGCCGAAACCATACGTAGAATGTTTTTCCAAATTGAAGAAAACCCGGTTCATCTAGCTCTAGTTGAAACTTTGAAATTTTGAAAAGCATTCTTTAAAATTTGGGGGTTCTTTACATGAAGCCCCCTCTTGCATAGCAAATTATAGTTGGAATATTGTTAGTCTTCGTATGTAATGATGCATCACGTAAAAGTGCACTACCTATATATTTGTCTTGTATTGTTGTATATTTATAGCCCTGAAGCATGCCAAATAAAGGACCTTAACGTTGGCATTGTAAAAAAACTTGTCTTTTATTGACCTACTCTTAAGATGTTCTACTTCATATTTAATTCGAGGTCAAGATCAACAGAAAGACAGTGAATCATTTCGTTGCTCTTGCCCTGTGTACAGAAATGCATTATACTGTATAATAAATAAGCACTTGAGTCGCACGTGTATATTATTTTTATGCCATATTTACTTTATGCTTTAGCCATATGCATCTCGAAGTTGCATAGCCCACAAATTGGAGCTAACATTTCGTCAATAGTGGCATTCTCCCCTGGTGCATAATAAGACTTGCAGTTAGAAACAAATAGATGTCTATTTCACGCGCGGTTGCTAGGTTATCATGGTTTTCTTTCTGCTCTGGTGGAATGATTATCAAATTGGAGACAAGATGAAATGAATAGAAATCGTGACACACATATGGTTGCACAGAATATGTCCTTGCCAGTACCATCTGTTGCATACAGTGCCGCAAGTTCATGTCCTTATTTCATTTTTTTGTGTTTGTGTTTAGCCATTATATGTCCCGTGAAGGGCAATTGGCTTCGGCGCCGTTAGATCTCGGGGTTCCCAGTCGTCTGGATGACAGACGGAAACCACGAAAACTCCGGTCAGGATGGCCGGCACGGGCATGACGGGCATGACTCTTTGAACTGATCCCTTCTCGCTCTTGTTTGATCGTTTGTAGTACATAACAAAATAATATTCAGCCTGGGATCAGAAACAAATTAGTTTCGGGTTTTTAACATATTTCCAAGCTCAATATTCTTAGCAGAACTTTCAATCCTGACAAATGGACAATAACATTTTTAGCTTTAGTTCGGATGCGTGGTTTACAAGTTTTAGGTCATTTCCAATTAGGATTCTTACCACTGTAATAGTTTGTTGGATCAAGATTTTTATCTTCATTGCATTCAAGCCCATCTGAGGATGCTTCAGATTCGGATTCATGCTCACAAGTGACAAATTCACTTACTTCAGCATCACTTTCATCGTCTGTATCCAAATAGTGTGAATCATTGACAATGTTATCTAATTCAACTTCTGTTAGGGTATTCACAAAGTCATGTTGTTGAAAAAGTAAACAAAATGCATACACTTACATTCTGGTGGAGTTCCAATGGTTAAACATTATATTTCCCCTCTGAGATTCAATGATGCAAACCGCTTCTTGCAACGGTCAAGTGTCAAGGTACGCTAAGATGACAAAAAGTCCTAACGATTTCTGGCGTTTAATTCGTGACATATTACAAAAGATGCGTGGGATATCACAGACCCCAGTAGCACAGTTAAAGATTAAGAATGTTATCATGTCTGCCTTCTAATTGGTGTTTTTGCGAAGTGCTTATGTATAGTGAGCAGTAATGTGTTACTACATTTATACGAACATATGTGATTTACATTTAGACGTGCTATGGGGAAAATTGAATTTTGTGCACATTTTCAAAATTCTCTGATCCCTACACTGTCATATACTACTTGAATTTTGAAAAAAAAGCTCCCATGTAATAACATCTATTTTCAAGGATAAATAAGCAATAATTTTTGGGCTCTTATCCTCGTTGTCCTTCGGAATAATACTTTCTGCCGCGACAACATGGAAACGATAATTTGAATAATTGTATTTCCCACTGAATTCTAGAAGTAGTGCACAGATAATGAAGTTACATTTATGTTTAGAAGCAACACAAGGGGACATCTCAGCATTTGCTCAATGGATCAAGGACACTGGACGAGAAACCTGATCGAGATGGGGGTCATTGACCCAGAAGCTGCAATACAATACTTGTTACATATTGTTTAGAATTATACAGTCCAATAATAAATAATACATTAAATATCTCTGTTAAAATTAATGTTACTTTCCTTGTGATGCTCAGTATAGTCTCTAATTGTATAGAAACAGTTATGCAGCAGAAACGATTTCACTTGGGATTTAAACTTTTCTATCGAATTTAATCGTTTAATGTCATCTGGCAAAGTGTTGTAAAATAATGTACATGTATTGTATGTGAATTTTTTGTAATGAGCTGTTGATACTGTCACCTGATGAATATGATTTCTACGTCGAGTGTTATAGTAACAGGCATCGGTATTTTCTGAAAATATATTCCCGCCCTTAAGCAAGTCATTTTTGACAAAAACCACTGATTCGTAAATCAACAGACAAGGTAATGATAAAATGCCTAGTTTAATGAAGAGAGGCTTACATGAATCACGTGGGTGGGACTGGGTTATTATTCGTACAATTCTTTTCTGTAATCGAAAAGCCTGGGAGCTATAAGATGTATTTCTCCAAAATATTATGCCATATCTCAGGCGAAAATGAACATTCGCGAAATATACACAACGAGCGGTATGAAGGCTCACTGAATTTGCAAGAATTTTGTGGTTCCAGTATTGGTTATGTGGTTCCAGTAGTCCTCGAATCTGTTTGAAATTTCAAGAATACTTGCAGCAGTTACAGGGGTAGTCATTTTTTCATCGAGAGAAGTCGCTACGCAGCCAAAAACGCCACTGAGGGAATCCACGATAAAATGATATTTTTTTATTTTTCTTGTGTTAGATCATAGTACAGCTCATGGATTAAAATTACCATTTCGTTCTTAGGATGGTTGCTGTTTATAGTACATATTGCTTCGAGAGAACTGGGGAAGACAATAAATTATTTGGAGTTTGGCGATTTAGCTAGCTTGAAGGCTGCAGGAAGCATAAGTCTGCTGAGGAGGTATTAGCTTGTGCATTTAATTGGTGGTTTATGCGTATTTCTTGAGTAGTTACAATAGCAAAGATTCCTATGTTACTTTTGGTAAACTTTGTATATATTTTATAGTAATCGGTGTGTTTTTATGCATTATTGTACTTTAGTTTCCAATCTTCTTTAGATGATGTATCTTCTTGTAAATCATTTAGAGAGAGGACAGTATTGAACTCTGGGAGTTTCCACGGAGGTATTAGTGATTTCTTTTTTCTCCACGTTAACTTCCTAAATATCAAGGTATGAGAGATTGTTTTTTGGTTTTGGCATATATGGAATTCTAAACTCCAGTGTGTTTTGGTAATGTTTTGGCTAAATGTCATGAAATATATAGGATTGTTGAAAGTTGCTAATTTGATGGCATATTTTAAAGTTTCCCAAGTTCATTGAAGACTTGTTAACTTTAAAATATGACATCATAACTTGAAAATATGCCATCTTCGACGAGATAAGGTTGGTTCATTAGCTTCAATTATGATTCTTCAAATCGGACTTGTATGGAAACAACCCGAGCAGATTCGGAGGGCTTTATTATGAATTACATTAAGTTTTTGAGTTCTTTCCTTTTGATGGAATCAAATATATATGCTCCGTAATCAATCTTTGAAAGAATTATAGCATTATAAGTTAATACTAACGTAGCATTGTCTGCACCCCAATTTCTATGTGATATACACTTAAGAGTGCTTAACCTTCTTTTGCAATCAACTGTTAAATATTGAATATGAGTTTTGAATGACATTCTGGAATTTTAAAAAATTCCAAGTATTTTGAAAATTTTGAAATAATTGAGGGTTTGATTGCCAAGTTTTAACAAGGGTAACTTTTACTTCTTATCCCTGGTAAATAAAATACATCGAGTTTTCATGGCAGAGAATTTAAAGTCGGATCTAAGAGACCATTCAGATTGTTGGTTTAGGGAAGCTTGCGGTTGTGGAATTAACGTTGGTACCGTTACATAGGATAGTGATGTCATCTAGATATTTCCTCGTATTCAAGGATAAATAAGTTCAAGTTTGAGTGAATTCAAGTTTGATTGCCAAGAGTAATCAGATTTACACTCTACAGATCCTTGGGTAATCTCATTTTCTAAGTTATCTGTATCAGACAAGATTCCATCAATCTTACTTGGATTTTTCTATCTTTTATAAAGTTAGATAAAAACATAAATACATTGCCATTAATTCCAATTTCTTGTAGTTTTTGCAGAATACGATGGGTTCAGAACATGTTTTTTTTTAATTTATTTTTACGTCAAAAAAAAAAACAGTTAAAACTGCATTTAACGTGCTATAGGGAAAAGTGAATTGTGTGCACATTTTCAAAATTCTGTGATCCCTACACTAAGTCATATACTACTTAAATTTTGAAAACAGGAAAAGAAAAAACTCCCAAGTAATAAAATCTATTTTCAAGGATAAATAAGCAATAAATTCTGGCTCTTATCCATGTTGTCCTTCGGAATAATACTTCCTGTCGCGACAACATGGAAACGATAATTTGAATAATTGTATTTCCCACTGAATTCTAGAAGACGTGCACAGAAAATGAAGTTACATTTATGTCCAGAAGCAAAACAAGGGGCCATCTCAGCATTTGCTCAATGGATCAGGGAAACTGGACGAAAACCTGATCGAGATGGGGGTCATTGACCCGGAAGCTGTGTTACAATAGTTGTTACAGGTTGTTTATACTCATTTATACAGTCCAAATGGTAATTAATGCATTATGTATCATTGTTAAAATTAATGTTACTTTTCTTGTGATGCTCAGTATAGTCTCTAATTGTATAGAAACAGTTATGCAGCAGAAAGGATTTCACTTGGGATTTAAACTTTTCTATCGAATTTAATCGTTTAATGTCATCTGGCAAAGTGTTGTAAAATAATGTACATGTATTGTATGTGAATTTTTTGTAATTAGTTGTTGATACTGTCACCTGATGAATATGATTTCTACGTCGAGTGTTATAGTTATAGACATCGGCGTTTTCTGAAAATATATTCCCGCCCTTAAGCAATTAATTTTTGACAAAAACCACTGATTCGTAAATCAACAGACACAGTTGGACATTATCAAAACATTAAACATTTACCAAAACATTAATTGAACACAAGGTCCAATTCCAAATGTACACTTCACTATATCTACTCTCCCAAATATTCTAGTCCATTTACTTTTTCATAATACTGTTCTCAATCAAATGTACTGTCATGTCAAATCAAATACACCGTCAATTTTACTTTGCATTTCTTATATCCAAATTCTCCAATGAGGTACGCCACTCTGAAGTGCTGTGAAGTCGTAGGCTTCCGCGGCCGGAGTCATGTGGATGGCTGTCCGGGTGACGCCGCGTCGAAAGCTGTGTTGCCGACGTTCCGACCATCTTTTCGTGGTCTTCCTCAGACCAGCCCTGAGGAAGACCACGAAAAGATGGTCGAAACGTCGGCAACACAGCCTTCGACGCGGCGTCACCCGGACAGCCAAGCTCATCCACTCTGAAGTGCTCTATTAATAATTTTCGTCCTCACTCCTGAAAGTACTACATTTTCTCTATGGTTGTTAATTCCGTCCGTCTTCTCAACTCGAGTCTCCATAACATTAAAACATTGCCAACCTGTTGTTTTATTCCAGTTGGTCGTGACTATGCATACTGTTGTGATGTTAATGTGGACGAAATATAACACCTAATTTCGTCTCATTATAATATCATTTTTTGAAGAAAATTGTCTTAACGGTTAGGCGATTTTTGAGATATATTTTAATTGCCTGGGATACTGGCAATAAGCGTTTTTCTGTCGAAAAATTCCTTTTTTTTTTCTTTCTTGCAACCCTATAGTATTCGGGCAAAGGTCAGAAGTAGACCCACAATGCACGTCTTTCTACTATAAACAACACAAACCCTCGCGGGACCAGTGTGAGGAGAAACTCCCTGAAAGTCAATGTTACAAATTTGTTTAAATTGTCAATTCGTATTAACGTCAAAACTAACGCATAACCAAATAAGCAATTTACACTTTAAGAGAACAAAAGTGTAAGAATATTAGGGAACTTTGAACTTGAGCTTGTGTTATATCAGCAAAGTTTTGCTGAGTTCGTTGTCCAAAATTGTTCAGATTTTGGAAGTAACAATTTAAGTATTAAGACGGCTCCACACATTCGGCATTCGCCGAGCAGTGAGCTACCGCTCGCCCAATCTCGAGCAGCTTACGTGTTCGGCGAATGTTCGCTCCCTTTGATATGTCCAAAAGACCATCAAGCGGTGGGTAGAGCGAACCCCTAATGTTCGTCACTCGACAAATAGCAAGCAACTCATCCACACTACTCGGGATTCGGCGAGCAGTTGCTCGGTGTTCGCCGAATAACGAATGTGTGGTGCCGCCTTTACACAGTTAACAGTTTACAGTGCGTTCTATATCAATCTCAGCTTATGTGGCTAATAAAGAGTTTACCTGTGTTTTATCCTAATTCGAGTATTATGCAATCATTTTCTTTCAGAACTGAATTTGTAATTTCTTTGTGTAAGGAGTAAAGATAAAAATGCTTGAAGAATTGGTGTAGTCATTTTTTTTTTACTCGGTGAGAATGACCTGACAATGGTGAGTGACATATCATTTGTCTGTGTACAATTGAGTTTTATTTCGATTGAATATTATAGCTTTTGATGCAAGAAGTTTTGTTGATGCTTTGCAGAAAATAGACATATTTTATTTTTGTTGATAGTCATTGATATATGGATTATTTATTTTCAGAATTTTGTTGATATGGCGTACTTGTGGATCGTCTTCCAAAATTTTTAACACGAAAATGATACAAACAGAGAAGTCTTGAGTCCTGAGAACACAGTATTTCTTCTCTCTTCATACTGCTTCCACTCATTTCGATTTGAGGAGCCGCAGTGTGCATTTCCTTCTAGTGCCTACGAGTGACGTCTTAAAATCGAGTTCTACAACTATGGAAAGCAGAGAAAATTGTATATTTGATACCACACAATTCTAGAGCTGGAATTGATATGCTTTCAACACAGTGTTTTCTGTGTATTCAGTGCATAATGGCACACTTTTGGAAGAATATTTATTCCTTGACCTGACAGTGCGTCGTTATATTTTCGTGAGTAATTTTAATTATAATTTATACGATTAAAATCAAATAGGTCCAAATTTACGCTTTGTGAAATAGTAGGATCAAGAACAAATGAAGTTTTCTTACACATTTACAAACTTTTATTGGTTTTTAATGCTACATTCAAATACACAGTAAAGTAAAGGCGTAATATTCGTGACGCAGTGTTTTGTTTTGTTTTTAAAATAAAAATAAAACTAGAAAAAAATAACCACGCGAAATTTGGTTAGATGAACATATACTTCCGAAAAATGATAACGAATTACTCAAATACATTTTTTTGTTGTTATTACAATTACTATTATTATTATTGTTGTTGTTGTTATTATTATTATTATTATTATTATTATTATTATTATTATTATTATTATTATTATTATTATTATTATTATTATTATTATCACCGTCATCATAAACAGAAGACACATCTACCAAAGCATGACAATCAAATTAATAATTATTAAATTTAAATTATCTTAAATTCATTATTAGTATTGTTGAAAATGGATTGACTCGAAGTGCAAATTTCATTTCCAAATTCCATCTCATTTCATACCAATTTTACCTTCATATTATCATTGTTTTTATATGGGTATGATATTTTGATTATGTAAAATGAATCACTTGTCTAGAACAAATCGAAGACCACCTTAAAAATTCAAGATCAAAGCTAATTTATTCAGCAAAAATTCTGCCGAACAAAGATTAAGTTAATTTCAATAACTATATGGACGTCCAATACTTAAAAAAATAATTGGTCACACACAGACTTCTCTATCATATAAGGGGAAAAAAATAGTTTGGCGCAATTATTTTTCTTTGAAGTTGTCAATAGAGAACTGAAATTTTATTTTCTTGCTGTGTTCTGCATTCTTTTGGCGATTATCGGCATTGAATTTAATGTGCATATCGTCCACAAGAGAGCAGAATCCGACGTACGCGAGTGAGGGTGAATCGTTCACTTCAGTTGCTTCTGGTTCGAACGAGTTGAGATTGCATGATGAATCGTTCCATAACTCGTTGCATATGTTCGCGTAGAACGATCGTATCACATGTGCGTGGTGGGTTGTGTTGTAGTTGATAGAAATGTCTGGAACGAAATGAGCCATAACTTTTTATGATAGTCGTTATATTGTGTGGTTGATTTTATTGATTTACAATCTTTCCAGTACTTTTTCTTCATTAACATAGATTTCGTTGAATTCATAGTCAGATCTTGAGCAGTGTTCCAATAAGGTCGAACCGGCTTGGCTGGAGAATATTCTTGAAAATGCAGTCCAAAGAAGAATTTTATATCTACTATGGAGTTATATCATTTTTAACCATAGAATATTTATGGGAATTGTACCTGGCAATTAGACAGGTAAAAGAATAGTTTTTAAAGATGTTCAAATTTTGAATTATTTGTCTTAATTTATGTATTGGTAATTTGCACTTTTTTTAAATCTGTCTAGCATCGAGTTTATGAAGAAGCTGTAGAACTTCCTACTGATCTTGAAGATATAATGACTCCTGAAACATACAAGAAAGCACGGGTGTACAATCGAGACCAGAGCTCATTTCGCATTATGAAAGATTTATTTGGATTTATTGTTACTTGTGTAAGTGAATGTGCCCTTAAACTTGAGAATAATGGCTGGTGTTTTTGTATGGATAATGGTTTAGTAAATGTTTTTCAGCTTGTCATATATGTTGATGGATTTGTAATCTTCTGGAAAGCTGGTGGTCAATTGGCAACATCGTTGGGAAGTACAGGTCACAGTGAAACTTTGCAGACTATTGGTTTTGCATTGCTAATGAACCTGTTCAACACACTCATTAATATGCCTTTCTCAGTCTACCACACTTTTGTGGTAGAAGAAAGACATGGTTTTAATAAACAGGTAAGATATTTCAGGTGATTATTTTTTTTAGCTTAGCATTCATTAGTTTCTAAGTATACAATTCAATAACATGGATTGTGTTGCCAAGAAGACAGTGTTGATATCCACTGGTTAAAAGGATTGTACATAATTATACTCCATATCCTAAATTAAAGATTAAAAAGAATAGTGAATATTAAGTAGACAAAATTTTGAAATTGTACATATTACGTATTTTCATCTGTAAATATAAATTGTTCAGTCTGTGTCCAGAGCTTTGCATGTCTTAGGATAGAGTAAACAGTTTCAAGCATGGTTAAAAAAAACTAACTGTAGGTAATACAGAAACCAGGAGAAACTTAATTTGAGCGTTGGTGAGAATCCTGTCAATTGCTTCAAGCAATTGCAAAATGTTCGTTCATTCTTCAGAAACATTTAGGGAAGTATCCAGAATTCTTGATCATAAATTGAAACTGGAGTACAAAGCTAAATGAAATGGCAAATTTCATTTTCTAAATCTTCATATTAATTTATCTAAATTAAAATAACTGCTTTGCTGGCATCGATATCTTCCAAGTTCTCATTACTGTGTTAAAAAACAGGAAAAGTCGTGAATAGGGTCCACATGTTTAGGATTTAATGAATGACATTGGAGGCTTTGAAATGTCAGTTTAGCTCATTTTAGGTTTTTATTGGTTTTTAAAATCATATCGTGCTAAATCATTATTGCAATGAATAAATATTTTAAATTGCTAACTCATTTGATTCAATGTTTTTACTTCTGACCTTGAGTAAAGTTCCTTTTAAAAACCCCATACAATTTACAATTAATTTGTCAACTTCTTAAATATTCCTTTCAAAATTAGCATTCAAATCATCTGCCAATTAACAACTATGTACAATCTTGAAATGTCTTATGTGAAGTATTGCCTGTTGATCTAAGAACATTTGAAACAAGAAAAGGTTGACTTTAAGTAACATGAATCAATGGTGCGTACTTCATATATGTGTCTTGACTCAGTCTCTGAGGTAATTTCCCAGGAATTTCTTCTGAGAACAACTCTTATTTGTGCCTTTTATCTTTGTGTAACCACCACTACTACTGAAGTTTCTAGGGCCTTGACAAGAACACATTGTCTCTAATCCTTATACATGTTACATTCGTACATTTAATATTTAGTGTGTGTGCCTTTGTTCTTAGTCAACAACTTTATCCTGTTTGACGTAATGTTTAACATCTTTTCACTTGAGTTTTTAATTTTATCATCGCGGTACCAAATTTCTCCTAGATGTTCACGACTTCTTGTTTTGTGGTTATTGTGTATTTCCTTATCCTTTTCTTGGCAATACCCCGTAAATTTCCTATGGGGTTCAAGTCAGTGCAATTCCCTGGCCAGGGTAACACTTTCAATTGCTTTTCTTCCAAATACTTGGAGACACTTGACTTTGTGGAACGGCACTTAATTGTGCATTAAAATGCCATCTTCATTAGGAAACACACTCTATTTTGGGAAAAAACATCCTGTTCAAGGATTTTTTTATATTGATCTTGCTTCATTGTCCCTTTGACAATGCACTCTGCAAGGACCTTTCACAGACATCACACTCCATTCCATAATGGATGTTCGATGCTTCATCAGTTGTTGCTCACATTCAGACTTGAAAGCTTCCCCTGGTCTCCAGCAAACATTCTGACTGCTTTCTGCCATCACAGTCATTTCAGATTCATCAGTGAAGCATACCTGAAAGATGTGTAAAGAATTCAAACTTAAACAATGATGTGAATAGTACTTTTACAAAAAATTCTGTGCTAGCCCAAACCTCAACAATCCCAAAATTAAAATGTGTATTTATTGAATGCCAATAGAGCATCACAATCTGCAGCACAAACTCTTTATCTTGCAATACAATATTCCTTAATTTTGTCATAGAATTGTACATAACTTTGCCCAGACCTCATTCGTCCACTTTAGTTGTTTGGCCCATTGCA
This sequence comes from Teleogryllus occipitalis, assembly GCA_011170035.1. NCBI lineage: Eukaryota > Metazoa > Arthropoda > Insecta > Orthoptera > Gryllidae > Teleogryllus > Teleogryllus occipitalis. The sequence continues at coordinate 126,327 of BLKR01001166.1, read as the reverse complement.
GTCTCTTGGGTTTCATTGCTGGAGTGATTTTCTGTTTTTTCCTTGGTCGGCATGCTTTTAAACCTGATTCAATTAACACTGTCACAGGAGACGCACTCCAAAACCTTTCAGCTAATGACTCAAAGTCATTAGACATAAGTTTACAATTCAGTGTTATCATGATCATTATTCTTCTCATTGTCCTAAGACTGATTTTTCTCTTACATCCATAGTTTCCTGCTCCTTTGACTTGCATTCACCACTTTCCTGTTGTGAGATTTTGATTCTTCTGGCAGTTTTGTGATATTTACATTCTGTTAGCAAGTTTCTACTGTATATAACAGTTTTTGGCTGTAAGTACTGCTAGAGCAGTAGTTTTTCTAAGTGAAATGTCCTTTTTCTTTCCTATGACCTCACTTTATTTTGCATGTCAAGATTTATTCCAATATTAATCACAATCAAGATCTCAAGCTCAGTCATGTCTTCAGAATGTAGCAAGAGGTAAGAAATATGAAAACCAAGCCTAAGTACTTCACAGAAACATTCAATATCACAGTAATCAAAAATTCAAAGCACGTGTCCAGCTAGCTTAGACTAGCGCAATTTGGAGGGAAACTGACCACTGTTACCAAGTGAAAAAGTAAATTGTTCCCTGAAAGAAAAATGTCTTAGTGTCAATCAAGAATGAGGTAACCAGTAAAAACAAGAAGGTTTTAAATATTTATCTTCAACTTTTATATCGTGGGATGTGGGAATATTAAAAATACAAGCTTTAGTCTAATAATTGGAAAAGTCTGTTATTTTCTTTGTAAATCAATGTTGAACAAAAATTTGTATTATATTAGTTTTATGATCAAATTCACCGGAACAATATGAGATGAAACAATAAAGTTGAAAAATATCTCAATTAAGAGAGTTTTAACAGCTCTTGTTATATTACAAATTTTTGTGATTGTATAAAGTTTTCGCAGTGAATAGGGTTGTTTTATTTGTATTTGATATAACTTTTGCTTCTGGCATCTTGGGATGGTTTTAATTCTAAGAATGGAAGAGATGAATTATATAGTCTGGATGATCAGTTTAATATGCAACCCACAGAAGGCAGAGGGAATTGCACTGGCAACTATGTTTGAGAGGGTTGGACAGTGGCTAGCCGATTCAAGCAGGTGAACTGTTGGGAAGTACGCTTAATTCCTTCTCACCCAGAGGAAGAGAGCTGCTGCAACCCAATGTAGTTTCTTTGTCAATCATCCGAATTGCTTCTTCGAACCGGTAGCGGTAGCTCAGTGCATCAACTGATGTCTCTGCAGCGCCTCTAACCGGGAGGTCCTAGGTTCGAGTCCTGACGGCGGCAGGATTTTCAACACTAGCTGTTCAGCTAGGTCGAATTCAGCTGCTGTCTGGAGGAGAATTCTAGCGGCCGGCTGCTCTGATCGGTAGATTTCCGTGGTTTCTCCGATCAACACCAGGCGAATGCCAGAGCAGTACTCAACCAAACGGGCCACGGACCGCCCGCGATCTGTCCTTCCTCTTCCTTGTTCTATCCTCTCCCCTTACACACACACTTACACTAACATGCACTACACTACCACATATTCCGGGTGACCGGTCGGGAAGTTAGAGCTTGTCCCGACTGGGGCGGTGCCCCGCTGGTGGGAGAGTCCTGGTTAGGGGGAAGCCCCACTAGCGGACGGTAGGTCGGCGCCAGATCTCGCCATCCAGTGGGGGAAGATCACCGCCATCTCCCGAGGAAAAAAACATGCACTACACTAACGGGACTAATGACCAAAGTAGTTGACGCGCCCGGAAACACGAAAAAATCAAATCAGCTTCTTCGATGTTTCTTTACAGCTTTTCGAGATTATATGGCTTGTTCGCATAAACTTTACTTTTGAAGCATCCCTAAAGGTCAAATCTGGTGAGGACAAATCAGGCAAATGAGGGGGCCCCTCGTGAAATTATTCTGTTCCCAAAATTCTCTTCCAGAAATTGCATTGGCAGTATGTGATGTCGTTCCATCATGATGAAACTTACAATTTCTGTCCTCCTTTTCAAGACAGGATACAAAATTTCTCAATATGTTCAGATTGGTATCTGCCGGTACTATTTCTTTGAAAAACAAAGGACCAATTATTCTGTGCACTTCATACTGAAAACTTTTTTAATGCAATAGTCTCTTCTGTTTCCTGTGGTCTCTCAGTACCCCAGAGTCTGCTGTTTTGCAGGTTATTATTCAAATTAAGCCTTATCACTAAAAAGCACGTTATCAAGGGTCTCCTGAACTGCGCTAACAAATCATTGTACCCCATTACAGTAATTAATGCGAGCAGCCTGATCAGGAACCTTAAGCTCCGGAGATGCCCGCTGTTTGAATGCACATTTTCAATTTTTGTGGCACAGTGTGCACTTCCATGCAAGAAATTACATTGCTGATGAAAATTTCTTAATTATGTTTTCGGATAAGTTGACTTCCCAAACTTCCTCTAGTTTCTCGCTGTGTGAGCACTGTATTTTGGTGACTGCATTTCCAATTAAATTTGCTCCTTGTGTTGCGATAGCACTTCATTAACTGCAGTATGGTACTTTTGTTCAGAATGACTCTGATGAATTTTTTCTCTGGAAACTGCTTGGCACTCTTTAAAGGATTGCGTTCAGAAGTACTCCTGCACCACGTATCTGTGTTGCTCTATGCTGAGGCACATCGTATGTTAACTTCAAAACAATGATTGAAGACACAGCCTGTTTTGCTTCGAACAGGTATGATGCAGACCCCAGGAATGGGATTGTGAGTGAAGGGTTTGTCGCAGAAATGCAGTCAAAAGGAGCTATCACAGAAGCAGGGTTGCAATTCTTTCTCTTTTCTCTCAAGGCCTCAAACAGCGGGGTTGTGTTTTAAACTGATCACCTGGTATTACCTTGTTTTCAGGAAGCAGAAAATAATTTTGTCCATTTGATCCATGTTACCAAAAATGGTAAACTTTCTATTTTGTCCTTCGTAATATAATAAAGAAGCAGAAAAAGATACTTGATAGACATAATTATGTCCTGCTAAAGTAGAATGATTTTGTTGGAAGGTAGGGTAAATACTGTAAACCTAGAAGAATTATAGTTTTCACACATTGAACACCAAGTGCTTTTGTGAGGAATTGTTTTTGAAGGATTGAAATTAGAGGAGAATTGAAGGAGAGAAATTATTCTGGGTGTGTTGCGTGGGATTTGTTTTGATATTTTGTATGAATTTCTAAATTCAGGGAAAGAGATTCTCAAGTAAAACACAACAAAAATAAACAAGTGCGTCTACTATTGTCATAGCTGTATGTGCAATAATTTAGTTGCAGTTTCACTAAATGTTTTCAGTTTGGAATTCAATTGTTTTGTGGCATTTAAATACTCTGAAATAAGGTTTCAGTAAAAGGAGAGAAACAAATTCTCTTTCTCCAGCATAACTTGATATGAAGATTAAATTTTCTGTATTTGGACAGTTTTGCGGAATGCAAGAAATTTTTGTTTGAGATTTTTTGCCTTTGAGCAGCACTTTCTTTATTTATTGTATAAAAAATTTGCATTGGTTTTTAGCAAGGTTTCAATGATTTAAATCATAGTCAAGTTATATCATTGATTTAAATCAAAAATATAATTTATTGTAAATTTTACAAAGAATTGTTAAAAATTTTAGGGCAATAAAGAAAAGAATTACAAATTATAACATTTCAAGAATTTATTTATTAAAAAACTATCAAAACTAGCTTCTTCAAATTATTTTATTTATTTATTTTATGTCAAAAAAATTTAAGACTGTGTATTTCGTGCTATGGGGAGAAATTAATTCTGTGCACGTTTTCAAAATTCTGTGATCCCTACACTAAGTCATATACTACTTGAATTTTGAATTAATTAATTTTAAAAAAAAACCCTCCCATATAGTAAAATTTATTTTCGAGGATAAATAAGCAATAAATTTTGGGCTCTTATCCATGATGTCCTTTGTCAAGGAATAATACTTCCTTCCATGACAACACGGAAACGAAAATTTGAATAACTATATTTCCCACTGAATTCTAGAAGTTGTGCTCAGATTTTTTACAAAGTTTTTATTCGTTTGTATTGCATTTTGCACAGATTGTTTACAAAGTTTTACAGTTATACAATTGTTTACGAAGGAACACCAATTTTGCTGCTTTTTCTGTTTCAAGGCGATTGCAAATTTTTGATTGAACAAGTCCAAATGTGGAAAAACTTTGGTCCATACTAGCTGAAGATGCTGATGCTAATATACGTTGTTTTACAATATTCATTTCTTTCTCTGCCAAAACTTTTTCATTGTTTGCACAATTTTTTACCACTGGATGCGAGTTTTTTCATAACTGTTGGATCTAAAACTGTTTCTCACAATTCAAATTTTAAAAATTTTATTCCAAGTTCTGCACCAACATCATTGTAGTTAGATTTTAATTATTCAAGTGCCTGTTCTTTTTCTTGTTGCTTTAAGGCATAAGTGTTTTCAAGAGAATTTGTCTTAACAAATAGCTTAGAAAATCACGCTTAGTTACTGCTTGCTCATAACATTTATTAAAAATATTTAATTGTGAAGAATTTAAAATGCCAGACAAAATATTTTTCTAAAGTTTTCCATACATGCACTACATCGCCAATTGTACAGGAATTTCTTTGAACTTTGTCTAGGGTAATCGAAATTGGTTGCAAAGGAAAAACTTGAGCCAGGCAGAGGAATTTGTTTCTGGAAAAGAACAGCTACCCTTGGTAGGGAAATATTGATTAGACGAAAATGGTTGGAACTTAACAACTTCCCTTTTAATGTAGACCGAGGGTAGATTGAAAGTTGTGTAAAATTTTCACAAATCTTGAGTGCATTATAATAAACTGCTGCAGAAACAACATGTAAACCTTTTGCAACCTTTTAAGTTAAAAGCAGATAGAGAATAGTCAAGAGATGTTTCCATTAATTTCTTAATTTAAATTGTTCAAAGCAATAGTCACCCTGAAGGTTGGCGACATCGATTTGCAATTTATATTTAATTTTTTTACCATATTAGTTATTTTTTAAATCATCATCACAAGTTTTATCCAAATAGATAAAGCCAGATGAATGTAAACACAACAGAGGAAATGAAATGAAAATTGCTAGTCTGTAGCTTTGTGTAGAATATGTTTTGTACTTTGCAAGTATTGATTTGAGACTCTTGTTTTGACTTAAATTTTGTAGACCATAACTGGTCTACACACTGGTCTACTTCCTAGGCACTACACCTTTGGGATTAATGGTCATAATTGATGTTCATGGAACACACAATAATCAATCAATCCGTTCTTGTTATGGAGTACAGCCTTTTATTGGCTTTAGTTTCCAATCAAAGAATAATTTCCTTCTCTTGTATTTGCTCTGTCAATTAAGAGGCTATGATCCAAACTGAACAAAGATTGGTAGAGAAAGGAATTGGTGGAAACAAGGATTGATAGAAAAAACGCACATATCCAAAAATTATCATTTGGAGGTGAATGATTTATTTGTCTTGTATTTGAGCTACATCTAAGACTTGAAGTATTCCTGGCATACAAATATTGTCACATTCAAATTCATGCCAGAAATTCTTGCTTTTGTATAAAAAGTGAATTAGTCTAAACACCTTTCTAGTAAAAGCCCTGTATGTCCAAGACTAGTCTTGGTCTTACCAGATAAGAGAATATAGATAGCTATGGAATTGTTTTCTATTTCTGACAACTGTTCGGTGGGTGAAGTTGTAGACCTATTTTGTTGAAAAATAGAAAAATCTTAATCATCTTGAGTTCTATTGGCGATTACAAAATTTGTACATAGTAATGTCAGTTTTTTTTTTTTATTGTCAAAAAATACATGTGAAATCTTAAACTGCAAATAAATCATGAAGCCCAGCCATTTAAAAAATATTATTGCTGCCAAATAAATTCATTAAAATGTTTCATAATATATTAATATATTGTTTCATGCTTTCTTTCTTTCTTTACAGACTGCTGGTTTCTTCATCAAAGACAAGATCAAAGAATTTTTAGTAGGGCAAGCCATAATGCTTCCTCTCTTTGCAGCAATCATTTGGATAGTGCGTATTGGTGGAACATACTTCTTCATTTACTTGTGGGTTTTCGCCATGCTGTTTAGCCTTTTCCTGCTAACAATTTACCCCAATTACATCATGCCACTGTTTGATCGCTATACTCCTTTATCTCCTGGTTCTCTGCGTACTCGCATTGAGGAATTGGCTGCAAGTGTGAAATTTCCTCTTTACAAGTTGTATGTTGTAGAAGGTGAGATTTCTCCACTCACTGAATATGGTCCTAACATTCAGTTGGGATTAGTAATACCTGTCCAGAGTATTGTCTGTAATTATTATACTTATTAGATATTATTGTTACAGGCTCCAAAAGATCTAATCACAGTAATGCATTCTTTTATGGATTTTTCAAAAATAAGAGAATAGTTCTCTTTGACACATTGCTGAAGGATTATAAAAGTGAATCTGAAAAAGATACTTCAAATACTGAGAAAAATGAAGAGAAAGAAAGTGAGAAAAAAGAAAGCGAAAAAGTAGGATGTGATGATGATGAAGTTTTGGCTGTGTTGGGACATGAACTTGGTCATTGGAAGTTAAATCATGTTATCAAAACACTTGTGTGCATGCAGGTAATTAGCGTTATATTCATGATTTTAACAAACATAGCTCTGAATTTGATGTGTAGATATTTACTTGATATATTTGTGTTCTTCCTATGCCAAATTTTGTGCTAACACTTTTCTGTTCGCATTTCAATCAGGCATTCAAAGCTGTACCATCTTATGATTTGAATAAGCCCATTTTAATAAAAAAAATTTACTTTGGTGGATGTATATATGTAATTTATTAACAGCTCATTTCTTTTTTTCAAAAATTGTGAGAATTTTAAGCTCAATGCAAAGATTTTAGTCTTATGAAGGTGTGAACTATTTTTGCTGCTTTGTAGTAAAATGAAATTGCAATTGTTTACAGGTGAACCTTTTTTTGGTTTTCTTGGTTTTTGGTTTGCTTTTCCAATTCAAGCCTATGTATGCAGCCTTTGGTTTCCGCAATGAGCAGCCAGTCATCATTGGCCTGCTAATAGTTCTGCAGTTCATTTTCTCTCCATACCATGCAGTAAGTGGAGGTGTATTACTTAATCAAACCCTTAATAATTCTATCACTATGGAAAAGCTCAGTCCTCTACATGGTACAAATATGCAAGCCACCATTAACACACTAACACTACTGAAGAAACTTATATGCATCATTGAAAAACTTCCTTTCTTATGTAATGTTGGTAACTCCCACTTCAAATGCTAAAGGTTGAGAATGATCTTTACGTCATGAGATAACAAATTGCTGTTTGCAGATTGTATTGTCTTTGCTTTTGAAGGCATAAAATATTGTTAGAATTTTGTGTGTGAAAGGGATATATGAGTAAAGTGTTGATAAATTTAGTGGTGGTGTTGGTGATTGTTGTTTTTTACTCTTGCCATAATATTGAATTGTCATAAATAAAATGTGCAAGTATTTCAAGTCTGCGTAAGCTCTTTGTTCAGTGCATTAACTCATTAGTGTCTAAAATTATTCTTTCTTGATTTTCATTGTTTTATGCATTGAACATGATCATATTTATTTAATGGAATGTTTTAATATGATAAAAATAAATTTATTATGTCAGTCAGAAGATATACTCTGTACCATTAATGGTGTGCTATGCACTAGTGAGAGCAAAATAAATAGGAATATGTATACATTATTTATTTATGAAAATGAAACAATACATTTATTTGTGTTAAAAATACTAATATTGATTCAAATTGGTAAGAAAATATATAGTGTATGATTCTAAAGTATCTACACGTAATCCAACATCACATTTTATGCACCATCTTAGAGCTTCAGGGCTGCAATTGGAACCTGGACATACCCTCTTCTCATCTCAATGCTTTTTAATCTAATGATCCACATGGTTAAAACATATGTCATCTGTGATTATTAGTGCTGGTGTTTTTGCCTGATTCTTTTGGGGGCACAGAATAAGTAAAACCCTGCTTTTATGTTCCTGCATTTTACATTTTCCTGTTTTTTACATAATTTTTCATTGGTCCCCCAAATTATTTACAATGCATTCCCATCCCCCAATTTACATCTTGATATGAAGAATACTTGCCATTTTGTACGTAATTTTTTTCTCTTTAATTTTTTACTTCCTTGTCTACATATGTATTATAAGGGGTAATATATGTAGTGCAGAGAAAATTATTTAATGCTGCGACAAAAAACGGCGATTTTTCAACAGAAAATCTCGTAGTTACTGAAAAAGTAGATAAATTCTGTTCTAATTTGTAGTAAATTAATATATATGTACTGTATATGTATGTAGCAAACTTGCAAAGCGAATTCATTCACATCAATCGGGGAATATCAATTTTGAAATTACCTGAACAATTGTACCACAGAAGGACAAACAGATGTTTTGCCATCAATCGATTTTTCAGTTTCAAGGACCCACGAAACATGGATTTTGGCTACACTACATGTTAGAGGAGGTAATTTGCTGTATGGACATCATTTGATAAGTAACTTGGTTCGCATACTAAGAGATGACAACAGCAAGATCTGTGTATTTGAATTTAAAGTTTCAGCGATGAGAGAGTAAAATTACATAGTTTCATTGACCTATTATCACACTAGCTCGTTGTTGGACAGAGACTTGAATACAAGTGTTTGCAAGCCAGAGTGAAAAATGAATAGAATTGGAACTCATGGTGTTATCCAATTCTTTTTTTATGGAAGGTAAAATTGTGAAAGAAATCCATGAAAGGGATAGCACCTACACTGGGTAACTGATGCCCTTCCTATGAGGCTTTGAGATTTTAGGTCAATGAATTTAAGTGATGCAGGATAAGCATTGAAGACACACTACGACCTGGGGCTCCAAAAAGAGCTGTGACGCCAGAAAACATTGACTGAGTCCATATTGTTTTGGCAGATAGGAGAGTGAAAGTGCACGAGTTAGCAGAGCAGGTATCTCAAATGACCAAGTGCATTTTATTTTGCACAATGAATTGAGCATGAAGAAGCTTTTTACCAGATGGGTGCCATGATTGCTGATTGCAGAGATTAAACAAAATCACATGCGAACATGTGCTGAGTGTTTGCAGCTACTCAAGAAAAATCCTTTGGATTTTTTGCATTGTCTGTTTACCGTGGATGAAATTTGGGTTCGCCATTACATTCCAGAAAAAAAGCAACAGTCAAAACAATGGACTCCAAGGGGTAAACTACTCATCAGTTATTTAGGAGGCTAAAGGTATTCTTTTTACTATCTTGAAAAGGAAAAACCCATCACTGGAGAATACTACGCGTCCCTTCTGGACAAACAAAGCAGCTATCACGGATAAACATCCTAAAAGTTCTTTCGCATCACGACAACGCACCAGCACATTAATGCCATTTTGCTCAGCAAAATTGACTAAATTTTGTTTTCGACTGCTTCCACATCCATCCTATTCACCTGATTTGGCCCCCAAGGAATTTCATTTGTTCTCAAAATTAAAAACTTTCCTGGCTGGAAATGTGAGCAATGAAGAAGCCATCCAGATGGTCAATGACTATTTCAAGGGTCTTGAAAGAAATCACTTTAGAGATGGAATCTTGATCCTGAACAAATGTTGGACCAAGTGCTTTGAACTTTGAGGGGATTATGTTAAAAAATAAGATAAGTAACAAAACTCAGATTGCTGTCTTTCATATCAAATGAAGTTACTTCTTGAGCAACACTCATGTGTAGGGGCGTTATTTATCCACTTACTGTTACCAGGGCCCATCAGTGAGAGATTTTCTGTAGAAAATTTGCCGTTTGCTGGTGCGCAATTATAGTACTTTATCTTGCAAAGTAAGGGCGAGAAAATAAATATAGTACCATTATTGCAGTAAATAATAGTACGATATAAAAGTGCTCACCTAGTCTATCATTTTTTAACTTTCCTGTATTTTATACTATTTCCCATTGATCTCCTGAAAAGTACAAAAAAGGGATTTTACTGTACTTTGAGTTTTACCAGCCCTAGTTCTCTATGAAAATTCAGATGGATGATTGGTTGCTGTCTTCTGAATAATTGCCAGGCATTGTAAATGGGTACAACAATCAGTCGTGTGAATAACGGCCAATACCAATTCAGGTTACATATGTGTACATGCTTCTGGGTGATAATCAGGTTCATTCTGTCAGTTCCTCCCACAAATTTATTGAATTCTGTAAGGAAGAATGGAAAAGGCACTTGTGTTTTTTCACATTTTGGCTGTCTTTCAATATCTTTTCACGTTAAAAATTGGATTTACTTCACAGATATTCAATGCTACACATACTGCAGAATTATCATTCCACTTAGAGAAGTATTTCATTTTCCCTTATCAATGGCAGAATGAATGCTATCCCTTTCCTCTTTCAACATTCAGTCTTGCTTAGTTGTGGGCAATTCTTCAGTATGTAGTTCTCTTATCACACTTGTACCACCCATTATTTCTAGATGTGGACTATTTGTGGATTAACAAGTTGAAACTTGTGAACAAGTTGTCGAAATAGAAATGAATAGGACAAATTATTTTCTTATGAGAAATGTTTTCAATATCTGAATTTCATATGGTATGAATTTCAAATTTGTCTTTATTGGTAGGATTGAAATCATTATGTACGCAGTGCACGAAGCGTAACATATGTTCAAATCTGTTCCTTTTCATTGAATTATAAACAAGCTCGTTGTAATTTTCACTTAAACATTGGAATTGCTGGGAAGTAATTCCTTTTTGAAGGCTATATATTATAACCACTGAGAATCAGAATACTTATGAAACATTTAATTTCATCTGCTAAAATATTAAGATATGGATAGTTCTTACTTAGAGCGTACCTACTGGACTCTTCAAAGTATGCTGATGAGATCGTTATCTACAAATAATTCGATTCTCCAATTCTCGTAAAGTATGATGTACAAAACTAATAGTTTGTATAAATATTTGTTTTCAAAAACATGCATGAGTTTGGAAACTATTGGAAAAATACATTGCATGTAATGAAATAAACAATACACAATAGGCTAACAAACCCATCCCTATTAGCATGTGAAGTAATATTTGATAAAGTCTAAAAATATTTTCTTCTATTATAATGTTACTAGACAAACATGTGTGAGCATTACCAGCATTTTGTCAAAAGATTGAAAATGAAATATAAATTAAAATGCTCTCCTTAGAGCTTAAGGTACCATAAATGGTACCGTGAATTTTCTAAAGATAAAAGTTTCTTGACATCAATGACAGATATTTCATTGAATCAAAATACTGATTATTAAGTCTTTTATAACATTATTACAAAATGTGTGTTTTGCTGATGCAGTTATTTTCAAGTTATACTCCCTCTTCATCCATGTTGTTTTGAATATAGTGAACAAAAAAATACCTTCTACAAAAAATATTCTTTCTTATCTCTGACTACGTATTGGTGCAACTGCTTAAACAAATCTGAAGATGTGAACATTAAAGAAAAGAGAAACACAGAACAAATTTAAACTTGCCCATTTCAGCATCTGAGCATGCACAAATTCAAACTGCAATTCATGTGCCATGTCTCTGGGCACTAATGAGTTAATAATTACTTCTACTTATTGTGCTTGTGGGGAGCGTTGCAAGTGCCTTAAATTGAGAGTTGACCTGAAACTGAATAAGTTGTGCTATATGAAAGTTAAAATTCTATAAAGGTAACTTTAGAACTACTTCTTAATAAAAATTTGTATAATTGACACATTTTCTCTTTATTTCAGATTCTGAACTTCAGTATGACAATTCTTAGCAGACATCATGAGTTCCAGGCTGACAAATTTGCCCGTGATCTGGGCAAAGCAAAATATTTGCGTAGTGCTCTGATCAAACTAAGTCGTGACAATTTGAGCTTCCCTGTGTATGACTGGCTATACTCACGTTGGCATTATTCGCATCCACCCTTGCTTGAACGACTTGCAGCTTTAGACAAGACAGACTGACGCAAGTTACAGCCTCACCGACCCCATTCTTGGTTCCCTGTCGGTGCGTACTATCTGTAACTGCATTGTAGAGAATTATCTCATTCCATAGTGGGGTCTCTGCTCAAGAACTGTTTTTCTATTTCACATTAATGTGACTTTATTCAAGATTTTTCTTAAATTGAATTTTATTTTGATTGAAGGGACCTCAAATTGTGGTGAGATGAAAATGAGGTATTGTTGTATTAATACATTCCTCTTCAAACAACTCTTGCACATTTTTACAGTCCAATTTGCTTCAAAACATATTACATTTTTCTATTGTATATTTTTTTATTATCTGAATTTTATCAGGTGCTTTTAGAATAAATCAAAACATTTCTTCCCATTTCATGTAATTCTGTGAGTGCTGAAATCAAAAGGTACGATATTTGTTGTGAATATTATTGTGAAAGATGAACATTCACACTCCTTTTTTTATTAATTTGTTTTTATTGATGTGGCAAGTGTAAAACAAGTCCGCAGTTTCTGAGAGTAAGCAGTTTTGTTGCTTTATTTATGAAAAATGATTTATAAATATTTGCATGATTTATTCTTGTCTTTTGTGTTGAAATTATTTCATTTGTGCTACATGGTAGATTAGCAATAGTTCCTCATGCGGGGATTCGGTATGTCAATAAAGTTTTGCAAAGAAAACTTTTCAATTTCAGAATGAATATTTGGATGTCTAATTTTCATAAAATTTTCACAATCTTCTATTTCACACATTTCAGATACTTTATTATTTATATTAATTGATATGAGTCAGTGCTCTGAAAGACAAAGAATTGGAGACATTTGTGATGTTTGTTGTACTTCATTTTAAATATAGTCAGTTCCTTGAAATATGATGTTTTAATGGTTTGTTTTCATGCCTAAGAATTTCCTCTCCTTGTCCATAATGAAATTAAATTCTGGATAATTTTCTGCTGAGGATTAAAATAGCTAGTTTATATCTCTAGAATAGATAATTTTGTACTATATGCTGTTAGGCAGAAGAAAAGATGGGATACCAAAAATAAGATTGAGCAACAATCTGTACTGGGGCAGAACAGGTTAATAGGCCTAATCCTTATGGTTGAAGATCATGTATTGCTCTCATTCTTTTCTGCCCTGTAATAGCGATTAAGCACTTTGGTTGAAGGAAAAATGCTTTGGTGCATACCTGGATGTTGTGGTATTTGTTGAAAGTTCAGTTACTACAGAAGGGAACCTTGTTGGCCTTGACATGTGCAATAGGGAAGGCCATGGGAACCATTTCACCCTTTAAAATGTTGAAAGGGGCCCCATAGCCATATGTAAAAGAACATTTTATTTCCTTAAATATGTTATATCCCTAATTCTCCCCATTTTAAACCTGCAAAATTTGAGAAATTGTTATATATTTGGGGAAGGTTCTTCAAAACATGTGGCAGCAGTGTAAATGGTTTTACATAAAATATGTGTATTTATTGTATTGTTAAAGATAATTTCATTCTCATGGCAATGTTTTATTCATTTGCAAGTTAATGTGTAAAAGGTAAGTAAAAAAGTTCAATAGAAAACCTGCGAACAGATGATTCACCTCCTGCAGGGTGCATAAATGGCAAAAAAAACAAAAAAAAAAAAAAAAAAAAAAAATTATCTCTTGTTTTAGTTCTGCATGCCTACACTCAAGAGAATATATAAAAATTATAATGTTATGGAGGAACAATGTTATATAAATATCAAAAAGGTATTGTTGGCAAGTTAGTTATACTAAACCAGCACCACTGCCTTTACTATATATATGGAAAAAATTGAAAGAAGAATTCAGAAAACAATTGATTAAAATTCAATAATTCCGCATGTTTGACGCGAAGAATACTAATACTTGCAACAAATTGAACAAGACCTTATTTCAAGGTCTGTTTCTGATGAACGCATTTCATTAAAGGAAAAATGTATCTTTCATAATTATAGTTGTAGGAAGACACCAAAAAAATAAGTTAACTTTTGCTATTTTCTAAAAATAAGGTATTTCCATGAAAATGAAACCTACACCTCTCTCTTAAGCGTTCTTGACACTGAGAGGACAAAATTTAATCAAAAGTTCTGGTGCCTTTATTTTGAAAATGTCCCAGGGACTTTATGAAGAGTACCACCCAAAATTAAAATATCGGTTTCAAATTTAAGGGACCGCAACATCAACGAGATCAATAGAAAAATATCAATTTTGGTGAAAATCATGCCTACGATTCAGCCGCTAGCATTTGTCATGGACAGACTCTTTGCCTTCAATGGATTTTTGTTATCAAGGACCCACAAAACGGGTTTTGACTACCCAACGAGTTAGAGGAAGTAATTACTTTATGTAGGGCAAGATTTATCCACTTTTCATTACCAGAACCTGGCAATAAGGGTTTTCTCTGTCTTTCGCAGTTTTTCCCCCTTAGCATAAAATACTTTCTTTACACTGTGTAAGCAGCAGCGAGAAAGTAAAAATTTCCTGCCCGTCTTCTTTCGAGGGCTTCGTTTTAACAAGGAAAAGACCTGCAATCAACAATGTCTCCCCTTTCTAACAGTAGTGTGCTCTACTTACGCACTTTCACGCAAAACGTATTTCTTTTAGAATGTGTCTCGGATGCTGCTGCCCACTGCCAGTTAATTTTAGTATGTAAAACTGGCAAAAGTTTGTTAACTGTGGGCATTACCTTTTGCTATAAAAATCACTGATGCAACCACGAATGACCCACTTGTCGAAGTCGTCAATCATTGCTTTACCGCTTGATCTTACTCTGAACAAAAAGAAGTCGGTATTTCGTTTAATAAATAGTAATTCCGTCACATAATACAATTCATACTTCACTAAAAAAGAATGCTTTAAAAATAAAAAACTTTGTCAGGAGTTTCTGGAGACTGATTTGGGTATGTCTTTGAGTTTTTTAATTTATTGAATACTTGACACACTAGCCCCAGAGAGAGAGAGTGTGTGTATGGGGGGGGGATCTTCCAAAGACACAGCGGAGCCCGCACTCCGCAGCGTGTAGGATTCACAGCTAGCCTGTGCCTACCCACTAAAAACCCCTCCCATTCTTCCGGTTCCCTTCCCGCGGAAACGCCGGCAGACATTACATCACGGGAGGGGCAGAACAGCTTATCACTCAATGCCAACTAATGTCACGGGATACTCCTTCGAAATCGTTCTTCTACCCGAAGCTTCTTTAAAACTTTTGCGGCATAGGTGGCTACCGCACTCCAATTCTCCTGGGACACCAGCATGCTAGTGACGATAGTATGTATCAGGAGCCACATCTTGTAGGAGGAGTCGGTAGAGTTCTTCCCTTTCCTCAACGAAGCGCGGACAGTGAAAAAACAAGTGCTCCACATCTTCAACCAGGGGATCACAGGTTGGGCATGAGAAGTCATCGTCTAACCGGAACCGGTTGGTATGCACGGTAGCACCCGTGCCCCGTTAACAACTGGGTCAAATAATGATCCACATCTCCGTGTTTCCTTTGGGTCCACTTTGCTATGTCAGGAATAGGACGAAATGTCCATCTACCAGTGGACGATAGACTTCATCGCCTTTGCCACTGAACCATTGTTACCTCTTTCTCTTCCTTTATGATGAAGCTCCTATTTGTAGCTCCCTCTCGCTTACGTCTGTACCCTTTCTTGTGCCATGAGATCTATAGGGGCATGTCGGCTATCACACACAGAGTCATACGAAACCGTGCGAAACGCCCGGGCCACCCTCAAGTCGGACCTTCTGTACACTGACTTAGCAGCGCGAGCGTACGACTGGATCCCAAAGGCATCAGCCCAAATGGGAGCTGCGTAGAGCAGCATAGTGTTAACTACGCTACACAGTAGCCTCCGGCTACTTTGTCTTGGATCCTTGACCTTAGACAATTCGTGCCAAGGCGGAGACCATGCGAGACGCTTTCTCGCTGAATATACGCAAGCGCTCGTTGAAATGCAGTCTCGCGTCAATCTAGACTCATAAGTATCTTAGAAACGGCTTGGAGGCTATTTTACTACCCCCAACATTGATAGTAATACCCTCTTTCACTTTCCTGCCTGTCACTAAGACAACCTACAATCGAAATAACCAAACTCCCCACTCCTCGCGCAACGAGCAAAGCGAGGGCTCAAGAAAACGTGCACGGATAATACGTGTTTCGTCTCGCTGCACACACGCCACGATTCCGCTGGACTATGTGGGGAGCTTGAATTCCAACATCGACTCGGCCTGCTTGTGTGCAACATAGTCGACACGTCGCATCAACCTGTGTCTGTGAAGGTACATTCTCCACCCTGGACATGGAACAATTCTGTCCTTCAGATGTATTAATTTTATTCAGGGTTCATTCTATTTGCCTGAAGACATTGTGTAATCAATTCATTCACATTCCGAATCGTATCTATGTAAATATTCCTCAAAATAAATAGTATGTGTAATATTATTCATTATAACTTCTCCGTGTTGTCTTCAGTGACATTTCCATTTTCTTCTCTTACAAGCGCCACCCCTCTTCCCATTGCCCGCCCTCCCGGGCAACTCAAGAGTACAAAATTCGGGGGGGGGGGGGAAGCATTTAATCGAAAATCCAAGTGTGCAATTTGTAGTAAATGCAGGTGGAAAAGTGGGTGTGATACGAAGACATATTTTTTGCTTTCCCGGTATTTTATTTGGAAGTGACGATACATGGAAGAAGATTGCCTGTAAGGGCAGTTAAAAATTACTTGTCCGTCATTCGATGGAGCTGCAAACCCCATCTTTAGGGGCACAAGCTCCCATTCGTATCATAGTTCCTTTCTTTCTGGTCTTCCACCCTTACTATGTCTTTGAAGTCCCCCTGAAAGATTTGCGCATTGAATTTTCTGTTCTTGTCACTCATCTGCTGCCACCTACGTACGTTCCCTTCTGTGTTACCACATTTTCATCTTGAAACATTTTTGTTTTATTAACAAGAAATAACTAATTTTCCAATTTGTCTCGTAGGATTGAAATCACGCAGTGCATGAGAATCGTATATTACCTGCGTAACGCAGGGAAGAGCAAAAAACTTTTTTAAAATTATTCTTTATCTACAATTGAACGCAGAATACACACGTGGTTATTTTTACTTTCGCTGCTTTTGAAGTACGTATAGAGAAAGTATTGTAATACTGCAGAGAAAAGACGATTCTTCGACAGATAAACTTATTGCCAGGCCCTGGTAACGGAAAAAGTGGATAAATCTTGCTCCAATATGTAGTAAATTACTTCCTCTAACTCATTGTGTGGTCAGAAACCATGTTTTGTGCGATCTTCATACCGAAAAATCGATTGACGACAAAACGTGTGTGGCCTTCCGTCTGTCTGCGGTCAACGCACCTAAACCATTCAGACAATTTTCCCCTAAATTGATATTCTGCGATCGATCTGAATAAACTCGAGACCCTGAAAGTTTGAAAAGGATAAAATATCCATTTCAAACTTTCAGGGTCTCGAGTTCAGAATTTTGGGGGTACTTTACATTAAACCTCAATTTCCTAAAAAATTGCTCCAAATATTTGGATTAAACTTTGTCCTTAGATAGAGAGAATAACTTAAAGAAATGGCGCTGGTCTCATTGCTAATTGAAATTCCTAATTTTTTGAAAATTGCAAAAGTTTAGTTTTTTTTCGAGGTCTTCCTACAACTACAATAATGAAGGTAGATTTTTTCCTTTAATGAAATCTGTTCATCTAAAACCGATCTTCATATAAAGTCATGCTCAATTGTTCGAAATTATAAGTATTTTTTACGTAATTTTGCGTGAAACGGGTAATTATTTTCTCAAAAACAGATCCAAGTTTTTTCTTTAAGTCTTTTCCTCGTCAGTGGCGACTGATACCTCAACAGACAGGAGGCGTTCGCAAACCGCTGGCAGCTGTAGCCACAATGGCTTCCGCGAGACACTATATTGCGATTTTTACTGTGCTGCATCTGACATTTGATCAGCTGTTACAGTGCCGTCCAATCGGAACCTGACACGTCACTACAGTGACGTCATAACGGTGACGTTCAGCCTTCCGATTGGATGACACCGTAAGAGCTGATTTACTTCAAACGCAGCTCTGTAAATACCGCAGTATAAGAGACTTCCATCCATAACGGCCACTTTTACACAAAGAACTTATCCGACGTACGTTTTGAATCAAAAAACCTATTGTCAATAATAGACTGAACTTGTGTACTTTCAATAACAAGTGAAAATCATAAAACTATGTTGCAGCGAGTCAGACGAAGACAGAATATGGGTAATGGGTATTCCCATTATGGAGATTCCCTCCATCGCCGCGCAGCGTTAAACAGCGCCACTAGTTTGGCTGCGCTACCAAAAGGCC
The DNA here is from genome assembly GCA_011170035.1 of Teleogryllus occipitalis. Classification (NCBI taxonomy): domain Eukaryota; kingdom Metazoa; phylum Arthropoda; class Insecta; order Orthoptera; family Gryllidae; genus Teleogryllus; species Teleogryllus occipitalis. Next base: position 107,921 of record BLKR01001166.1, on the reverse strand, counting down.
GTATGTTCCCCGTATTAAATCGAAGGGTCAAAAAGTAAAACACTAAACCCATTAATACAGCCAAGAGCGTGGTGCAATTCCTGGCAAGGCACCAGACACCGAAGAGAGCGCCAGTTGGACGCTCATTTTTTTCAAAATGATATCATTTACATCTATATTACTACAATATCATGAATATTGGATGTTTTAAAAGGAAAATGCATATTCCTAAGATATTATGAGATGTTTTTCATTTTCTGGGGCTTGTGTAACCGTACAATTTAAGCACGAGACGCCACTGCTAATATGTCCCTAATTAGGCTCTCTGCATACGATCTCCCACATTCGCAACTGAAATCGCAGCCTCTGGCTACACCTTTCACATGCACAACCCATTGTACATGTGTCTGCCCTTGATGCATTCTATTTTGATAAAATTTGTACCGGGCAGCTATTACATGCGGCTCTTTAATATAAAACTTGTTAAGTTTATTCATAATCTCTCTAAACTTCAAATTCACTACTAGTTTGTTTTGTCTAAGCTTCTGTAATAACTCGTACTCCTCACTACCCGAAATGCTTACGAAAAAGGAGCGCTTGTTGTCCTTGTCTGTTAGCTTGTGGAAGGGCAGGTATTGCTGCAACCTTGCTGCGTACGAACAGCATTTCCCCTTGTGCTCGTTGAAACTCGGGAAGAATGGTTTTACCTGCCCCGAACAGTCGGCACGGCCATGGCCATGATTGTTTGCAGAAATGCTGCGTGTTGCTGCTTTTGGCGTTCTCGTTCTTCCTCCCATTTCTGCTTCGCTGCAGCTTGTATTCGTCGTTCTTCCTGCCGTTTCATTTGTTGCTGTAACAGCACTGTCAATTGTGCCATATTTTCTCTTGTAGCCATCTTCAGTTTCTTCGACGCCAGTAAAATTGCTGTATACTAAACGAAACTTCAGGTATAAGGTCTGAAATACAGCAATTTTATTATGTCAAAAACCTAAAGAATGATGTCTTTAACTTAGCCAGAGGCCTACAGAGGCCAGAGGTCACAATATCCAGAAGATGTTTACAGAAACAACGCGCCGTTATGCTAAGCCGTCGTACATTACTGCAAGGTTGCAAGGGCCAATTAGAATGATCCGGAGCGAAAGCCTGCCCAATACAAACGTACAACCTCTGATTTCTCAACTAGTACACGGTCACATCACGAGAGAAGGCCGCCAGAGCTGGGCGAGGTAGCTCGTTCGTGAGTGGCGACGGAGCTAATGCCTACTACTGTAGCATCATAAAAGTCGCCTTGTACAAACAGGCTGTACAATATACTATAGTTACGTGCATTTCATGTACATGAAACACACATGGAAGTAGGTTGCGACAGCGGGCAGCGCTTTCTGAAGGGACGCCTTGCGGAACAAAGGGTCTATATTTGGACAAAAGGGGAAGACCTGCGCTGGAGCAGGGCTGCGGGAGGCACCCCAGCGGAGCGGCCGTGACATGGGTGGCCACGGGGACAGGCTTGTGAACCCCGTCGACATGCTGGCTGTGGAAATGTGGAGGCGGAAACGGCTAGATGACACAGTTCCGTCAGCCGGGCCAGCAAGTATATAAGCGGACCCCGGACAAAACTCTTCCTTCTGATTCTTGGGCTCGTCCGTAGGATATGTATGCTACGGAGGCAAGGGGCTGAAGCCGGCGTGCATGCGTCGCGACGTGAGGTGCGGCGTACTCGCTTGTATGCGCACGTAGAGTGAACGGTGCATCACACCGCAGGAGTTACTATTTTATCAGGCAAGCGGTTGTGCTGACCAGATTAATGTTCCTTCTTGTAACGGGTCAGTTTATTGTAAATATTGTAAATGGCGTATTCAGGTGTCGGATAAAATTCAATATATTACAAACTGTTCTGGTCTGAATCCTTTCCTCGGCAATGACGCCACACTACTTTCTGGCGGCGGTTCGAGCCACTATATGGCCCACGACGCCGCTGACGGATTTTTTGAAGTGCCTGCTAAGGCGGACACCATAAAAAGTGTATTGTATGCACGTTTTCTTAAATTCTAGGCTCGCTATCCTAACTCATATACAAGTTAAATTCTTAAAACAGATGGAATTAGCTTTTTTGGTAAGAATTGATAAAATATTCGCTATGCGGATGTGCCAAACGAATCGTCCATTGTTGCTTTAATAACGCCGTGCTAGCAACAACGGGCTGCAGCGACAGCCGTCACTGCCATTGTCGCAGCCGCTGGGTCTTATTATTAACTTCTAATTTTCCTGAAAAAGGACGGTTTTCCTTTCGACTCCATGTTGCAATCACTTATACCAATCAATGAGCTCCCTGGTTTGTACCTAACTCCCAGTTACATAATGAACTCGGCATTACTCCGATCTCCGTCCATTTCTCCTTCTTATCCTCTCGCTTCTATCCTAAAATTCGCCAGATTCCCTCAGCCGTACATTTTAAAATCGGGAAACAAAATCCTCACCACAATAGATTAAAGCGCAAAATAACCGCGACAGTTTTTCGACCCTCCCTGATCATCATCGACCCGTTGTGGCTTCGCACATTCAATCTGCATGAACTCAATGTAATTCATCTGCCAATAATGTTTCTTAAACAATGCTAACATAATTCAATGTACCTTCAATCTATCGTACTCGGCTGCTGAGGGCCTTCGGGCCAAGCAAAAAAAATATAATAATAATAATAAATGGCGCAGGTATTATTTTCATTGAACTCTGAATTTTCGAAAAATTGCATGTTGGAAATAATGGAAGAGAGAATTGGATTTTTAAGCTTCAGCCCAAATGAGTACGTCAGATAAGTAATGCACACGGCGAGTTAACTCGAAGGACCTGAGCTCTAGTTTCGGTGCGGGGAAAAAATTGCTGGTTGAAAACACTTTTGAAGGATCGTGTATTGGAACGGCTGGGTCGGCTCTTCATTATTAAATCTGACAACTAAAGTTACCAAAAGAAACAATGTTTACACCAGGCACTCTCTGGTGTCTAGTTATAGGGTTTATAAGTCACTCTATGGAAGTAAGCATTAAACCTCTTTCGAAAATAAAAGGCGAGGCTAACAAAAGACGACAGTAGATATCTTTAGGTTTCTACTGGATTTTGTGATTGAAGTGTACTTCCAAAATCAGCTAAAACTCAAGAAAAAACAGAATATTCCTTATAACATTGATCACAAACCAATGAATTTTAGTTTTACTCCACCTCAAACTTAAACTTAAATCTTCCATTTATGGCCACAGGAATAACAAACTGAAGAATTTGTTAACAATTTCAATTTCATTATAGGCTTAATGTTTTCAAAAGATTTATTGAAACATTTGTGGAGAAATAATAACAGAAAAATCAGTGTTGTTTAGGTTTTTAAAAGACAGAACATTGTACAAAAAATATTTCTAATGCCTCATCTACCAATAGCTTCAAAAAGATAGGCCCTGACATTTAATGTGTCTTATGATGACTACACAAAATGCTATGCCTCACCACTGGTGCTACATGTTGAGTGAGCTGCAGCAAGCCCAGTACTCCATTTCTCTTGGCCAGACAGAATATGTTTTAATTTATTTTAATTTAGAAAGAACATTGTTATACTTGTTAGTACACTATGTTACATAGTTACTAAGATCTATGACAATGTTCTTTCTAAATTAAATGATAAAATTTATATATTTTGTGGTTGTTTCTGTTTTTGCTTTTACACTTTTATTGGTTTACTGACAAAGTCATGAAGAAGATGTAGTCAAACCAGTGGAATAATTTCAAAGCAAGCCCAACTCATAAAATTGGTGAATTTTTTGCCCACAAACCGTATGCTAACCTCTTATGTCGTGAACAAGTAAGCCTTTCACGCATTAGATTTTTGGCCTTACCAAATTTTCCCATTATCATATACTAGTGAAGAAACCTAAACTATTGTATACCTTTGCAATTGCCCCACCGAAGATTAATCGCATCCTCCAGGAATGGCTACAATACAATTCCATCGTACCTCAATTTTTTGATACAGAAAGTTTTAATTCTATTCTAACTGATGATAAATACCAACGTAATGTAATAAAATTTTGTACCAAAATAGGCGTTTTGGACAATATTTAACCATTTTAGAATAATGTTATATATTAGTCCTTTCTGTAAGAACAATCATCATGATATAATTTAAATGTTAATGTACAGTATGTTTTTGTATCCATAATAATCATAGTATCATAATATTGTAAATTCTTAATATTGCTAATGTAAAAAGTAAATTATAGTTTTTATTTAGTTGCTAATAACCTAGATGTTGATGCAATTTAAAATAAAATTAAATACAAAACTAGTGTTGCTAAAACAACATGTACTTTCTCGCCAATTGGTAGTTATGTAATACTATTTATACCACAATTTCTCTCTGAATTACCACATCTCTGTCATCATTTTTACTTTCTCATATATGTACATATATACAGAGTAATATACGTAGTAGAAAGCTGTGAAATGCTGGATGAAGAAATGGCGAAGTTTTGACAGAAAAAAATTCATTGCCGGGCCATGAAAACAAGAAAATGGATAAATCCAGTTTCTAAATTAAGAAAAAATCCCCTAATATGTGGAGTAGGCAGAATCCCTGTTTTATGGGTCCTTGATACTGAAAAAACAATTGAAAGCAAAACGTTCATCCATCCGTCTATAGTGCTAAATTTACCCTACACGATAACATAAACCCCATGTTACTATATTCTTTTGTTGTTTTTTTTAATTACAAAAATGTAATTTTTTTTACTTGTCACTCATGTTGGTAATATTTACATTTGAGGCGATTTCTCCACATTATTGTATTTATGAGTACATTTTCTTTAAATAATGTGAGATTAAGTTTCTCGAAAACTTAATAGTTTTCTGCAAAACTGAGCTCAAAATTCTGCATTATCAGAAACGCTTCATCGCCATTTTCTCAAAAATGGCTCCAAATTTTTTCTTCAAATTTTTCAAATGGATAGTGCTAATTGCACTGTTTAATATGATGTAAAGTTAATTTTCGAATATTCATTTATTTTTTCAAAAATTACACAAATGTAATGTTTTTGAAATACCTCTCATTCCGTTAATATGGATATTTCCATCAAATAGTGCACATTTGTGAATAAAAGTGCTTCAAATTAATTTTTTGAAAACTCAATAGATTCATGTGAAAAAGAACTTCAAATTTTGCATTTATAGTAATGCTCAATTGCCATTTTCTTAAAAACTGCTTGAAGTTCTTTGGGGAAAATTTCAGTTTAGGACAAGTTTTTACTCTTCTTTAATATTTTTCATGTAATAATTCGATGTACTACTAGGAAAGCAAAAAGTTGAGAAAATGTCAAAAAAATTTTACTTTGGGCGACGATAGATGGCAGCTGGCTAGAGAATGGAGCAAAACCTGTAAGCCAAGGAAATCAGAAAGTCTGTGCCATTCTGTAGCACCTCTAGTTTGTAAAACTCTACCTGGGTTGAGGTTTAGGCGCTAGGTTTAGCTAACGGCTCCAAATTTTTCTCTAAATTTCTTGTAAGAACAGAGTAAAATACACTTATAAAAGTGACATAGATCCGATTTCCATGGTTAACTCTCAATTTTCGAAAATTGCAAAAGTTTGAATTTTTTCTGGCGTCTTTCTACAACTATAAAATTGAAGATAGAGATTTTTCCTACAAATAAAATTTGTTGTCCATAAATATCTCTTTCATTAAGGTCATGTGGATTTTTTGAAAATTTTAGTCATTTTTGTGCAATAGTGCATGCAATATTTGCAATTTTAAAAAATAACAAAAGCAGAATTTTCTCATAAATGGCTCCAAATTTTTGGTAGGGATTGCACCAAATGCACTCTATCCGATGACATAAACATCATATTGCCCTATTCTTTTGTTTTTTCAAAAATTACAAAAATGTAATTTTTTTGACTTGTCTCTCACGTCAGACACATTTACACTAGAGGCGATTTCTTCACTTTATTAGATCTATGAGTACATGTGCTTTAAATAACATCAAATAAAGTTTCTCGAAAACTCAACAGCTTTCTGTAAAAATTAGCTCTAAATTTCGCGTTTTCAGAAACGCTCAAACGCCATTTTCTCAAAAATGGCTCCAAATTTTTCCAAAGGATAGTGCTAATTGCACTGTTTAATTTGACATAAAGTTCATTTTGGGGTATTTTTTGTTTTTTGAAAAATTACACAAATGGAATTTTTTTGAAAAATCTCTCATGCCATGAATATGCACATTTCCATTGATTTGTATACATTATTGCATTTTTTCGTGGAAGTACTTCAAATGACTTTAAGTGAAGTTTTTCAAAAACTCAATAGATTCCTGTGAAAAAGAGCTTCAAATTTTGCATTTCGTAATGCTTAATAGACATTTTCTTGAAAACGGCTTCAAATTTTTCAATGAAAATTGCTATTTGGGACAACGTTATAGCCTTCTTGAATATTATTAAAATATAATTTAGATTCTACTATTTGGAAACAAAAAGGTTGCGAAAATTTAAAAAAAAATTTCTTTGGACTACAATAGATGGAAGCAAGCAAGGAGGAGGGACAAGACTGTACAGTACCAGTCCATACCAAGGAAATTAGAAAACTATACTATGAGAAAGTCTGTGCCATTCTTTAGCACCTCTAGTTTGATATGAAATTAGCAAAGGAATTTCAATATTCTACTCGGGACTTACAAAAATGGGTGTCGATATCCATTTTTTAACACTTGTTTTCTTTAAACAAGCTGTACATTGAATTACTGCGTGTACTAACCTGCTTAGGGTCATATGAGGTTAGGACTCCTGTATTTCAGCCTTTTGTGGCATTTATTCCCCCTTTTCCTGAGTCCTCTGTACCAGATGTAATGGGTTAAGAGATCTTATTGACATTTTCATAATTCGGGTAAAGATGACGTGGCAAGTACTATGCTTCATTCACAGGAATCTTAATTTTTTTCATGATTTTTTGTTTTTCAATCTTTAATTAATACAATCACAACTGGAATTCTGACATATTTCTTGACAATAGTTTGTGCAACATCTATCTCATGGCATTCTATAGTTCATAAACACTCATTTATTTTATCTGGATAGCTGACAGCAATTATGGAGAACTGTTTTTTGTCAGAAAGCAGAGTACAATGATTTGTTCTTCCTATTTTCATCCTCATACATTCCCTTTTTAAAAATACTGGTATAAACTGAAAGAATACAATTTTCTTGCCTCCTAATCTTTTTATCAACTGACAATAAGGTGGAATTTTATTTAGAGTAATTTCTGAATCAAGGGAAAAAATTAATTCAACAATTTAACCCATACTTCATCATTGGTTTCTACTAAATGCATTTTGATATATTCCAGCAGCTGAAAGTGTTTGAAGGTCAAAATTGTTACTGGATGTTTGTCAAGAGTATGCAAGGGCAGATCTATTTACAGCTGGTCATAGTAATGATGATCGTTTTCAGAATTTTTGCAACTTTTTGTCTATTTGTCTGGGGACAGCCCAAGAATGTTGTTTTTATTGAAAAGTAAAATTTTGATGTGCATAACACATCTTATTTATTTTCAAATTTTTCTTATAAAAAGGTTTGTTTTTTGTTTTTGTTTTCTTACAAATTACAGATTTGTCCTGATCTTTGTAAAATTTTGTACACATGACCTTCAAAGCACGAGAAATATTACTGTATCTATGAGAATTTGTTAAAATTACTTGTTTCCTCCTTTCCTATCCCTTAGGGCAAAATTTAAATGTGCACGCTTTCAATCGTTCACAAATATCTTGTAAACAGTGAGTTAATGTCCCAATATGAATTCTGTTATATTTAATTTAATTAATTAATTAATTTTATAATAAATAAAAATAAATATATATTTGGTTTATTTTGTCAAATAATAGTAAAGATTGTATGCAATGAATGGGGAAGAAGTTCAATAAGTGCATGTTTTCATGAGCTCTCTTTCCCACCTTTTTAACAATAAATAGTTGAATGATGAATAAAAATACCAACAAAGTGAGGTTAGTAATGTTTGAAAATAGATATTTTCACTCCCCCATTTCAGAAAATTTATTTTCATTGGTAAACAAACCACAGATTTGAGAATTTAGCATTCTAACAAAATGGAAACTCATACCCTAGCTTTTCTCTCACTTGAACTTACAAAGCTGCACAAGCATAGCACAGAGCTCAACAAAACCTGCCCATAGTGAAGCTACATTCATGAGCAGAAGTAAAACAAGGGGCCATCTCAGCATTCACTCAATGGATCAGAGAAACTGGATGAAAACCTGATTGAGGTGGTGTCATTGACCCAGAAACTGAATACACTGCATGTTACAGATATTTTGTATTTATTATACTGCCGTTTTAAAATTATGCAATACAAATATAAACTTATGTGTTATGTATCATTGTTAAAATAAATATTGTAGCTGCTTGGCTGTCCAGGAGACAGCCATTCTGTGACCTTCCTCAGGGCAAAATTCCTGAGAAAGGCATTCCACCCTGAGGAAGGTTGCAGAATGATGGCAACATTGACCTATGCCTAGGACATGGCGTCTCCTGGACAGCAAAGCAGCTACTTACTCTGGCTGCGGAAGCCTATGCTCTCAAAATCTTTTTTGTTTTTGATCAATGTAGTCTCTAATTGCGAAGAAACAGTTACGCAGCAGAGAAGATTTTAATTTGGACTTAAATTTGTGTATCAAAAGGAATTTCGCCCTTTAAGAAAGGAGATAGAGGAAATCCAAATAATTATAGAGGAATTAGTCTTTTAGATACATCTTATAAGACCTATGCAAAAATACTGAACGAAGGATTACAAATAATTGTCGATCATTTTATTTCTGAAGAGCAAAAGGGATTTAGAAAAGGGAGATCAACTACAGATGCCATCTTTACTTTAAAAAGGATTATTGAAGAACAGTGGGAATTTAATTGTGAAACTCACCTGGCTTTTATAGACCTACTAAAAGCATTTGACAATGTTAATAGAAACTTGCTGTAGAGCATTCTCGAAAAAAGAGGATATCCAAAACACCTTGTAAAAGAAAAAAAAAGCCTCTATGAAGACACCAGTTTCAGCTTGGTAGTTGGAAGAATATTGACAGAAGACATTCCTACTAATAAAGGAGTGGGACAGGGCTGTTCTTTATCACCGACTCTTTTTAATATATATGGACGACATGTTTACAATGTGGAAGTTAAACGTCAATCCATTGTTATTTTAATAAAACCTTTTTAAACTCCCTTTTATATGCAGACGATAAAGTAATAAAAGACTCGGAAGATAAAATGCAGATGGCAGTTTACAAACTTCACCAAATTGCGGTAGATTATGGCTTTCAAGTATCCATTGAAGAAACTAAAACAATGGCATTCAAAGGAAAGTATCCCATAAGAACTAAAACAATAATAGAAGAAAAGACACTAGAACAAGTAAAATATGAAGTATTTAGACATGTATCTTATGAAAAGGACATTGATTTAGACGAAAAACATATGATTAAGAAGCATCTGTTATACAATTCACAGAAACTTTAAAAATAAAACAAGGACAGAAACACGGGTAAAATTTTTCAATACTGTGGCTATTCCAGTACTCATATATGGAGATGAAATAACAGTCAGAGAAGGACAAATTGAGAATCCAGGTGGCAGAAATGAAGTTCATGTGGAGAACTCTTGGTTTTACGATTTTAGATAAAAAAATAAACACAAATATAAGACAGCAATTGAAGGTTGCTGGATACTTGCTGGAACCATCGCTGGAAGGTTGAACCACTGCTGGTAATTGCTTAAATTCAGAAACCTAATTTTAGTGTAGTATGTGTGAGACTTAAAAACATAGAATGTCTCATCAAGTTAAAGATTTTGTTTTGACCAAGTGTAAATAGGAGGCCTATGGTCTAAATAAACAAATTATATTTCAGATAATAATTCTGTTAATCTGTCCATAATTCTGGAAATCTAGCTTAGTTATATTAGGAAAAAAATCAGTAAGTAAATAAAGTTAAAGTAGAAGAAGGGTTATTTTCATCAGTTGTATGTGGATGATACATACAGTAAGTTACATTAAAAGCACTTATTAATGTTTTCTCAAAAAATGAATGTATACATGCATTTACTCTGAGAAGAAACAGACCAAGATGGTGCAAATATCAGTGGTGAATGCCAAACACGAGACTATCGGCAATCGCAAGGGATTATAGAGCAGTGGGAAGAAGAGATATTGGAAGACCAAGAGCAAAATAGGCACCGGAACAGGTTCAATAGAGCATAATCCTTGGAGTGAAGAAGAATTTCAATTATTATTATACGTGGATTTCTTACAGTGAGCTGTTGATACTGACACCTGTTACATGTTATTTCCACAATGTGTGTTGTAATTATAAATATCAGAATTGCACAAAAATATATTCCCACTTTTAAGTCAGGTTTGACAAAACCATAGATTTGTAAGTAAATAGGAAAGGTGATATTTCTGAAGGATCAACAAATTTTCTAAATGCATTTTGATATATTCCAATAGCGCAATTCCACTTAGAATGTTTGAAGATCAAGATTGTTACTGGAAGTTTGTCTAGAATAAGCAACAAAACATCTGTTTACCACTACCCATAGCAATAACAATTGTAACAAACAAAGCCGGGGTAGCGATAGGTGAGGTGAAGCGGGTAGGGTAGAGTTGCGAGGGAGAGGGTGGAGCTAGTGGATGGCATGGGCCACAGAGGGGCAAGGTTACATCACACATACAATTCATTCTCTTTCTTGCCTGATAGGTAGATGTTTATGATTAATAAATATCCGATAACTACTACGTAGTACTACTGTAGTACATAGTACTTCTACATAAAACATTTATCAATAATCTTTCTCAACTATGAAAAAATTCGATTTCCTTGAAAATTAAAGCATAATTTACTTTTGGCATGGTGATTGAATAACAAATGTGTATGGATATTAATTCTTTGTCATCTTGTTTACTTAGGTAACATCTTTGAAAACAGAGGAGAAAGTTAAATTTGATATAATCTGCAAGAGTGTTTTATTGCAGATGAATAAAAAACAAAACATTAATTGTAAGTAAATACATACTTTCTGAACTGCTGAGATTTGGTAAACTCATGTTATTGCTGCATAGCTGTAAATATTCTTCAAATCGTAACTAACGTCTTCACGACATAATATTATATAATTTTGTCATGATACAAGTTTATCTTTTAATTCACATAAATTAATTTGTAAATTTCTTTTTGATTCTATGTCAAAACATTTGAAAATAAGACTTTTTGTTTGGTTGTAGCATCCTTTCAATAACGAAGAAAAAGAAAATATTACCATCTTGCAGCGTACCAACTGGAAGGCAATCGTGAAGATTTGGCATCAAGTGATTTTCCCCATTCTGAATTCAATATATTCTTCTAGATGCTCTAGTAAAATTCAAATAGTATGGTTATTGTTCATAATATGGGGTTGTCAAATAATCAGGACTCTTGATGATGATGAACTTTATTTACTTAAGTTTCCTTCACAGCGTACAAGACAATGAGAGCATACACCAGCTGGGATATCACAGGCATTTCTACCCCTCACAAACATAACCAAGAAACATCACATTTGCAACTGTGGATTCAAATATTAGGGGGTAAATGGTTTACAACACTTCTGACAAGACATTCTGCTCTTGCACGCATGCATCATCCAATCCAGTCTTCACAATATGCAAACTGCAGCACCACGGAAAGAATGGAATTAGAGATGGCTATTTACCTCATAACCACAATGGTCTCACCAAAATAGGTTTATTCATAGAACCATGAAATTAATCATTTGTCATACAGTAAATATAAGAATGGATCTTGACTTCGATGTTTAATGTATGATGAAGCAATTAAGCTCAATGAAAATAGATAGCAATACATTACAGATAATTACATTTCATAATAATATTATAGGAAATTCACCCAACATCTTCACTTAAAAAATAAAAAAAAAAAAATTCAATTTGGTTCCCAACTCATATGATCATACATCAATAACTGTGAGATAAATACCTGTAAAAATGTAATAAAAGGTAGTAATATTTTAGTTTCTCACAAATGAAAGATATGGTTAGTTTTCCTTTGTGGTGGTATTCATTTATGTATTACACATTTTAAATCTCTCGTTGTATTTTAATTATTGCACACTTCATCTCAAATGGTAGCAGAGATTCATTAAAGAGCAATGTGCTCTCAGAATTACAATTATAATCGAGTATTTTCTTTTTGACAGAATGTAATCTATAAAACTATCAACAATGGAATAAAATATTTTTATAAAGACAAAATAAAAATTATTCAAATTTTATCAGTCGCATCACATCATCCTCTGATTGGAAGTCGTATTTCTTAGATTCTACATAAAAGGAATCGGTGGCTGCAGTTGCTAAATTTATAAAATGTCCAAGGCATATTACGCCTCTCAAGTACTGCATAAATGAGTATTTGTACTAAACCCGTCCAGATTGACAATAGACGCATGAGCAATTTGTCAACATCACAATACAGAATTCATTTGCACTTCTTCGCATCTTCCACAAACCAGACATACAGTTCTTCCAAATCTCAAAATAAGCACATTAAAACTAAGATCCCTAGCATGCAACACAGCTCAGACAAGGTTTTCTAGCATCAAGCCTTGAATACTGTTCATGTTTTGGTAAAAAAAAAATAAAAATAAAAATAATAATAAAAATTTACATAGGGAACAATTGCAGAAAGTAGCATTTTATGGATAATGCAGTTATAACGTCAATGTTAACATGACAGCAGAATGAACAATTATCTGTCCAATATTTGGCACAAGCTGCTAGGTCTACCTTGCTGCAGCACATACACAGTTAATACCTTGCAACTATATACATAATTGGGATCATACAACACCAGTAACAAGATTTAAAATTGCATTGTAACTTCAGAAAGCAAACACACAGAGGTCACACTTAATTAAAATAGTAATAAGCAGTAATCTGCAGCTAAAATGAAACTTCATAGATAAAATTTGGATATAGGCAACAAATTAGTGCCGTGTTTAGCTACATGAGGTTGGTGCCATGGCACTACTTGAAACAACTACTAATGAGCTAAACTGGTTGAGCTGCCAGGTTTTTTACAACTAAGCTAACACATACATAATATCATGCACTCACACTGCTAAGCAGTGGTAATGCACTAAATATATCACATAACTTAAATTTACAATTTCTACATCAAATGAATCCCAAAGCTAAGAGTATTTTTTGGTGCAATGGAATCAATGAGTACAATCTGTGCTATACATATGGCTAATATTTGCCACATTCTGTGCCAAACGCACGGTGTAGCTAGAAAAGAGGACCAACAGCTTTGGTACAGAAGACCCCTACAGAGATAAAAGACAGATTCAGGCTAGAATTGTGCTGTCAATGAGCAGTGCTAGCTTAAGTTTTTAAATTGTGATTCTCGAGTTGTTTTGACATGCAATTAGCTAAAACTTGCTTCTTGTAATAAACAAATATACAATTAATGTGTAAATAAAACCATTACTGTTTTTCCTGAAAAGGGAGGAAAGAGATTCATGACATTCGAGAACAATTAAAGAAATATTGGGGACCCTGTACTTTTTTTAATTGTTTTTTAAGCATGTCAAAGGCTTTGCCTACGAGTAGAATTGGAAAGAGCTTTCACCTGCTTAGCAGGAGGGAGGGATACCAAATTTTCGTGGTGTGTCACCTGAACCACAGAGTATTACTCCTCTTTCCGAACGTAAAGATCCTTCTCGTGTGCTGTCAGTCTCTTCACAGATGGTGGACAATCCTGTTGTAGGTGGAAGCATGAGCATGCCAGTCCCTCCTTTTTTGTGGATGGCAGGAGGAGGAGCTGGTGGGGCTGAAGCAGGTGGACCTGGAGCTGGGCTCATTTCAGAAGGATATGGATATTCTCCGAAGCTTCCAGAGAGTGACGAAAAGTCACTAACGAATGGGAGACGTAGCACTGGATCCCCACTGGGCATGGAAGGAGGAAGATCCGATTCTCCAGGTGGCAGGAACATTCGCCGGTACTGGTGATATCCGCGAATAGAACTCACAGGATCAGACGAGCCATCCTAGTAAAAAGAAAGGCAAATACTTCATTGATATATTTGAAATGTCTCTTAGAATCTAAATACAAGGAATTGGTGTTTATGTTGAAAATGCTGTGGTTAGAAAATTTTACAAGAACATATTTAATTAAAATTGGGTATTAACTCCACAAAGAGACTCACCATGCTATAGCGACTGGCCAGGGCAACTTCTGAAATGTGAGTATCCCCTTCAGTTGGATGAAGCATATACAAAACAGTCCACACCGGTAGCAAAAACTTGGCAATTACAAAGACTGAAAGAACTGTTGAATAAAACACCTGGGTGTGCCCAAACAAAGCACTGCAACCATCTTCTTCTGAACCAACTGAAAGAACAATGAATTTTGTTATTGTCAATTTTCTGGAAGTGGTAACTATACATTCAAACTTTAAATATTTTCTGATAAGTTTTTGAAAACCAATGATTTAATTGCTTTATAATTGCAAAAAGGTTACTTACCAAACCGCATCACAGCATCAAACACAACAGTAAGGATGGCAGAAATATCATAAACAATGACAACACTCCACAGATCTCTCTTTTCTGAGCTCTTAAAACAGGCAAGAGTAGAGATTCCTTCTATACGATGATGTATGTATATGGCAGATGCAATAAACACTTGCACAATAACAAAATCTGCTGATGACAGCATTAACCAATATGGACCTACAAAAATTGTTCATACAAAGATTTTTACAAAGAAAAAATGTACAGATATTTGCGTATAAACTGAGGTATGATAAGATATTCTTATTCATTTTACAGAGGCAACTTACGCATGCACTGTGTCCAGGAGTCTGTGACATCTACCATGCCCATCAGGGCTACTGTAGTACAATATAAAACATACAGACACAGCACGGGGTTCACCAAATGTTGCAGTAAATCATCTCTTCGTAAAGCTCGAGCAGCAAGAGACCAATGCAAATGGCACACCAAAGCAAATTGCAACAACTTCAAGAAACTAGCAGCAAAATCCAGTTGAGCAAGTCGACTGCCTACCATAAAACTGGTGCCACTATTGAGAAAAAATAAAATAACCTTGAAGCTGTTTGAAGATGTTTTACATATAATTCACATTAATGTGGAAAACGCTTACCACACAAGACATTCAAGGGCTGACACATAAAAGATGGCATAGTGGTGAATTTGTTGATGTCGATATACGTGATACTTTACGATCTTTAATATAACAAATATCAATGTTATGGCTGCTGCTGTTGTCAGTAAACTTGATCTCACACATGCAAGTGTATCGTATGGGTCAAAACAACCCTTGTTAGCAACATCAATGGTATCGTTCCCCAACTTTCTCCCTCTCGTAATCATGTTGAAAACTCGTACTGTACACTTCGAGAGACTAGAAATGAATTGATTCTGCAGAGAAACAAATGGGTATGATCAACTACCCATCCTCAACACGTCCATTACAGCATTCTGGCATGCCTTTTTTACGGGACAGATGTCCATAAAAAAAGTCCAAAGTGCAATAACATCTCACAGTACTAGGTTTTTACAACTTATATAGCGTTTCACAAAGCATACTTTGCCACCACAAAGGAATGCTTCACGAGGAATAGTTTACATGTTTTGAAGATTCAAAACAACAACAAAAACACACATACACAATTGCAGAACCTCCTTTGTATGAAACCTGTCAAACCCCGCAGGGAGCCATGACAGTTCGTGTTGCTACGTCACACTCTGAACCACATTTTCATCAATAAAGACATTTAAGTTAAATTCGACTTAAGAATGCTGGCGTAAACGTGGTTATCAACGATTCTTTTCTGTAAATAATGATCATCGAAAAAGTTCGTGAATTTCCGCCACTTTATGTTTCCGATATTAGCTAATGCACAGTAGAGTCCTCTTGCGGATGAATTGTATACGTCCTAGGTCCTATCCCCGCCCCTTTTATGCATGCCCCAGCGTGCCCCTGGCGTCTCCCGTGTGTGAATGATCATGGGTCCCCCTTCAAAGGATTATAAAATTTGAAAATTGTATTGAAAGAATAGGAAAATAGTTCTCTGATAGAAGTTAATACAGAAATGTCGAATAAATAAAGAAATATACAATTTCATTGAAAATTTTCTACCCTTTTAAACATTAACTTGTATCTTTTTCTCTAAAACAATTAAAAAATAAAAAATACTAAACATAAGTAATAGAATTTTGGCCTTAATATTTTTCTGCAAGTAATTTTGTTAAATGCTAGGACCATTGTATATTACACGTATCTTCTTAGGGAGTTGGAACTTTTATTTCTGTGCTATTATTTCTTTTCTATCAGGTGATTACCATACTCTTTATTGATGAAATAATGAATATGCTCAATGGATATTATAAACTTTTATTCAAGGAAAATCTCAACCAACATTAAATTACATATTATTACAATGAATAACACTATAAAAATAATAGTCATAAGAGAAATGTAGTTTCTGAAGGAAGAGATATAGGAAATAGAAGGGGAAAATATAACATTCTCTCTGACATCAAGATATCAAAAACTATCTGTGGTTTCCATTATAGAAAATATAAACAGATTTGACAGGTACAATGGGCACTACTCACAAGGTGTACTATTTGGAGTATACCTGCTAAAACAAATAACAACAACCCTAATTTCAAATAACCTGACAGGGGCAAAAATTCTGTCTACCATGGGTGCCTGAATAGCTAGATATACCTTGGAATATAAGTAATATTTAACTTTATCTTAACTTTGGTTTCGATTCAAAATTGAAAAGAACATAGTACAAACATATTTGAATTGAATTGAGTTCAATGAGCTTAGAGTAATATTTTTATTATGGGTAATTCATTTCAGAAGCACATTACACAATTGGAAAATACTAATTGACTCTAGTCATCTTTCCAGAATTCCCTAAGCAGTTTTTACTTCATACATTTCCAATGAGATTTTGTTTTCTGATGCTCAATTGCATATATGACAGTATTTGAGATATTTTGTGGTAAAATTTTAAGTATAGAGGAGAGAAACGTACTGTGACAAGAGAAATACTGACTTATTAGTCAAACTGAGAGATTGGTGAAAGCCAAGGGGCTTTAGTAATTCTTTTAAGGAATTATTTGAAACTTTGCTTTTTGAGAAGATTGGTTTTTGGAAGTAGTGGTGCAGATTGGCGATGCCTTGCTTAGTATTGGATGAATCATGGATTGGTACATGAATATGGAAGTATTAATTATTGAAGTAGGTGATTTTTTGAGTAGAACCCATAATTTTTTATTTGCTCATGGACTTCTACAAGAGAAATTTGAAGCTTAGTCAATCAATACAATGTTCTTTGCAAATTAAGAAATAATGGATATGCTCATGCTCACCTATCAATTACATCCTCTATTCATTAAAATGGTTAAAGAATATTGTATTTTGTGTAACTAACAATTTCAATAAAATGATATTTTTCTGTTGAAAATACTTCAGAGAATGGGTAAAAGGCTTTGACATAGATGTATGTGGGGGTGGGGTGGGAAGCTAGACCCTAATTTTGAGGAGGCCTTGCAGTGTATTGTAACAAAACATTTATTTTCATAAATATGTCCAATCCCTGATTTTCCCTTTCTTTCAATGACAAATTAGGGAAATTATTATTCCATATTTAGGGAAGAGGCTCTCCAAGTCATCTGCTCCTTGTAGTATGTTTTCTTTATTTTCTAGTTAATAAAGCATAAAAATATGTAAATAAAAGTCTTTTAATAAAAGGGACCCAGAAATACAATTGGCCCCTGTGTTTTAGGCTGAGAACATCTATTGCAGTGGGCTAAATTTCTCAGTTATACTATTTTCTTGACAAAATTCATTAATTGCCTTAATTACATAAGAGGTAAAGACCACAAATATTTAAATTATCTCTCTCAGATCACTCATCATCAAAGAACCTAAATAGCTTGAAGTACAGTAAACAATTCCCATTTTTTTAACGAGTTTTATAAACTCATTTCAAAACTTATTTCAAAAGGGAAAGTGAATGAAGTCTTGGGGCCCGTCCATAAATTACCTATCACAACTTTGGAGTATCTTTAATACCCCCTCTCCCCCCTGTAACACACCTGTAATGTGTCCTTGATTCCCCCTAAATAATTAGGTAATGCTTGTGACCCCCCCCCCCTTGTAAATGCAAAAAGTGAAAATAAATTGTAGCACAGTAAAAACAATTTATATTCATTTTATTTGTGCTTTATAATAAAATTTATGATAACTAAACTAGTCAGCATTAGTTAGAAATGCTGACTGTACCTAATAATAAGATGGGCACAAGTTGTGAGTGAAGGAAAGATGCATAGGTGAGAAAATTTTTTATCACAAGCTGTGCACATGATGTTGTAGATGACTCATAGGCGAGAGTCTACTGCACCATTGTAAATGGATTCTAAGATTTACTACTTATCAGCTTTGAATATCTTTGTAACCTTATCAGATTCAATAAAAAATTGATAAAAAATACTTCCATTTATTGTAACAATTTACATCTAAGAACTTTAATTTATTTATGTTAAAAAAAATTAATTAGGTAACACCTTCACATTTGACAAAAAAATAATTAGGTTTCAATATGACATTCGACAACCCTCATTAACACAAATTCCAAGGGACCAAAATAATAGGAGTTTGTGTTTTAAAAATTTGTGTTATCCAATTATATCCATCCAATAAATTTTTTTGCCGGCGATGGTGTAGTGGTTAGCGTATTGGACTGTTATACTCAAGTTTGTGGGTTCAATCCCGATTGAAGCCATGGATTTTTAAGGGAGAAAAAATTCTTTGTTCGCCTTCCTTCAGAGGGGAAGTAAAGCCGGCTCTCCCATGTTACTAGATTTACTGCCTGTAAAAGATCCTCAAGCCTAAATGAAGCCTCTGAGCTAAATTGAAATTGCCTGTTTCTTCACCCTAGTTTCTTCACCTTCTCTCTCCCTTAATTGGCAAAAAGAGCATAGTAAAATTTGCTTGGTCAGACGAAAGAGCGAGCCTCATGGCCTGAGTCTTGCCATGTAAAATAAGATATCAATTCAATTCAATGTAAATATCCATTTTACTGTAATTCCTTGCCTGGACTGAAGTTTTGTTTGTGTTATGATGAAATTCGTGTTAAGCGAGTTCTTACTAATGAGGGTTTCCTGTATTTTAATGCTTTAGTGTACGACTTAAAAAAAGGGAATTATTTCAGCAAATGTTAAAAAATGTAAAATAAATATCAATGTTACATAACAATAAACTAATACTCCCTACCCCAACATAACACAATGTAATGTTGCCTCCCTCTTTCGTAGCATTTCCCCTTCTTTAGCATTTCATAATTTATGGACAACCCCTTGGTACATAAAACAGTTATAATACATCCTTATAAAAACTAATCTGACATGTGAGAAATGCACCAATTGCCTTTGAAACATGACATATTTTTCTGAATATGTTGTGGCAAAAATCTTGATGCTTTAGGTGAAGTCTGACTTTTTGTCAGTTAAGGAAGGTCCATATAGAATGTTTTCTGGAACGAAAGATTTAACCAAATCTTATACAACTCATCACCCTCTCACCACCCTCTCACAAACAGGTAGCTTTCTAAAATGTGATTCACAGATTACTCTCCTTTCCTCTCCTTCACAGCTCATCAGAATCACGCCATAAAACAAATAACTCCTAACTTAATGATGATTCTAAGAGTTTTTTGATTGACAATTTACCTAAAAAGAAAATCGTCTCTCTCTACACAAAAAACTGAACTTCTCTCACTCTCGTGACTATTCTTTTGACTCTGATATTTGAAAATTGATCAAAAATCAAAACAATTTGACCTATGTCATGCAACATCTCCAATAATCTTATAAACAATAAATCACTTTACAAACATCCTATATTCAAATCAAGGTGTCTGATTAATCAGACACTATTTTTGAAAGGTTTATTTCTTTTTTCCGTGGCTGTTTCAATTTTCTGGCCCAATTTATCTGTCAGACTGGCAGGTCTTTCACACTAAGGTTGAAAGAACTCACATGCAGCAAAACACAATCACCATTTACCAGTCATCTCTTAGAATAGAAATGCTTATTCAACATATTTATTTCAAAATTTAAGAAACAGATTTCAACACTTAACTGAAAAATCTTCATAAACAAATTATTTAACAAATCCAACCATTTTATTATACAATAAATTCCTTTTCTTTTCCCCCTTGAAGATGACTGTTCATGGTATTCATATATTAATCTCTCCAAGTATTTCTCACTCCTTGAATCCTTCTTGCTTTCTTACCACCTTCTTCTGATATTTCTTGGATAATTCCTTAACTCAGCAAGCCTTTAAATAGTGGGTCAATGCTCTGATGGGCATTGTTTACACTTCTAGTCTCCAGCCGACACATGCTTTACCATAATATTTGTTAACATGTATTTATTTAATTTTCTTTATGTTAATATTATTTTAATACTGTTAATAATTATTTCAGGTTATTTAATGGCTACTATTTCCTTTTTTTTCTTTTTTCTTCTTTCTTTTTTCTTTTCCCTTTTCTTTTTTCTTTTTACTTTTTCTTTTTCTTTTTTCTTTTTTCTTTTTTCTTTTCTTTTTCTTTTCCTTTTTTCCTTTTTTCCTTTCCTTTTTTTCCTTTTTTCTTTTCCTTTTTTCTTTTCCCTTTTCTTTTTTCTTTTTTCTTTTTCTTTTTTCTTTTTTCTTTTTTCTTTTTTCTTTTTTCTTTTTTCTTTTTTCTTTTTTCTTTTTTCTTTTCTTTTTCTTTTCCTTTTTTCCTTTTTTCTTTTCCTTTTTTTCCTTTTTTCTTTTCCTTTTTTCTTTTTTTCCTTTTTTTTTCAATTTCACTATGCACTTCATTTCTGGGTGATAGTCAATATTACTTAATTCTTTATGTTAATGTTTATTTTTTCTTATTTTATTTATGTTCTATTTCAATCCATTATTTTATAATTAGAAAATTTGTTCACAATTTTAACACTGAAGTTGGCCACAATGCAGCCAAAAAAAGCTTTAATATTTTTACAAACTCTTATGATGGGACCACAGAGCATATTTGTCTATGGATGGGACTATCTATGGATGGGACTATATCAGATATCAGATCATTAGCATCCTACAATCTACTACAGTAGGTAAGGCCATATCCAGAAGTTTAATGTTCTCCCTCTCCCACCAAATTACTTTGGTGACTGGCTAAAACCAAATTACTTTGGTTTTAGTAATCTTACTAAAAAAAATTAATAGGTAAAATTAAATTGTTAATTAGTGTTTCTTAATTCAAAATTTTGTGTAATTGTGTGTGAAATAGCTAATTTCTTAAGACATTTGGCCATATATTATACTATTTATAAAATAGTTACTTGTTTAATAAGGAAATAATGAACACATAGCACCAGGAGTGGTAGCTCAGTGCATCAACTGAGGTCACTGGAGCGCCTCTGACCGGGAGGTCCTAGGTTCGACTTCTGACGGCGGCAGGATTTTCGACACTAGCCTTTCAGCTAGGTCGAATTCAGTCGCTGTCGGAGAATTCTAGCGGCCTGATCGGTAGTTTTCCTTGGGTTCTCCGATCAACTCCAGGCGAATGCCGAAGCAGTAGCCTAACAAACGGGCTACGGATCGCGCGCGATCTTCCCTTCCTCTTCCTTGTCCTATCCTCTCCCCTTACACACATACACTAACATGCACTACACTACCACATATTCCGGGAGACCGGACGGGAGCTTAGGGCTGAGAGGGAGAGTCGCTGGTGGGAGAAACCTGGTAGGAAGAAACCCCGCTAGCCGACGGTAGGTCAGCGCCGGATCTCGCCATCTAGTGGGGGTAGATCACCACCATCTCCCGAGGGGGAAAATATGCACTACACTAACGGGACTAATGACCTAAGCTGTTGACGCGCCCGGAATCACTAAAAAGCCAACCAACCAACCAACTGAACGCGTAGCATAATGAACTTAATTTTGTGTTCCATTTATTTAAATGGACGTTCCATTTCAGGTTTGACTGAATTGACAGACCTAAAAATTTTGTTGCCCTAACATCAGTCAATGGTACACCGTTCATTTTCAGTGGAGCACAAAATTGTTTATTTGAAATGGAAAACTGCATTAAACAGTTTTCTTTTCATTTACTATTAATTTGTTATTTCGGAACCAATTTGAAAATCTGATATGGTACTATTTACGGTTTCTTTATTGCAAAGAATGCTCGTATCATCAGCAAAGAGAACTGTTCTTTCGTTTCGAATCGTGGAAGGCATATCGTTTACGTATAGTAAGAGAATAGGGCCTAAAATGGATCCTTGAGGAACTCCACATGCAATTGGCAAAGAGTCGGAAAGGTGTGTACATAATGTTCCATTATTCCAGTAAGGTATTTCCACTCTATGAAGTATTTCCACTCTCGTTGTTTAAGGTACGAACATAACCAATCTAGGGCAATACCACGGATTCCATTTGAAGGTAATTTTGAAAGTAAAATGTCATGATCAATGACGTCAAAAGCTTTTGAGAGCTCTGAAAATAATCCAATATGTGCTTCGTTTCAGTCCAATGACGAGGCGACATCTTGAAGAAAAGAAAATATGGCTGTTTCTGTAGATTTTGATTTTCTAAATCCATGTTGGCAATCTGAAAGCGCGTCATGTTTAGTGAGAAAGGTTTCCATACGTACGTAAAAAAGTCTCTCTAATACTTTTGAAAAAACTGGTAGAAGAGAAATAGGCCGATAATTTTGAATTTAATTTTTGTTGCCTTGTTTGAAGAGCGGCTTAATCTTAGCTGTTTTAAAAATATCTGGAAACGTTCCGGTGCATAAAGATGCATTAAATATGTGAGTTAACGGGTGTATAATGGCAGGCGCACAGGTCTTTAACAAAGAATCCGAGAATTCATCTACACTCGCCGAATATTTATTTTTTAGTTTACCGATTATTTTGAGAATTTTATAGGAAGAAGTTTCGGAAGTGAATCATGTCTAAAATTTTTGGAGAAATGTCTGATATTGAATTTTGTGGCTGAAGACTCTTAGTGAGATCAGCAGCAATTCTCGAAAAGTATTGGTTAAAGAGACTAGCCACTGTTGCCGGATTGTTTATATTTCTATCGTTATATTTTAAAACATTCTCTACAAGGTTTCTAGTTGATTTGATCTTATTTTTTATTATTGTCAACATTTCTTTTGTTTTATTATTTGAATACAAAATATCCTGATCGTGTTTAATGATTTTAGCCTGCCTTATGACTTTTCTTAACAATGATTTGTATTTTTTAAAGTAGAGGAGGAAATCTTGAGATACGTTATGACGTTTAGAAATGAAAGAAAGAATTCGCTTGTTTTTACATGATCTCCTAATCCCTTGTGTTATCCAAGAACTGCTTTTCCGTGAAATATTTAATTTTCTTTTCTGAAGAGGAAAGCAAGAGTTAAAATGAAATGAAAGCGTTAAAAAACAGAATTATATTTATCGTTTGTGTCAACAGTATTATAAACTACTTCCTATGACTCCTGCATCAAGAAATCAAGAAATAATTTTATTTTACTTTTAGTAAACAATCTATTCATACGTGTATTAATTATTGTGTCAGTGTTCGCTTTTCTTATAATGGTAAGAATTTGTGCATCGTGGTCACTGTATTCTAAATCTTTTGTTTAAACTTCATATCGAGCAGTAGTTTTGTTAATTATAGTTTTATCGATTGCCTTCATCGAATTTAGTATGATCCGTGTTGGTACATTAATTATAATATCTAAATAATTTAATAAACGTGTTTTCACAACAAAACGAGTGGTGCTAAAACAGCCTTTCTCGCATTATTTTTTCAAAATTGCGATTTTAAAAAATTCAGAAAGTTCAACAAACAAGAGACTCGCGTCATTATTTTAAGCATCCCCTCTTCTATCCGTGGAAAAAATTTAAAGAAAAAGTTTGAAACGGCTTTTGAGAAAAAATGTTAATTAAAAAAATTCCTATATTTTGCGCCAAATTACACGAAAACTACTCATATCTTCGAATAATTGAACATGAACTTATTTAAAGATCCGACTTTAAGAAAAATATTTTATTAAGAAAAAATCTGTCTTCAATATTATAGTTGTAGGAAGACGCCCCCAAAATTTGCACTATCACAATTTTAAAACTGTGATTTGAACGAACATGAGACCAGCACCATACTCTTAAGCGTCCTTTACGATATCCCAGAACAAATTTTGATCAAAAACATTGGTGCCATTTTTGAGAAAATTTTGAAAATGTTTTTGTTTTCACGTAAAGTACCCTCAAAAATTAAAATATCCATTTGATATTCCAAAAGCCTCGAGTTTGTTCAGATCGATTGGGGAATGTCAATTTTGAAGAAAATCGGCTGAACGGTTTAAGCGCTAGCGTTGACCACCGACGGACAGACAGACGTTTTACCGCCAATCGATTTTTCGGTATTAAGGACTCACAAAACATGGATTCTGGTTAGAGTATTTTTTAAATTTAGCAACAGGATTTATACACCTTATCGTTACCTGAGCCCGACAATAAGATCTTTTCTGCCGAAAGATCTCCGTTTTCTGGCGCACGATTACATAACTTTCTCTTCTTACGAAGTACCTTCATAAGGGCGAGAAAGTAAAACGATACGTTTTGACATGCTGAAAGTTATAGTGCTAAAAATATTGAATTTACATAATTTGGTTTAAAAAATTCCACCACATCGTTCTTCGCTGGCCTGCTGTCCGAGCTCAATTGCTCTTGTTGAATCAAGATGGGCATTTGCAATTCTTGCCTAATATTTTTTTCGGATAAAAAGCTTTTGGAATAAAGAAAATTTGCTGGTCCCAAAAATTTAACGCCCAGGGGCCAGTGCCCACAGTGCCCATGCCTAAATCCACCACTGGGTATAAGACTGACCTACAACTCACTTCATTTGATACCTATTTACATTGTACGTGGTGGCTATTGGAGGGCGACATCGCTGCAATTCACAGAGTAGAGCAAAACTCAAATTGGACCGTGAAAGTGCAATAAATGAAAGTGTCTTTGCTGGTATTGTAAAAAATCTTTTATGGATTTTATTGATTTCCCGCGCTGCCGTAAAACTTATCATGAGTGTTGTGGTAATTGAGTGAATAAAAAATTAAAAGAAATTAAACATCAAAAGAATAATAAAAACGACTCTTCGAGAAAGGACCGGGAGAAGTGGCTCAGTGGATCAACTGATGGCATTTCAGTGCCTCTGACCGGGAGGTCCTCGGTTCGAGTCCCAACAGTGGCAAGATTTTCGACGCTAGCTTGTGAGCTGGGTCGAATACAGTCACTGTCGGCGAATTCTAGAGCCCGGCTGCTCATATCGGTAGTCTTCCGTGGTTTCTCCGATCAAGCCGGAGCATAACCCTGACAAATGGGCCATAGACCGCTCGCGATCTTTCCTTCCTCTTCCTTGTCCTAACCTCACCCCTTACACACACTTACACTAACATGCACTTCACTACCAAATGTTCCGGGAGACCAGTCGTGTGCTTAGAGCTTGCCCCGGCTGGGGCGGTGCCCCGCTGGTGGGAGAGACCTGTGATAAGAAACATGTGTTTCCCAACGCGTCTCCACGCACCACGCAGTGTTGGGAACCGGCTACTTGCTGCGGGATAACAATTTCGCACACTGCGAGCCCGACTGCCACTCACGCTCAACCATCATCGGCCACGTCTGGCGTGGTGCAATGTGCGGGTCAGCTGGGAGACGGAAAAGCATGCAGAGGTGATGAGAGCCGCTTCTGCCAGCTCGCCAGTGATGGTCGTGTGCGCGTGCGGCATCGCAAAGACGAGCGCGTGCGCCTGGAGTGTCTTGTCCCACGTCACATAGGGGTCCACCCCGGGAATGATGGCGTGGGCTGCCATCAGCAACGCGCGTTCGTCTTTGTTGTTCATAGAGGGCTCATTGATCAGCGCTGGATACATCCAGCACGTTTGCGGCCTGTGCCTTTCTTGCAACGGGAGGGAGGTGCGCTGTTCCACCAGGACAATGCTCGCCCTCACACTGCCTGCACTACGCAACACGCTCTCTGCAATGTTCGTCAACTGCCCTGGCTCGCTAGATTTGTCCTAGATCGAGCATGTGTGAGACATGATGAGTCAATGCCTGACCCATGCTGCGACTCCCCCAACAACTCTGTCTGCTCTCCGTGAGGTGGTGCAGGAAGCGTGGAGCAGTGGACCGCAGGACACCATCGCCATCAGTACGATGGGATGTCAGCCCGCATCAGGGCTTGCAGTATTGTTGTAGTGTTTCCGGCCCATGGTTCTATCTTTTGCTGGTCGTTTGATTATCGTATAGCTCTCCCCATGCAATAATGTGTAAATAAATTGTACAATGCAATCGGGGTGTTGCAACACTTTTTTTCTACCAGTGTAGGAAAATCTCTGAGAATCTGAAAAAAGGTTTAAACTCCTTTAAAGAAGAGGTTGTGAACTAAATAAGGCCTTACGTGATATTTCAATCAACCTCAAATAACCTGAAAAGGATTCAGATGAGTCAAAAAACAAATGTGAGGTAATTGAGAATAAACAATCCGAAACTCTTAACAAACTATAACATATAACTACTATACATACTACATACATACATACTACAACATCGAGATAAAGGTAAAACAGAAAATACCTCGAAATGAGGATATTTTACTGAAATTTGAAGAAACGTAGAAACGAAAATAAAAGATTATGCTTGGAATCAAGGAATGTGAAGAAGGCAATGGAACAGCTAGACAGACTCACGACCTCAACACAATTACACCTATTTTGAAAGATTTGAACCTATACTCGGAAGGCTGTAGCCTGCATACGGTCAGGCTTTGTGAAAAAAATATGCGGAAACTAGACATCTCAGACATACTTTCGAGCGAACACTTCGCCAAGAAGATTCTTCTCAATGGAAAATGCTTACTGCTAGAAGTGCGGGTGAAGAGCCTTATGACTCCGACTCAACGGACGAAACTTACCCATCCTTACCGAGATGAGATGAAGGAAAAATAGAAAACAAACCTCAATTAAGTTCATCAGAGGAGTTCCAAAAATTTTAACTAAAAATCTAGGAAGCGAACAGAGGTAGCAGTAGGGTTGGCTGGTTTTAACTATCCTGGTTTTAACTATGGTTTGAATCACAAGTTCAATCACCAATCCTAAATCCTGTAATTGGGTGTAGCGATCACTAAGTGATTGTAACTAGATCGCAGTTTCGTGTGATCGGAGTGAATCAGTTAGTTTATAAAAGCCAAACTACATCAAAGCCAAAGATGAAATTATAAATGATGAATTGCTATGTCGATTGCCATATGAAAGAGCTGTGGAAAACCACGGATATTGACGACCGCTACAATGACCTTGCAGAAAAGCTGATACTAATTCTTCAAGAACATCTCCGAAAATGAGATCCATTAGTGGTGCTACAACAGCACGTACTTCCTTGCATTACCTATAACTTCTCAGCTATATTATTTGTATTTAACCATTATATACTCCGTAAAGGACAATTGTCCTCAGCGCCATTAGATCCTGGGGTTCCTAATCAGGAACCAAACCAGGAACCCGCGATGTCTCAAATTCGCTTAACCTCCCTGACTTCACGTAGTTAACGAATTCGGCTAGCGACGCCGGTTTCGCGGTCGTGGCCTTTCAGTAGAACCATCCCAGCATTTGCCTGGATGACCGAGGGAAACCACGAAAACCCCGGTCCGGATGGTCAGCAGCTCCCAAACGCGAAGTCAGCGCGCTACGTTCTGAGCCACTTCGCTTGGTCCGCTATATTATACTACTACAACATACGCATGCAAAAGTGTACTCAACCAGAAAAATTTTTTCCCGCACCCCGACACGAACTCAGGGAGAACGTCCGACTTAACTCGCCATCAGCCATACCACTACGCTATAGAAAGGGGGCGACACTTAAAAATGTGATTGTCTCAACCCAATGTATCCAACACGCAATTTTTGCATTTTTCGATAATATACAGAAAGTTTGCAGAAAATGGGACTAGCACCATATTTTTTACCGTCCGGTGTTACATTCGAGGATAAAATTTAATGGAAAAATTCGAAGCGGGTTTTGTTAAAATAATTCTTTTTAGAAATCCCATAAATTTCAAGCACAAATTACACGAAATCTACTCATTAAAAATGTACATGGTATTTTTAAACAGCTGACGTATTGCAACAGACTTTGTCTAAGGCGAAAACCTCTATCTTCAATTTTGTACCTTTGAACTTTTTGCATTTTTCGAAAATACGGAGTGTTCGCCAAAAATGGGACTAGTATCACATTTTTTACCGTCCTTTGAAACATTTGCTGAGAAAATTTAAAGAAAAAATTGGAGCGAGTTTTGAGAAAAATAAGTTAAAAAATATTTAAAATTGCCTGTATTCAGTGCCGAAGCTAGACAATTTTGGGCCCGGGGCAATACTGAAACATTGCCTCCTCTCCCGAAAAAATTAAAAATGTGAAAGTTGTATCAAGAAACTATATGAGTTATTTTATTTAATCAAATAACAAAAATTACGTTTAGGCCAGAAAACGTTTTTAGAAAGATATATTTTATATAATAGTTTTTAGTAAAAGTATTTAGTGATCAAATAATACACTTTTCACGGTGAGGTTAAAACGCTAAAGAAATTGTTGCGTTTAGTGTTCAGAAAGGGTCTTGTGAGTTCAAGAGAAGTATTTAGGCAAAAATGCAAAGTAAATTACGTGCTGCTTGAGAAAGTTTTATATAAATCGTAAAGACACACCGCTGGAGTCTCGTTGCACACTCGGAAATGAGTAGCGAAGCGTCAGTTGAGATATACTTTGTGTAGACGTAAATTAGAGTAGACGGTATCGTGTAAATACATATTCGCGACAGGCAATGGAACTTGATATTGCACACATTGACTCTCACTAAACGTGGAAACTTCTCACCAGCAGTGTAATTTCCGATTATCATTTGATACGTTATTCTGCTTCACTATAACGTACTCCATCTACCTTAACCACTTCATAGAAGGCCATGTCAACATTATTCGACATACGTTCGAAGAATGCTTCAAGGCTGTTCCTACTTCTGACTGAACTCATTTTGTTTAATTTGAACGTTAACCAGTTAATTCGCGAATTATCTAAAAAGTATATCAGTCATAACATATAACATCATAACGTTTTCGTTGAGTAAATATTTTGATGATTTAATAGTAACCATAAATAATTTTTGTCTTTCTTAACAAATGTTACCTAGATATTGACGTCTTCTCTGAACCAGACCTTGATAAGGTCACTTGAATTGCACTTTGCTGCTTCAGGCATGAAAGAGCTATTCGTGGAGCTGCTTTAGACTGTCTTATTTCTCTTTAATGGTTGTTGAGAAAAATCGATTGTTTCTGCCGCTGTTTGTTCATCACAATCAAAGCTCGCCGCCGTCTCCGAATTCTTTTCCAAATTATCGTCAATTAACACGCGTTTTGATGCTTCTCTTTCCTTCCTCTTGTCATCTTTCAGACGGGAAAAGCTGTTGTTGGCTGTGGATGTGGCGGTTGGAAACTTAGTCGGAGGCGAAAAAGAGAGTGAAATCGATGACCCATTGCTAGTAAAATTGAAAAATGTAATGGGAATGTGTACGTTGTAAAATATAAATTAATAATTACAGAAAAACCGCGCAACATAACACTGCATACATTTCTTCTAGGCACGTTTGAGGACACGTATGAGGTGGGAAAAATGATGAGGGTGAATCATTTGGGAGGTACATATTGAAAAACAAAGGGGAGTTGGTGGCGAGATGTGGGGCCCGAACTATGCTTCTTAAGTAATTTTCCATATAATGAGATCATTTCAAATTTTCTATTATATTTTTGGAGATTTAGTTTAATTGGATGGTCCCACTTGATTGCATGAATGGTCAGAAGATGCAGATAACCGAAATCTACGAAAAACTAAATTGAAGAAAATAGAAATTCTTTACGACAAAATTGAAGGGACAGTTCGATTTTCTGTGCAATTTAATCTCAACGCTCAGAAATATTAGTATGGTTGCACAAGTACAGTACTGGACCTGTAATGCTGCAACGCACAATTCAGGAACTGGCCGTGTTCAAAGTTGGGATGTATTACAGAGTAATTGTCACTTCAAAAGAATTATTTACTAGGTGCGTACTTTTTGCACGTATCTATCTTTTTTTATTACACTTATTGATGAAAACGAGACTTTGCAAAAACATGCAGAACCGAAACACGAATACACTTTCAAAGCAACACTACGAACCCTAAAATATTTATTTCTGACCGAGAGTTACCAAAAATAATTGATTTATTTTAGGATTTCAAAGTTGCCTTCTTGAAGAGTTGTTTTTAATTCAAATTCTTCAAGAGCGTACATTTGGATGATTTCGCACATCCAACTTTCAACTCAGCTGAGCTTAGCTAAGCTTCATTGCTGCTGCGTCAGCCGCTGTCAGGGGTTCGCGTGAGGAGTCGGCTGTCAGCTGCTGTCTGGTGGAGAATTCTAGCGGCGGGATGCTCTGATCGCTAGTTTTGCATGGTTCCTCCGATCGACACCACGAGAATGCCGGAGCAGTACCCCTACAAACGGGTCACTGGCGTGATCTTTTCTTTCTATTCCTTGTCCTCTCCTCACTCTTTATTTAAACACACACTTGCATGCACTACAGTACCACCCTTGTCGGGAGACCAGTTGGGAGCGTAGAGCTTCATCCCGCTGAAGCGGTGCCACGCTGGTGCGAGATGCCTGGTTGGGAAAATCCCCGCAAGCCGATGTAGGTCAGCGGAGGATCTCGCCAGCCAGCGGCGGAAGATCACTGCCACCTTCCGCGATAAAACATTAAGGACTAAGTCAGCAGTTGACGTCCCCGGAATCATTAATCAATCAATTAATCAAATTTCTCACAACTCTTAGTCTTTACTTGTTTTATCATGGCGTCTATTATTTTTGCATCTTTCGCTTTAACTCTACCTTTATCGCTGACGCTCATCGAGGCCTTTTCTTACTTTTTTCGAGTCGACTGGACGCCCACGCCCCTATCCTTAGTCTTATCATTTGCAGGCGCCTTCTTTTTCCGTTGCCTTCCCCTTCCGGCGGCCGCCAATGCAAGTTGAGATTAAGAGGTCGAGTGGGCGGGGTGGAGAAAAGGAAAGGAGCTGAGGCTGTGTGTGAAACGCGTGGAGCGAGGCGGGAGTTGCAGAGGGCAGTGCTGGGAGTAGGAACGGCGCGGGGTGAGCGCGGGGTGAGCGCGGGGTGAGCGCGGGGTGAGCGCGGGGTGAGCGCGGTGAGAGCGCGGGGTGAGCGAGGGGTGAGCGCGGGGTGAGCGCGGTGAGAGCGCGGGGTGAGCGAGGGGTGAGTGCGTGCAGCCGCAGCGCGGGGTGAGCGCGGGGTGAGCGTGGGGTGAGCGGGGGTGAGCGCGGGGTGGCCGCGGGGTGAGCGCGGGTGAGCGCGGGGTGAGTGCGCGGTGAGCGGTGAGCGCGGGGTGAGCGCGGGGTGAGCGAGCGCGGGGTGAGCGCGGGTGAGCGCGGGTGAGCGCGGTGACGGGGTGAGCGCGGGGTGAGCGCGGGGTGAGCGCGGGATGAGCGCGGGGTGAGCGCGGGGTGAGCGCGGGGTGAGCGCGGGGTGAGCGCGGGGTGAGCGCGGGATGAGCGCGGGGTGAGCGCGGGGTGAGCGCGGGGTGAGCGAGGGGTGAGCGCGGGGTAAGCGCGGGGTGAGCGCGGGGTGAGCGGGGGGTGAGCGCGGGGTGAGCGCGTGCTGAGCGCGGGGTCGAAACGGGGTCGATGTGCGAGGTGAGCGCGGGTTGGGCGCGAGTCCGGCGCGAGCTGAGTGCGAGCTACCACATATTCCGAGAGACCGGTCGAGAGCTTAGAGCTTGTCCCGGTGGGGGCGGTGCCCCGCTGGTGGGAGAGTCCTGGTCAGGGGAAAACCCCGCTAGCCGGCGGTAGGTCGGCGCCGGATCTCGTCATCCGGTGGGGAAGATCACCGCCATCTCCCGAGAAAAAAACATGCACTACACTCACGGGACTAATGACCAAAACAGTTGACCGGAAACACGAAAAAATCAATCAATTAATCAGCATACGTTGTTGAGACGCGATGTCGAAATGGGCCGTGTGTGAAACAGGACAAGGTCTACACGAGATGGTGTGAGTTTATCGTGGAGAAGGTGCGGAGCGGCGTAGGGAGTCGTCCTGGGTAATTTGGTAACAAATTTGAGGTGTGTGGTAGCACGGGGAATTCTTGGGGGTTGCGCGGATAGGGAGTGATTTGCGCGGGAGAGGCGTGGTCTCAGAGGGGAGGAGGCGGGGGGGGGGCGACGCGGATGTGGCGCGGAAGTGGAAGCGGAGCAGGGCAGCATTAGGAGGGGGCGGAGCGAAGGCGGTACCGAGAGTGACGTAGCAGGGTGGCGGGGCGGGGGCGGAGCAGCGCTGGCAGCTTCCGTGGAAGTGGTAGGAGGCGCTACCGGAAACGTGGACGCTCGCATGTAATCAATGTAAATTGCATTTAAATGAAGCGTTAGAGCTACGCGGTGAAAGGGGTGCCAACGTAAACTCGGCTGCGTTTTATATTCTCGCTCCCCAAGGAAGCGGAGGATGAAGGCGAAGAGAACTGAACAGATGGAACCGGGAACGAATAAAGGTAGATGGGTAGAAACCCAGCTCTGGTAAAAAGCTTTAATACTATCCCAATTAAAAGCGATGTTTTCCAATATGTGACGAATAGATTATTATGAAACAATAGAGGAATTTCTTCAATACAAAATATTTGCCTCTGAAATCTTCACAGGAATAATAATTGTGTTTAATTAGCATGCATTATTACACTAAAAGATGCTTTGGAAAGGCTCTTTCTTTCGTTCCTTCTATTATCTTCTGCAGGTTCGTTCGTTTTCCAGAGTATAGCTTACGGGTATTCGTAAATTTTTTGTAAGAAAGCGATGTTAGGATCGAAACGGAAAGGGAAAGAGAAGAAAGAGAAAATGAAGAGAAAAAAGAGAAAATCACATCGCGGCGTGAGTGTTCCATCGGGAAGAGTTCTTTGGTTCACAAGAGGGGGAAAACAGATTATTTCGGACAAATCTACGGAGTAAGATGCAGCCAAGCATGCGCATTCCTGGCTTGTTCCTTTCTCTCATCCGACACTTGAATTTGTCCAATAACCTTCGGTTTCGCTCGGTAAAACATGTTTTGGTTTTTCTGTGCTAAATCGTGTTCGCCTTTTCCACCCAGATCCCTCCGCCAACATAATTTATCTCACTTTATCCCACACCACTGTACTAATCCATATTGATTAACGTCACGCTACACACACACACACACAAACTCCCGAACAAGTCACGTATCATATCTACATTACACACACGCATTCCATTTCATTGCACCTCACGTTCACGTACCTCTCTTCACTTCCCTGCACTCCACTCCATGATCACTTGTACACATTCCACCCCACCCGCACACGCTCTACTCTACTTTACTCTACTGTACTCCTTTCCACTCTACTCTACTCATTCCACTCTACTTCATTCGACACTTCTCTACTCCATTCAATGCCACTGTCTCCATTCCAATCTACTCCACACCTCTACTTCTCTCCACTCTACCCCACGCCACTTCGGCGCACAACCCACACGACATCCCGCAGAATCCACTTCAGGGCAAATCACAGAGTGTGTGACACCATTTCACAGTTAACATCATCCTACCCTCTCCGCTCAAACTCGACTTCATCGTATCCCACCTCATTCCAACCCGTTTGTATCCACTCCATCACACCTCATCTCTGTTTCTTCCAATCAAGTCTGAATATACTTGGCCCGCTCCCTTTTATCCGTTTCCCGCCTGTTCCATCAGGTCTCTTCCACTCCCGTTCCCGCCTGCCTTGCGCTCCTGCATCTCAGTCTCCCCAGCCCATCTTCGTCACCCTTCCTCCCCCCCCTCTCCTTTGGCCGTCCGCTCGCTCGCGGGGTAATTAGGATGAAATGTTATTTGCTGCGAGCCAAACTAATGCTTCAGGAAATGTATTATTTATTAATAACGAAACTTCACCGCCACTTTCTCGCATTCAGCAGGCAGCTTCGTTTACACCCGCCTCGCTTCGCCTTTAATTCCGTTACAGTGGTTCTGAAGGCTTCTCTGTGCAGCTGCGCCCAGCGGGGGTTGTAAGGGTTTGAGCATTTGATTGCCGAAGCGAAGAATATCTCCGCAGTCAAACCTCTCTAATTAGGCTTTCCCTACAGTTCTTCGCATGCAAACAGTTCTTCATGCCTCGAAGAATGATCTGTTTCTTTTTGTAATAAAATTGAATGTAAAAAAAGGAAGATAATTTCTTTGCAAGGCCGAAGGTGGTCATAGGAATTTACCAAAGCGAAGTTATTGAAATTTTAAGGATTTTTGGTTTTAATGTAACCTTTCCATTCATACCTTTCTGAATGAAAATATATTTACACAATTTTTTTTCTCGAGAAATTGAGAATCAAATTTCACTTTTCGCGTGTGCATCTGTTGAACTTAAAGGTGAGAATTCGATGAAATGGTAGGTATGATATCTTCATCAATTTCACATTTCAATGCATCTTGAAAATATGTTAAAATACGCCTTGAAAATATGTTATATTACACCTTCCATAAAATATATGGAATACTAGCGGATCCCGGTAAACGTTGTTCTGTTTCCCTCTTTCTCATTATAGGTATGGGGATAATCAAACCATAATAGAAAAAAATAATATTTATTTATTTTATGCCCAAAAGTACCTTTCGGGAACAATATTTTCCCATCCTCAGTGGGTCTCTAACAAAAAGGAAAAATTGAGTGATTAACATAAAGAGGAACAATGATATAAAGAATAAAATAGACACATGAAGTGAAATGAATAATACAATGATAAAATTTTGAGCTTGGGTAGTAAGTTATTTCAATGTTGTTTATTTTTTTTCAAAATTCATTACTTATGCCTCAACTCAAGCAAATGGTGGTTGGTCCGCACCGAACTTGACGGAGCATATGCAGTACAAAGGGTTTCTCTTCTTCACATAGAAAAAAAGCTCATACAACCAACGGTTTGCGCTTTGAGGCGCTCTAGTAGTAAATATTTAGCAATACAACAATTAGTTAGCCCTAAATGGGGACCTTTTGGCGGTTTATTAAGATTTCGGTTGACTAGCAAATATCATTCTGGGCATCTGCCATGAGCTCAAACAGCCGCCAAACGCGTCTGCACTGGAGCCTCGAAACCACTCCGGAATGCCTGCTAATGGCTGATCCTACCCACGGACATTTGCAGCACCCAGGACTGTCATCGTCACAGTGCCAGAGCGGACCAGGCATAGTGGTGAGAAGGCCGCATGGCGGAATTGACTTTATGTGACGCCGACATTTTTGAAAAAAAAATGCGTAAAATGCTCGCAAAATTACACAAAAACTACTAATATTTTCGAAAAATTGAATATGGCCTTATTTGAAGATATATTTTTGATGAACATATTTTATTTAGAAAAGCATTTCTGTCTTCAATACTGTAGTTGTAGAAAGACGCCAAAAAATTGAACTTTTGCAATTTTGGAAAGTTTAGAGAATGCGATCTCCACCATTTTGATCTATCAGAGGAAAAATGTGAAGAAAAGAATTGGAGCCATTTTTTTTAGAAAAGTTTGATGTTATTGAAGCTTCGTGTAAAAGTACCCTAAATATTCAAAATATGTTTCAAATTCCAGGGGCCGTGACATCAGTTAGATCGTTTGGGAAATGTGAATATCCTGCATACGGTTTAGCCGCCTAATCTCCTTCGTATATCAAACAATTCTCTGTCACTGTGTGAGTTTCCCTGCCGACTTAGTTTACACGATTATATGACAATACGTGGCTCACACAATTTTCCATACTATAAAACCACAACAAACACATGTTTTATCAGAATTTTTTTCTAGAATATCCCAAATGGTACCAGCTTAGGATATTGCCAATCGATTTGTCTCATCGAGAGCAATCCAATGAGCTATTGACCCCTTCTGCAGGTGCCATCCGTCACCCAAAACATATTTTAGTTGATTAAAAACACACAAAGAAAACAACGTAAAAACGTTCTTTTGAGAAATTTCTTAGAATTTTCTAAGTGGATCAGTTGACGATCATTTCCCCACCTGAAGACGAAAAGATAACGAGTGACACCTCGTTTGTCTCGATTGAGGGACAAAAAGAACAGTGACAGACAGACTGACGCAGGTTATAAGAATTATACCTGCCCCTCTCCACGTAACAGTAAATATTGTACCACATACGAGTAATCAGAATTATCTTGTTTATTACATTGTGTATTGAAGTGGGCTTAAAAGGTCGGAATATCGGCAGCTGGAAGTCATGAACTGTTCGGCATGAATTCATAAACTCCTTGAAATTTTATTTAATTCAACATTTTTTATTCAAAAATTTTATATTAATTAAAATGACTGCTTATCTTTAATATTTTTATGTACAATCTTTACAAAAATTGAATTCTTGAATTCAACCTAACAGACAGTGAAACAATTTCAACAAAATAAACCCAAAAACGTTTGTTGCACCCAATATTCGAAATAAATCCTTCGATTTAATGGACTTCACAAAAATATTTAATAAACAATTAAAAAAGTTTCATGGCATACTGAAAACTATGAAATAATTCCACAAAGTTGATGGAGATCTAACATCCGGGTCAGTTGTATGCATGACAATATGAATTGAATAAATGCAGTAGAAATTCATGCAGTTCTTGGTAGTTGGAGGTCGTTAAGACGGAAGTGCCTCGGCGGTCTCGGCTCAATGGGTCACAGGTTTAAATCCCGCCTCGGTCATGAATGGTTGCTAGTGTTGTGGCATGGGGGAGTTCACCCAACAATCGTGTATCACCTTCCAACCGCTTTCCTTCCATTCCTTGCCGGCCTGGTGGGGAAGGGATTTGGCGCGTCAGCACGATAGCAGCTCGCGTTACAAGAAGCTGGCACTGGAATCGAATACCGCGCGTCATGAATGTTTTGGGGTCGTAGACCCAACCATCATGTGCCATCTTCCGAACCGAAGTTCTTCCCATTCCAGACCACGATCCCCAAACCTGATTTCTTCAACCAAATTGGGCCTGTGGGATGCTTTGGCAGTTCTGATCTGCAACTGAAACTTGCCTGCAGGCAACCTACGATAGTGCTATTCCGACTGTTTCGAGACAATGCCATCCCGACAATACCTAAAAGAATCATGACAAGAATCTAAAGCAGATGTACTGGGAGCAGATGCGACGCAACAGACTTGAAGTCTGGGGATGGGTGGGTGAGGGCCGAAGGGCTACAAAAGCACTCTCATTTTGTTGTTTGATTGGAGTTGATAAGATATGATTCTTTTTAGTAGTGTGATCTTTAGTGGCTCCTAATAATTTTAGATCAATTTAGATCAATAGTAAACAGACAGTTTCATTTAGTTTAACAATTATTTGTATTGTATACAATATTGCTGATGACTATGATTATGATTATGATTATATGACTATGATTATATGATTATGAATACTTGCTGATTGATTTATGCATTCCTGCTAATCCCTTAACAATTCATTGGTAATATGGAATGGCTGGAATAATGCTAAATGTTATTTAGTTTTTAAAGACAATGTCGTTGCGTCTGCACTTTTCGAAGACTCTCAGTTATCGGGACCATCGTTTCTCGAATGCCACGCTGACGATCTTTGAGCCTTCTGCACCTGCGGTTGAATCGCCACGGTCGGCCGTTGGTGATTATAAAGAATACATGGAATACTGGAAAACCGAGTCAACTGTCACAAAAAACGGACCCTTTCGCGTGATTTTTCTGTGCGCAGGTTTTCAGATACACTGTAAATTGTTTCGCGTTATCTGCCTGATTGACTGTGCCACTTAGAGAGATTGATGAGCTATCTTTTAAGCGTTTGCAAGAATAATGAAGAGATGGAAGGCAAAGCTGTATTGAGTGCACCAAATAAAACGAGAAAAACTTAAATGTTGAACCATAATATCCATACACGTTTTCTTGAGCTCTTGTTTCGCTAGCTACGAGAAGAGTGAGGGCTATTTCCTCAGCAGAATTGCCAAATTTGTTACTCGTTTGCAAATACTTTCTATTATACGGACACGAACATGCCTAGTTAGCAAGTAACGCTACATTTCGCATACGACCAGACATTTCACATTATCACATACCATTATTTTTAATTAAGGTCAAAAGGAGATAGCGACTGTTTGTGGTGCGTGTGTTGTGTGATGTACTATGGGTATAAGTAGCATGTGCCGTACTGCGTGTGACTATGTCTACTACGTGTGGCTTCTGACGAACTGTGCGTGGCGTGCCATGAGGAGAGTTCTTTAACAACCCCGTCACAACGGAAACTATGCGGCAACTAACGTCGCCAGGCTGGGAGATGAACAACTGAAAAATATTCAACTCCCGGCCTCCCAGACGATTTTCTTCAGTCACTTTTACCAGCAGTCACAGAAGCTACCCCACACGCAATCACTTCGGTTCATCGAGTGCAGACCTCTCCTCCAACAATACTTGTACAAAATCGTGATTGACAGTCAAATACTTCTTGCACTGCGGTCAACACAAACTCGCAGGTCGTCGACAGGCGCGCGCGGAGCGTGTTTCCTGGAGGACGGGGGGGGGGCGCAGGGAGGGGAAGGGGGAAAGGGAGGGGAAGGGGTGGCGTCTCGAGCGGCCCATTCATCCCGCGCCGCCCTTCCCCTCCTGTCCCGCCCCGCCCGGCCCCGCCGCTCCCCCTCCCCCAGCCCTCTCTCGGCGCCTCTGTCTGCTCTCAACGCAGCAAACGAGGCTTAATTAAAGAGCCGGTGCCAGGGAAACTTAGCGTCAACACGGTGGAGGGGGCTGCCGGCCGCCGCAGTCGCCGTCGATGCCGCCGGGCTCTGTGTCGCCTCGCGCCTCCGCCTCCGCCTCCGCCGCTCCTCCCGCAACCACCGTTCTCCACGTTGCAGTCGTTCTTCAGGGCAATAACAAACCCGCTTCTTCATTCTTACAGCTAACGCGCTAAATACGTCTCCACAAAGTCACTGAGATGCGTATTTTATTTCGGTTTTCATTGCAAAATGTTGCGTTGCTAGGCTAGTTCATTATTCTCATCTTATATAAAAATATAAATTCTCATTGACCCCCATTTTCTTCTCTTCACCCACAATCAATAACACGAGCAATCTTAAAGCCTCCATACAAAGAATATGAGCTAATTATATAGGTAGAAATATAAGATAAAAATCATATTGAACCCAAAAATCTCACAAAATAACAATTTCTCAAACAATATTTCCCATAATTCACTATTATAGTTAATTCAAATTCCATTCAACCACCAAAAGAACTTACTACTAAAGCCAAAGCCGTTACATAAATGGTAAACAAATCATTCTAGGAGTGTATAATACTACTCACGACAATAATGAACCACCAATTACAGATAATAATAGCAATATAAATATAAGACCAATAAATCCATAATTTTCATCACCCAAACAATGTAATCTTTTAAAATTAAATTCACCTACCATAACATAAGAAATCAGGCGAAAAGTATAACAAACAGTCAATCCAAAAGAAAGAAAAATTACAAAAAAAATTAATAAATTAAAATTTCTTATCAATCTCAACTAACAACATATATAGTTTCACACATTGCATGATATAAATATTAAATAAAATAATTACTTAAATAATAATTTGTGTCACTCTGCTACGTTGGATTTTATTGAATACTTACTTGTTCCTTTCATACTAGTGTTGATGGGGTTACAGAAGTCTGTCTTCTCTTCAGCTCTGCCCCCTATCAATGCCCAGTAGCTTCCCACTGCCCCGGCCAGCACCAGTTTCCCACGCCATCATTAGCCAGTCTTCTCCGCCCTCACCTCCGCCTCACCTATTCTCTCGCCCTATTCTCCCGCCCTATTCTCCCGCCCTATTCTCCCGTCCCTACTCTCTCGCGCCTATTCTTCCGCCCTATTCTCCCTTCCTATTCTCCCGTCCCTACTCTCCCGCGCCTATACTGCCACCTCTACATCTGCTGTTGCCAGTTGTCTCCATTGCTGTGGGCCAGGTGCCCTTTATCCGATATCCCTTTTCCACTTTCCTTTTGCCGCTAGCCTTCATACGTACCCTTTTATCCGTTTCCCTTTACTCGCTGCCCTTTATTCCCTGCTCTTTCTCACTGCTCATTCATGAAATTGAGAGGAATCGCTGGTTTACAGGGTGTCATTAATCAGGACTCCCTAGAAACCATTTACAATTGTGCATTCATTCCAATGATTTCTTACTGCGCCTGAGCCTGGGATGTAGAAAGTAATAAAACTCTCATTCGCAGATAGCTAGATAAAGCACAAAGAGCAGTCCTGTTAGCGATTACTGGAACGTATAAAACAACGGCTACCTCAGTTGTGCAGGTGCTGGCTGGGAGGCTTCCTCTTGATCTGTCTGCGCAGCTTGCGGCAGCAAAATACTGCATCCGAAAAGGCATAAATAACTATTACAGAGATGGTGTAATGATACAGGGACTTTACGCCTTGAAACACCTATATGCACACGCAGTGGCGGCGTGGCGACGTAGCCGGCAACGATACCGGCGATATTTTTGACGATACCGGCAGAAATACCTTCGCATTTCTGTAGTCTGTCACCTTCAGAAATGAAATTCGGCACTTTAGACCACCCAGAGCACTTGCTCAAATTATAAGTGGTCATGGACCATTTAATGCTAAATTGCACAGCCTAGGGCTTGGTGACTCCACCTGCGACTGCGGGGTGGAGGAGACTGCCATCCACCCACTCTGTGAATGTCCGAGATGGCACAGGAAAAGATTTAACATAGAAATCGGACATGGAATTGATATATTTGCTTGGACATGGAATTGATATTTGCCCAATTTGCTGTCGATTAAAAGACATTCTTTGGAGATAGAAAAGCTGTCGCTGAAAATTGTTACAGCACAAAAAGAAAAACAATTGCAGCCATGATACGTTCTCTTGAGTTGCGTGGGTGGCCTGGGTCTCCTCCGGGGGCAGTGGTCTAAATGTTGTCACTGTGTGTGTAACCGATCCCTACCATATGCCCAAAACACCCATGATGACACATTCCCGATTATGACCAATCCTAATAATGACACCAATGTAATGATTGTAACTAGTCACCGGTAACGCCCAAAAAAGCATGAGGTTATCTAGCTAAATTGAACTTTTATACTTTTATCTTATTATATTATATTATATTATATCATTTGCATTCATTGTATTTGTAATTTTGTTATGTTATGTCTAATCTGCCTTGCAGTGGTAATAATGCTATCTACCTTAATTATATTAATTTAATGTTTTATACTTATTTCTAATTTATCTGTCTTAATCGTGAACTTTTATACTAACTTGATTTCATATTCTTGTTAACTGCTGAGAACATGATATCTGCCTTAATCAACTGTATGAACACTGTACCATGTATCATGTTTATATTTTTGTTATTTATTATTTTTAATGTCTTAATCATGTATTTTTGAAGTTGTCTTGTATTTTTAATACGTTATTTGCTTTTA
Source organism: Teleogryllus occipitalis (assembly GCA_011170035.1). Taxonomy (NCBI): domain Eukaryota; kingdom Metazoa; phylum Arthropoda; class Insecta; order Orthoptera; family Gryllidae; genus Teleogryllus; species Teleogryllus occipitalis. The sequence goes on along the minus strand of BLKR01001166.1, from coordinate 66,201 downwards.
ACTATAATTATAAGTCTGCCTTAATGTGTTAAAACAATACTAAACGGTTTTGTTAATAGTAGTTCTCTCCCATCTCCCCGTGCCGGGGACGGCGAAGTGGTGGGTGTGTAGTATACAGAGCTGACAATGGAGATATAAGATAAGATGATAAACATTGTTTTTGAAAAGAGATGAAATTCTCCTAAAATGTATAGAATTAAATGTAAGGTGCACTACGCTTCAGGGTAGGAGCATTGCTCGTGGACCGAAGCGTATTGCGCCAGCCATGACTGGCCAATGTAAAAGAGAGTATGTTTACACACAAATAAAAAAAAAACTCTTTCTCCACTGTTCATTCTCTGCCCTCTCCTTTCCCAGTTCTTGCTTTGTACTCAGAAACTGTCTTTACACCAGCGTCCCCGCTATAGTATCGCAAATGCTTTGCCCTCCCAGCTTGTCCCGCAGGGAGAAGTTCGAATGCGCTGATGCCTTATTGTTTTTGCTCGCCAACGGAACTACAATTACCTTCGACCTCTTTTAAAGGGCGTTTCCCCTGTGTGTGCTGTACAAAAGTGGACGCGCTACAAATTGCTCGGTCGCGTGAGTGTGGGCGGGCTTTTCTGTTTTTGTCTTAGTTTTTGTAACCTTCCGTCGTGAGGGGAAATGACATAAATTTTCTTGACATTTTCGAATGACTTAATATTGTGAGAACTTTGTGTAAATATACTACATATTCCTCGTACTTACATGTAGACCTTAAAACTAAATGTAATAAATGGGATGTCCAATTAATGCCAGGCAGAAAAGTACAAGCAGAAAACTTATTTCACTAGATTATTTTATAGAATCGAGTACAACGTAGGAATTCACAATTAATAAATTAAAAATGAAAATACCATCGTTAACAGGAAGACTTTCGAAATATTTTAAACGAAGTTGTGACGAATTTAAAAAACCTTTTCATAATATTTTTATTCACATGATTTTTCTTTACATGGTATGAAGAGAAAATTTGTAATTAATACCATTTCCATAATGAAAACATTTTTATTGTGAATGCAAAGCAAAAAATATTTTTATTTAAAAATAGATTTTTGTTTAGAAAGGAATTTGAGCTCTCTAGTAAACCAAATTTCGTGATTTTTGCTTTGAATGAAATAGTGGCCCTAATATGTGTTATAGTTTGCTACTTTTTACAGGTTTTATAGTATAAACACTAAATGTTGTTAAAATTAAAATTATGCACGCTTATCTGCCATATTTTGTCCATTATTTGATCTGCATGTTCCAATCGATCAGAGTTTCGGCACATGGAGCATGCGAGCCTTTGGGTGCAAAGTTCTAGTTACGTTTACAAAGACCATGCCTGCGCATACATTCACATCAACAAAAAATGGGTATCTTACTCAGAATGAGGTTTCTATTTATTTAAATACCAGGTATGTGAGCAATTTGAAGCTATGCCACAGATTGTTCGCCAACAGTGTATGAACAATCTCGCTATGTGCTCCGCTAACCGGTTCATTTACCACAAATATATTTCAATGAAAACAATGCTTCAGGAACTGTTAAAATGCTCAGAACTGCAGGCTTAGTTTAATTTTAACAAATATATTGAAACCAAAAGTATTTTCTATTATTCTGAAATACCGTTTGATTACATTTGGAACAAATGCAATATAGTTTGGAAGGCACGAACAAATATTTAAAATTCTTGAGTTTACAAAAGTCACCTCAGTTGATTTATTCTCAGTTACGGTCAAATTTTGGCGGGTTTTCACTAGCTGCTTCTTTAAAATACGTTTTTTCTGCTTCTTTAAATTACCCCGAGACATTGTCCAAATTTTCAAAAAAATCGCTCCAACGTTTTTGATTAAATTTTGTTGTCGGTTAGTGTGAAAGACGTTTCAGACGATGGTAAAGATTTCATTACCGTTAGAAACCTTAATTTTTCGAAAATTACAAAACTTCAAAATTTTTTCGGAGTCTTTCTAGAACTAAAATATTAAAGATAGAGAATTTTCACGTAATAAAATCTGTTCCTTAAAGATAGATATTGAAATAAGGTCATGCACAATGTTTCAAATATTTACTTTCGCCGTAATTTTGCGTGAAAATACAGGCGAGAAAATACGTGCTGTTTTAGCGCCACTAGTTTTCATACTCAAATCGTAAATTAAGTGTTGTTTCAGCGACGAGTTTTAATGAGAAGCGCATGAGGTGGCAATTTTATTACATTGTTCACACAAAGCTCTTGACAGGAATTCTCATGATATCGTTATCAACCCCCTGAAATGCGGTGCTATGGGTCCCAACTCATTAGACCTGTATTCTTTACATCTAAGTGTGAACGTATGTATGTTATGTAGCAAGCAGATTTGAACAAAAATTAGTGTCTCTTCTTGGTTTTCCTGAAATTTGACACCCTGGTTCTCCACACTTTAGATTCATCTCATCCCCTGCAGGTCCATTTTTGTAACTTTTAGCCCGAATTGGTTTGGATCGGAGTTCTTTCGAAACCGTTGCCCGTAGGCAACGAGTGGGGGCAATGACACTTGACTCAGTGGCCACTTCAAGCACAACATTTCAAAACCTAATGGGAATGCGGGACACACCGATACTTCTCTTCTTAATGTTAATGGACAAATCTACTCGTAAAAATTCGTGACACCATTCAAAGATCTACAATTTGAGATAAATTGAATTGAGAAAGAAATCTCTGGCATTACATTGGAGGTGCAGGACTGATTCAAAATATATTTGAATTTTTGCAGAACCTGACTAACGTGCACATGGTTTGTCACTTCAGCAACAGTCACTAATTGATTATCATTATTCTGAATCAAGACACAGATTTGCTCAATATTGGGATCAGCTGAACATCTTGCTATTTGCATCTTGCAAGCTCGTTTGACTGCTTTTGAATTATTCAGACAAATGGTAAACTCTTCGCCATGGAAAAACATTGCACCCATTTGTTCTGAAAATCTTCTAAGGTTTCAGCGTTTTGTATACATTTCAGATCTCAAAAAGAGATTACGGGAGCTTGTTCTTTTTTTGATGTAAACGGAGAGTAGTGCAGCCATGTTTACGTCACAACAACTCAAGTGAGCATTGAGTGATGATGCTGAAACGTTTCACAAGCAATGTGAACGATGTCATATTAAGAGTGGTAGGTGCACAACGCTGTAAAGCCAATCTTCACATGATGAAAACGAAAGTGTATATATTTATTGACTTACCCTCGTAGTTATTACTCCTGATGAGTTTAATAAGTGTGAGCTGAACAACTTTAAATCTGACTGAGTTAACACACATGCGTAGATCCATTCTGAAACAGACATCCCGATTTCTGAGTACAAAAGTACGTGTATCTCCTCATCACCTACACCAATCTTAAACCTTCTTTGGAACAGCATTAATAGTTGAGTCGTAGGCTTCCGCGGCCGGAGTCATGTGAATGATCTTGGCGTCTGCTAGGCAGACCAGCCCTGAGGAAGACCACGAAAAGATGGTCGAAACGTCGGCAACACAGCCTTCGACGCGGCGTCACCCGGACAGCCAAGATCATTCAGCATTAATAGTTTTTAATCCCAATGTATGTGGGAAGTTGCAACTCGAAAGAATCTTAAAAATGAATTTTACCGAGAAAAAATTCGAGATAATATTGTTAATATGATGCCAATACTTATGTTTTAATAATCTACATATTATAAAAAGGAAAAATAAAATGCATTGGAGGGTTCCGACTTGCTTCAAACTTGAAGAATAGGGAGCTTAAGCCTGCCAGTAGTGAAGATTAGAGCGAAGAAACTTTATTTCTTTTCCCTTATTTTATTTTAAAGATTAAGCTGAAAACATCCTCTTAATATTAGCATTGCAATAATGTAATGTGAACCGACACTTGTGAACTTTCTAGGCCTCAAACGCGTTCAGGGAGTAGAATATCGATTGGCCATATTACTGAGTATCTGATCACTACCACCAAAATTTTACAACTTACAAGTGGCCACTAACGGAACAAAATCGGAATTTGGAAGTTAATGAATAAAAAATACAAAATGAAAGTTGCCATTTTAAGCAAAGAATCTAGAACGGAAATAGTTGTGCTAATCGACCATTGAGTTTCAAATAATTAGAAATGAGTAGTGTAGCCTAATAATTTTGAGGAAACTATGAAAGTGCTTTTTACCAGACAGAGCTTGCGCCGGGACTCTGAGATCCAGATCAGTTAATCCATTGTTTCTTCGGCAGGTTACGCGATGGAGATCTGTTGTTTCATATTCCTTCCTATATTGTCTCTAGTTATGTTATTGCGCTGTCTGCGATGTCATTTTTCTAACAGGTTTTGGGTAATAAATGTTTTGAGTCTTGCTGAATTCTGTAGAGTCGCTGCGAGGCATTGTATAACAAAATGTGGAGTTATTTCCAAGTGAGTATTTATTGTTTAATGAAATATATCCGAATCAATTTTTGTCATAATTTTATCACATTCTGAGTTATGTTTTAACTAAATGAAACATATACATTTAAAATATATTTTAATGGATTTGAAACTTTGTTACGAAGAGGATTCAAATGGAATATCATCTTTTTTGGGGCCGTTATTAAAAATACGGAGTAAACTTCGAATAGTGAACATGAATGTGATGTTAATTTGTAAGAATGGGAAGCTGACAACGGCAATGAACACTAAAAAGCAGTAGTGAAGAGGAAGATGTTCACAAGAGAGCTATTTACAGTACCCGAGACGTAAACTACATTATGAAATATGCCACTGACTTTTATTCTTTTGTAATTAGTATTTGTATCAACAACTTGGAGTTTACATGCCATCCCTTTTCAAGACGTTGGGTCTAGAACTCGTCAGAGATGTGCTCTCCGATTACGCAGTATCAGGCAATATTTCGAATGATATTAAAAAGAAAGAGTCAAGTTTACTGGTATTAGAAATAAATGAAAACACAAATTTCAGAGATAGGGTAAAGAGCCCATTGTTAAGAACTTGGAGGAAAAGACTGAACAAATCAATATTTTTGCTCCAAGTGCAAGTACTTTTGCTCAAGTTCCTTTGCTAAGAACATATTTCGGTTCTCTGTCATGGGTGCCAGAGCCGAGATATATAATGTTTTCGTAATAAATATTACACAATATTTTGCTTATAGTTTTATCAATACTTTAAGAATATACTTCTCTTAGAAAATTGTAACGTTTAGAAATATTTGTACTGATTTGCGAAAATATTAAACTTCACAAGTAATTTTACACATTAACACATGCACTCAAATTATCTTCAATTCATATATTTTATTCTTCATGTTCGTATGTAAAAAATGCACTTGGAATTCTATATAAATTATATGTTTTCATTTAAATACACACAATTCCCATTATTTCCTACAGAAATAATAAGTCCCCGGGTCTCACAGACCCAGTGCAAGCATTCCCGTTCTGAAATTGGGCGTACGCTCTGCCGGGTTAATTGCGGCCACTAATGGAGCTTTCACCGTACTATACTTGGGTTTTTCTAACATGGCATCTGTGGGTAGTATCACCAAGATGGAATTCGGCACGACTTTTTGAGACATTCTCAGTCCTGCCGCTAGAGTCGCTTGATCTGCTGCACTGCGTGATACGGTCGCGATCATGCGACATTTTGCGGCAGGACCAAGAAAGACTCAAAAAGTCGTGCCGAATTTACCGGGAGCGACGGCTCAATGCATGAACTGATGTCACTGCAGTACCGCTGACCGTGAGGTCCTAAGTTCGAGTCCCGACGGTGCCAGGATTTGCTACACTAGCTTTTCAGCTAGGTCGAATTCAGTCGCTGTCTGGAGGAGAATTCTAGCGGCCGGCTGCTCTAATCGGTAGTTTTCCGTGATTTCTCTAATCAACACCAGACGAATGCCGGAGCAGTACCCTAACAAACGGACCGTGCGTTATCATTCCTTCCTCTTCCTTGTCCTACCCTCACCCCTTACACACACACACCTACACTAATATTACCACCACACATGCCGGAAGACATGTCGGAGGCTTAGAACTTGTCCCGGTAGGGGCGGTGCCCAGCTGGTGGGAGATGGTTGAGGAAAACTCCGTTAGCCGACGGTACGTCGGATGTGACCATCCAGCAGGGGAAGCCCACCGCCACCTCCCGAGCAAAAACAGGCACTACACTTACGGCGCAAATGCCCACAGTAGTTGACGCGTCCGGAATCACTAACAATCAATCAATCGTGCCGAATTACATCTTGGGGATACTATTCACAGATGCCAGAATAAAAAAAAACAAGTATAAACGCCTTGTTGGGGCAGAGCTGATGGCGCCACCCGGAGGCGCGAACGCACAACCGCCGCGCTTGGCATTCCGCCGGCCTTTTCCGGTGGCGCGCGCAGCCTTGGCCGCGCCGCATCCGGCCGCCGCTGCTCGCCTCGCCTCGCCTCGCCGGCGCCCCCGCCCCCGCGCTGAACGCGCTGCAGGGCCGCTCGCCGACTCCCCCACGGCCGTTCAGTGCACGCCAACGCCACTGCGGGGCTAGGCAATGGCCAGTGCACCCTGGAATAAATTGCAATATACTTACATACAGTAGAAGCATGTTCTATTAACACTATTATCACTACTATAATATTATTATTATCACCCTACGTTTTCTCAGCTATTTTTGCTGGTAAAAATGCTCACCTTCCCCAGAGTTGTTTTGGGGACAGGTTCGGTCAGAGAAGAAGAACTTCATCTTATATCTGGACTTAAGATAAAAATTTTCTTACGATGTGAGCTGTTTGCAACCAAACTGCGCGCTGACCCATGTTCAGAACGTTTTTGGGTAGTTTAAGTTCTGTTAAGTTTTTAAGGAAGTTTTTACTGACTAAGCCTTCCGCCGATATCACGAGTGGGTATATTTTGGTAGCATTTAATTTCCAAACATGTTTTAGTTCATAAGATAAGTTTTCATATTTCGAAATTTTTTCTGTTTCTTTCTGTTTGATGTTGTGGGATAATGGTACCTTGATGTCTATTATTACTCCTTCTTTCTTCTTTTTATCTATAAGGAGAATATCTGGCCTATTGTAATCGACAGTATGATCAGTTAAAACCGGTCTGTCCCAGTACAAAAGGGTGGAACTTGTTTCCAGCACTGGATTATTAATTATTATTATTATTATTATTATTATTATTATTATTATTATTATTTGCTCGCGAATAGGCCATCTTGGACCATGCAGGACCTGCACTTGCACGGGCTCAGTATCATTTTTATCACGTTGCAAGTCTTGCAAGTAACTAATCAGGGGGATTAGCATTACGCTGAATCCGAATTTTTATACCCCAGGGTTGTTAGTCCTGGGGGATGGAAGATGGAATGATGATGATAATGAAAGATGAATGGACGGCACATACAAACGGACGAACACAAATTCAACCATGTCTGAGGCGGGACTCTAACCCGCGAGCCTCCGGTCGGAGATCACTACGACACTATTGCCTTCTAAGTAAGGAAGTTCCTCCAAAATCTAAAAATTGTTTAAGGTCTTACAGATGAGATATTAGAACATCAGAATACACATATAAAAAAATAATAAAAAAATAAATCAAAAAATTCTCCCCAATTATCACCAATGTTGATAATTAACTATCAATTTACTCCCCTAATACCACTCACCATTTTTTCAGTTGACGCAACACGACCCACCTGCCAAACTTCACTCATGAATCACTAACTAACAAGCATGCAACGTCACCCGAAACCAATCAGCTAACAACTCCTAGAATAATCTCCCCCAAAATAACTCACCCCAAAACAGTTCATTAAATTCTCCAGTCGTACACAATATCATTAACTCCATATTCACAAATATAATGAATATCGTAAACTCTATCATGCAGCCATTGTTCAAAATATTCAAAAAGCAATAACCTCTTACATTAACACCGCACATGGCTTACCCTGAATTGAACGACACGTTAACTCTAATGAACTGTAATGCATGTACCATCAGTATTAAAAAATAGAACTACAATGTTTTTATAAGCCAACAATATTGAAATTACTTGCATTACTGAATCGCATTTAAAACCTTTCTCCCCGTTTTATTTTACAGGATGCAACATAGCGAGACTAAACAGGGTATTCTCACCAGGGGTGAGTTCTCTTATTAATCAAAACCAGCATCCCATATCACCAAATGAACCCAATGCACATCACTGGTCCTGAACTAACAGCAAATATCCTCCCCTGAACAAACCTAACTACAATTGTAGCTTATAAATTACCCAATTTAAAGTCAAATTCCGCCAGCATAAGTAATGTAATCACACCCTAGTCACCCACTATACTCCCAGGTGACCTCAAAGCTAACACGTTTCCTGGGGGCGCACAGTCACCAATGCTATTGGATCTCGACTAGTCAATTATATGCGTACAAACAGATCAAAATTAATTTCTCTCCCTGAACGCGGCGTATTGGCGTCGTAGCCCCAAAACTTGCTCGATGAACTAAATATCGGCGAAACCAAGATAAATACCCATCTTTACACAACTCCTCACATTGAGCTCGACTCTAATCACATTCTGGTCATTATACCCACAGATCAGACCTTAAACTGGGTCAAATTTAAGAAGCTAATACAATCCCAAACACCCAATTTTACAATTCTAATCACTTTGACTGAAATAGGCCAGGCAATAATAAACTTAAGCAATCTACTAACAAATACTGTTAATCAAATAAAATCCGAAAATCCTTTCTCCATATGTAAAAACGCATTATTAAACTACCTAAAAATTTATTTAAATAATTCAAAACAAAAATAAAACGAGAAGACTCGTAATTAGAGCCCTTAGTCTAAAATCAGGACTGAATATATTAACAAATATCTCCAGAAAAGCCATAGCAGATTTTAAACAGACCAAATATAACATCTTTATACAATCTCTAAACATCCATAACAACTCATTCTGGAATTTTACTGAAAGGATACTAAGAAAAAATACCATTATTCCTCCTTTTACTACACCTAGAGGTAAAAATATACAAGTGAGGAAACTAAAGTTCTGGCCGATAATTTTGCTGAGACATTCACTCCCAACACTTTCCCTCCACATCATTCAGATCAGATCCAGATCCAGATCACTCCATCATCCAGATCATTCCAGATCATTCAGATCACCTCCAGATCATTCCCAAATTCGAAACATTGCCAATTCCCAACAAACACCTTCAGAACTCTGCCAAATAAAAAGCACCCGGCGACGACAGAATTAATAATATTGTTTAAAAAATTTTGTCCAAAAGTATTGTCGCTTTTATCACCAATATTTCAATATATCACCATCGTATAAAAACAGGATATTATCCCTCAACCTAGAAAAATTCCTTAATGCCCCCCATTCCCAAATTCAAAAGAACCACAGCAACCCAGCTAAGTAAAGATCAGTTAGTCTTCTCCCATCATAAAAAAATATTCTTGAACGTATCCTAGTAAGATAACTACATCAACATAATAAATATCATACCCCTACCAGTTCGACTTCACCAATAAAGAATCCTCAGCGCACCAACACCTACGCATCCATACATCATTCCAAGAAAAGAACATCTCAATAGCTGTTTTCATCCATATCACCAAAGTCTTCGTCATCCTTATCAACAAAGCAACCATTGTGTCGAAGGCTTTGGCCAGACGAAGGGGTAAAACATAAACCATTTTTAAATAGAACTTCAATGTACCTCTACAAAACCATAAAATGCTTCCTCACAAACAAAACTTTTTAGTCGTAATAGAAAATCCTCATGAACTCCCAAACATAACTGAAATCCTCGCCTCATGAGGGCCAGACTTCCACAATGATCTCTGTTCTTCCCGTTACAATTCAACCTCTATACATAGATGCCTACCTCCAGATTAATTCAAAAAGCACAATTTGCGGATGTCACCGCAATCTATGTCTCATTCATCTTTAAACTTCATAGCAAATGAAATTCAAATACATCTTCATGCATTAGAGAGTTGGTCCTGAAAATAGAAGAATTAAAATCAATACTACCAAATCAGCAGCAAAAATAATAACATTCAAACCATATTGCTCTCCCCCAATTAAGGATAAATAAGAATATCATTTCGTGGACTCCAAATAAGTAAGCAGTTAAATACTTGGACTCCATCTGAACATCACCATCAACTGAAAAACACACGTAGACAACAAAGTCCAGCAATCCAAATTCAAAATCCTACAACTGAAAGCGCTCGTAAATAAAAGCCACCAAACTCTCACTAAATAATGCCATTATCATATAGAAATCCATCATCAGATCCCTCTTTCTGTGCAAATGCCCCATAGGGACAAATGCTGCCAAATATAATATTCGCAAATTACAAGTCATCCAAAACTATTCTTAAGATCTCTTGGCTCATCTTCAAGAAGCAACTACATACCGAATTAAACATAAAGCCAATCCCTTACCATACAATATATTTTGCCAATCGCTTTTATTCAAATCTCCACCTGGTTAATAAAAGCAGCAATCAAACTGGGTAAAAATATGGAACGCCAAACTCGAATAAGAAACAAATATACTTTACATGCATTCTTGACGTATTCAGCAACTTAGAGTAATCCAATATTGAGGTGCTCTGAGTCTCCTCTTCAAATGTTTGGTGTTAGCAGTAAATTAGAATAAGTTAGATTATAAATCTGAAACTACAAATGTAAAGTTGAGTCTTAACTGAACTCTGTAAATCCATCCAGAATATACATTTTAAAACACCTACACTATCGACAGAGCCCCATATCAAAATGAAACTACTACCATATTTCACCGAATGTTATTTTAATTTCGTTATTTTAGTTTCGTTTGCCCAAAATTCTTGACATTTATTGACATGCTATTTTGCAAAAGTAAGTATTTTTGTACCATTTTCACTACTTAGAAATGACCCTTTTCTTGTTGTTCGTCCTTGACTCCCGTTCTTCCTCAACACTCGACAAATGATTTGATCGTTTATCTTGTTCTTCGTCGGATTTTCTACGTAGGGATGCAATTGAGGAACACTTAAGAGAGATATCTCGCACTAGTTAATCATGAAATGTTCTTCACATTCATTCCACCTCTGCTCCTTTGGTTGCGGAGGTAAATTCGTTGTTGAATCTAATTTTTTTGACAATGTGCTGCCAAACGGAAAGCCTTTGATTCATCACTTGGTCTATTTGACACAAAAGGGAGCCTCTTAAATGCCTAGTAGTATTTTTACACTATCACTTCTTTCACATCGATATTCAGCTTTTTCTAAATTGCTAATATCAATGTCAAATGTTGCTATGGAAAGCATCTGTTATACATTATCTCAGGAAACCGTGATATAAAGAGTCGGTCAATGTTGGCCCACTTAAAGTTCCAAATGCATTTTACTTTACGAATAGAAAAGTTGGGAGAAGAGAATGTTCTTTCAATGATAACTCAGGACGGAATACTCGCACATATTCCTAGTATATCTTATTTATTTTATCAGTAATAGATGAATGAACTAAATGTTTATATAATAAAGTATGCTTATTTTTGAACATGCGTAGGGTGATATTTTATTGTATTCATTCTCATTTGAGGACACACATTTCATCTCAATTAAAATTTCCTTATTTTGCAATAATTTGAGAATTTTATTTCTTCAATAGATGTAGACATCCTAAACGAAACATATAAACAAACTTTTGCTTCAGGAGTTAGGTCATGAATACACTGGGAGCAAAGTTTGTTGCGTATGACAGTGGCCTCGTCCACCGGTACCATGGCGAACAAAGACGTGAAATCTGAAAAGATAGAATCTTTCGAGGATGTCAGTGTCATTTACTTGTTGCTTCTTAAGTATATCAATAAGATGGGTCTTGTCAGCCGACTTGATGTCGTCAGTCAAAGGCTTCAGTTTGTCGGCCACAAAGCTGGCAAGAAGGTGGGTGCTCTCGATTGGCCGCAGTAGTACGTCAGGCTTATGTATCTTAGACCGTAGAGCCTAGGGATACCGTAGTTGTCACCTTTTAGCCTTTGGACTCCGATTGTATTGCCACCGAGTTATTTACCCGTTCTGTCTTATTGACATTCTTAAGAAGCATCGGATAAATGACCCTAATATTCTCGTCAGCTTCGATGCCATGTCTTTGTTCAATGGAACCGGTAGACGAGGCGGCCACTGATGTACGCTACAAACTTTGCTCCCGCGGGCTCTTTACGTAATAGGCCAACTTAGTCGAATTCTGCTTCACGTCCATTTGCTTGGTTCTGTGTGCTATTCTGTGTCCAAATAGAAGGGACGGTCATGGGTGTCCCTCTCTCCCGGGGTGGCGAACTTGTTCATGGAAACTTTCGAAACGGAGACCCTGGAGAACGCCTCACTTAAACCAACACTATGGCTCCGGTATGGGAACGATAAACTAGTAGTGCGGCCCCACGGCCCTCACGCTTTAGCAGGCTTCCTCCAGCACATCAATAATCACCTCCCCCCCCAAACAAATTAAGTTCACTATGGAGGTGGAAAACGAGGGTAAATTACCTTTCATAAACATGCTGGTGAGTCGGAAAGCTAACAGCAGTCTAGGGCATTGTGTTTAGCGAAAACCTACAGATACTAACCGCTACCTGCATGCCGGCTCTAATCATATCTGAAAACCAAACGGGGGTGTGTGTGAAAACTCTGGTCATCAGAGCAATTGTGTGGCGAGGAATCTTAACTTTTGAAATGGAGCTCTTGAAGCATTTCGAGCTAACGATTACAGTACTAACGCTGCCAACCAAGCTGTACGGTAGACAGCGACCACTTCTAGCATTGATGACATAATGGTGGATGGTGGCCGAAACGTTGGCACCTTGGCCCAGGACGCGGCGAAGCAACTACTCTCTCGGGTCTGTTGCTGACCCCGCCTTCCACACTGGTGCGTGACTCTTGATCAGGATGTAGCTGCCGTTCAGCCGCAAACTCAATTTGAACATTCACTGGAACCAGCGGCCTTTATCGAATAGAGGGGAAGTTTTCTAAATGAGCACTTCTGTCGATCTGAAATTCCTTTACAAAGAATATTTTTGGAAGTTAGCCAGAGCACTGATGCGCTTAGAACACACTTTTGCATGGGCGCACAGAGAAAACAAGAGGCCTGGGACAGTGGATTCAAGGGGGGCCTTTATTTCAAACAAATGTTTCATTCTCTCTCAATACGCAAACATAATTCATTTATTCCTGCAAGACAAATAAAAACAATGGTTCATTTGAATTAGAAGTCAATTCATTTTTATTTGTTTTGAATGAAAACAAAATTTAAGGGCCGCAATTTCCGGGGCCTGTGGCATGTTGCTCCAACCGTCGACTCCTGAGAGCCCCTGACTTTAAGTAATCACTACAATCTAATATTTTCTCTCCAAATCTCTAAAACGGCCAAATTTCCTCTCATCTAAATTGACGGCAGAAGCGTAAAAAGGAGATATATTGGCATAACGTTGGGTCAGCCAGCCCATAGAATCTCCACAGATTTTCTAAGCCACCAGGAATTTTGTTCATCTCACGCGGAACTGCTCTGTCAATGGTGAATTGGTCGTGTTGCAGTAAATGCAGGGGTGTTGGGGCTGCCGTGCGGCGTCCGCGGATACGTCGACAGCAGATAAGCAGGATGTAGCTGCGCCGCGGCTGCAAACTCAATTGCGGATTTGCTGAAACCAGCGGGCCTCGGCTCCGCGTAATTAGAGGGAGCATCGACAGCCCTCGCCCGCCGGCAGGGCACGGCCGTTGCGAGAACGGGTGGCTATTGAAAGGTGATTTACAGCATCAACGAACGCTGTATGATCGAAGGAAATAGTAGTTAACTAGTAGCCTGAAGTAGCAAAAATGCTACTGAACAAAACCCCCCACAAAAAAACTGGTTTTCCAAAAAGTAGCACGCACAATGGACAAGAATAACAAGTAAAATGCTCGCGTAGAACACTGCAGTAAATTAAATATTTTCCTCACTATAACAATCCTCACCAATACTGCAATAACATGATATTGTATTATACAAAACCTCTTTGCATAAAACACTTATTGTATGCAGCACTCCTTTGCGTAGAACTAAGAATATAAAAAAGCTGCTTTTACATAACGCAACAAGTGAATAGCAAATATTTAATAGGGGCTGGCTCTCCTTCGGATCCTTGCTGTCACACGTGTAATATATCGTATTATATGTTTGTCTTGTATTGGGTATTATTTGTACTGGATTTTATATTATGAAAGAGAAGAGAAAAGACAATAATATTCTCGTGCGTAGGCTGAGACTTGTGAGTACTCTGTCTGTGAAGTGAGCGAGAAGACATTAGGTAGATGAATCGATGAAGGACACTTTTCTTTTAGGATTGTGGAGTCGCCAGACTGTATTTTGACAGCATGAAAGATGCATCAGTAAACAGATTTTCGTGGTAAATGTAATGAAATAATTGGTGATGAAATTATATGAGGAGTATTTATGCGAAAAAAAACATGTCCACCGGAAAAAAATTCGCAAAACATCCAGTTTAGTTTAACAATTGAATGTAAGTAACTTTTGACTCTATATAATCCAAAAGTAATTTACGTTTTTGTTACCAAGACATACGAGTGACATGTTGCTCGCTTGACGAACGGTACAGAGAAGAACAAAGAAAGAACGCGTTCGTATATATCGCATTCATACCAGCAGTACCAACATAACACTTTTCACAATGAACTAACTTAATCGGACTTTCACTAAACTATTACCAACTTAACCACGTTGACTTGACTTCAGTTAATTTGCAAATGACAAACAATTAATATTTAACAATGGTATTATTTGGTTTATGTAAAGTAAAATAAATGCCCTTAAAGGGGTCGGTAAATTTTATGTAAAATAATATTTTTTTCTTTTTTGTTCAATGTTCTGAATTAGAATATAGTTGCCTGTCGGGCTCAGTTTTCTTTTGTGACACGCTACATTTAATTATTCTGGAGATGTAATTGTTCATAAACAATCGAAATGTTTACAAGATTCTTATTACATTTCTTATACATGACACTGAATTCAGAAAATTCACGTTTAGGAAATGAAAAAGATTTGGTAAACTGCTGATAAGTAATTCTCAAACAGAATTGCTTGGTGTTTCTCGACCGTTGTGTCCCCGCACTGAGTGATAAGATGACGTGGAAAGAGGCTTGAATGTAACTAGTTTTGTTTCCATGTTCGTGAAGATTTGTGTCATGTATTAATTCAGAAGAAGAAATGCCTCGAAACTGTATTAATAGCACCAATTAGTTGTTTTATCTGCGGAAAATTAACTCTGAAATCGCAAAACTGGAACCTTAAACTTCTGATAAGGAAGTTTTACGAACTACATTTCAGCTGTATGGTTGACGACCAGGACAAGAAATAGGTTCCCCGTATATACTGAATATCATCGTTACACTCATGACATGTTGGTAACAAGTTTTACGACACACATCCTTTGCTGTTCCCATGATATAGAGAGAAGCAACGCATCACACAACAGACTGTTATTTCTGCCCGACAAGATAACTGGAATCACCTCAAAACAGAAAACTGTGCTTTATCCTAATCATTCCATCTGATTCCATCTGATGGTGGCCTGTATGTCTCAGTGTATAATTGCTAGTACCACTCCCTCCTGAGATGTTGCGGCGATAGGCGAGAGTTTATATCGCGCGCCAATTCGGCAGCGCGGGACGCCGGCTACGGAAGGCAGCAGGGCCACGAACCGGCGCGAAGACCGCCCAATGAGGAGTGAGCGGCCGGCGAGCGGATCTGGAGGCCCGAGGCGAATCTGCGACGCGGAGCGCTTCTTAACGGGCCGCACCGGCCGGAAGGGCACTCACTAGTGAAGTGCGATCCTGAAGCGTAATAGTGACTGTGACCCTAGTGCGAACTCTGCGACGTAATTGGTATTCTCTCTCCGGCGATTTTTGGACAACAGTGCGCGACTTTTGGGACATTTACTGGATTTTGGAACACCACTGCTTTGTACTACGCACTACGCTTTGGATATTTGTAAACTAGATCACGCCTGTAAAAGTTGAACAAATAAATTGTTATTGTTGACTTGTGTGTTTTCACGTACATAACATGAGAATGCGTCAGTGAATGAAGAAGTAGGCTAAAGTAACGTACATTCATAAGACCAGATATCCATTCTGACCTAACATTGTAGCCTCCTGTGACTCAAATGACCACATTTTTTGTCTCAAGAGGATCTCAACAATTTTGTTCGTGGTTTAAATTTGTCGAAGCAATAGTCTGAGCTTTTAGCTTCGCGACTTTTTGGTCTAAATTAAATCTCCCCTGTAGAATAGTGAGTGTTGTTTTGTGATCGCCAAATTGTTTTTTTCAGAATATTTGTCCAAGAAAAGTGACATAGCTTTTTGTAATTATATTAAATCTGTTATGGAGACTCTTGACTATGATTTCAATCAAACGGAATGGTGCTTGTGGATAGATTCTAGAAAAATAGATCTGAAAGCATTATTTCTCTAGAATGGGAGCAAAGTTTCGTCTGTTCCGATTGTTGATGCCGTTAATCTGCAGGAGATAACTTTAAACTGTTACTCAAATTTATCAAATATGAGAAATACAAATGGAATATGTGTGAAGATCTTACGGTAATTACAGTTGTGCTCGGTATGCAGATCGGATACACAAAGCACTTCTGCTTTCTATGTGAGTGGGACACCAGAGAAAAAAATCACTATTGTCAGAAAAATGGGCCTGCTCGGATTGAACTACTGCATACACAGAGAACTATGGTTAAATAACTCGTCTACATGAGTTTTAAAATTTTTATTTGTAGCTTATATCTGAATGTAAACATGCTTACTCGTAGGGCCAGGTTTTAAGCAAGCCAAACTTTTCTTTTAAAAACTAAATTGATTTCATCCGATATGCTCTTTTTCCTTCCAAACACAGGGTATGATTTGTAACATCATAATTCATAAACAGTTAAACATTTTTTGAAGATTCCTTTTTAAGATTGTTATTAGATTATTCCTTAATGCCTAAACCTAAATTTGAAAATTAATAAGAGACTAGTATGTACTTTAGAGGGATATGAATTAGAACTTTTAAAAATCATTGGTAACAATATCGATTAATAGAGCAATTTAATATTGCTAATACGCATTTTTTAAAACTTGTTATTCCCCTATTTAATAGAAAATGAATCATAAATATATCTTCAAAATTAGAAGAGTTATGATGTCTCAAGTCGGGCCAAACGAGAGAAAAAAGAACTTTATGGAAAAGATTGAGAGTAATTAGCTCTAAAATACCGCATGATACGTTACAACTCCAACTGTAGTTTCCTTGTATTCTTTCACTTTTCTCCGACCTTTCAAGTATCTCCCTGCTTTTAAATTCAGGTTTGGTATGTTTTTTTAACTATTTGATTTTCCTTGTGCCACATACAGCCACTCCTCGCAACACGTTTGCGATTTGATCCACATTCTTTCAAATATTTCGGATGTGGCACATGCGTGCGCATTCGTAAATGTACGAAGAAATAAAAAAACTAACTTAGAAACAAACAGTTTTAAATACGCAAATCAAAGCACAAGAAGCATCGAAAAACTAAATTTTCAATTTTTCACGGCAAAATTTCATTTTGAGGTAGACGAGTACCTTAACACACTTCTTGTTGATGAGTGATGTTGATGAATGATTACCTGCCTCCACTGCACATTAAATCATAAATTGTGAAAGCCATGAACAAAACACCTTCTGGATTCATGTGTGTGCGAGAGAGGTTCCAAAGAATCAGTGAAGCAAAAAATAAAGAAAGAAATATTTGTAGGACTGCAAATCATAAAATTAATGGCTGATGAAAATTTCGTTGATTTTTGAGTGATGTGCCTGTATTTCGCAAGTGTCTGTAAAAGCGTCCGCTTAGTTTGGAACTCGATAACATAAGTAACAAGTTCGTGCCTGCTATGATGTGTTAACCAAGTCGTATGACTCGTGGCCTAATTTCACGACTGAGTATATTATATTATATTAACCTATATATCCTAATAAATATTAATATAGCAAGATATATCTAACTTCTACCTTCTTGAGGTGGTAAAATGGTCATCAGACGAGCTGTGTAATACTCCAATATAATCATTTTTACACAATTGTAGCGTTCATTTTAGTTACATAAATTAGACATTCCATTGATTACGTTGTTTGTTTTTTGTAGAAAATATTACGAGAAGACATTTTGCCTTTCAATTTAATTATTATTTTCCCTGTACATTGCCTTAAATTTCATACATCCAGTTTTCAATAATTCAAAGAATCACTTTTAATTACCATAAATTTCAAAATTATATGTTCAAAATATTCTGTTAGAATAAACATTTATATCGACATCAGATATGACTGGGAAAGGGAAAGGAGCAAGGCAAGTAAATAGTTTTACCGTTTCTTGCCTGTATGGCGTATGTTTTCTTGTATAAATAATACATTTTTACCTTATAAATAGATATTTTCACATTATTCGATACGAAATTATATTGCTTGAACTCTCAAGCGAAGGGAGAAATATTTTTATTTTCAATGATAAAGCCGTATCTTTAGTTCCTTTCTCTAGAGCAACTCTTGTAGGCACACAGTTTTATTTTCTCTGATGGTGACATTTGTGTCACGGCAATAATTTCACCACCGTTTTAAATAATTAATTTAGGCTACCAATAGCCCGTTATTGAAGCTGAATGATTGTCACTAGAATTTTCCCTCTAGCGATGTCTAGCGACATATCATTTTGTGTCCTCTGTCTCCGACATTTCAGTTTGTGTCTCTGTTGTAGTCTCAAAGTATGGCGAGTTCTCTTCGGCTGTCGTGGTTTCTTCCGATTCACTGAGTCCTGTGGTTGTGATTTCATTCTCTGTGACACCGCTTGTTGTAGTATCTAGTACGTCGTTTTCAGTATTTTCTCCATTTCCACTGTTTTCTTCGTTTTCGGCGTCTTCATTGTCCCCAGTTTCGTTGTCATCCCCTTTCTCTCCCTCGACATCTTCATCCCCACCCTCGCCGCCCTCAGCTGGCACCAAGACATCCGGCTGAGCCGTCCCCAGACCCAGGCAGTGCGTCACGGGCGGCGCAGGCGGAAGATGCGGCTGAAAAGCAAAGAGTGATTTGAACATTTTGACGACTCTCGTTCGACTTTGATTTCGAAATACTTTTAAATTTGTCTTCCATTAAAAGTAAAAAAGCGCATTTTAATCGTTGTTGGGGATGGGACATCAGCAAAAAAAACAACATCAATGTTTCTAAATATGGATGATCAAAATTAAAATATTGATGTTCGATCCAAAACCATCAAAGATTTTAAAACTGGATTAGAATCCATTGGAGATCACGCGTGGGGAATTTAATTTGACAGTGGTCTCCTTTATTAAGTTGTAAATGAGATTTAACTGGCAAAACAAAGTCAGCTTCAACAGCACAGACGTCCTCGCATTAATTTTATATTAATGGTTAATTTGAAACCTTATACTTCCGCTGCCTAGCCTCATATCACATCTTTTTTCATGGTGTCTAAGATTTCATACTGTCCTTTCAAGAAAGTGATTCAAAAAAATCTCACACTAATTTCACATAGCTACTAATCGTAGCAGAAAATTATTTGCAATAAAAATGTACAAACTCTTTTCTGTAAATAATGTATAAATTAGCTTATGGTGATTTTTATGTTCACTTATTTTCTTTTGCTAATCTTTGATTTATTATTTCGATATTATGTAAATCTTTGAAATCTTATTTCCCATTTTTAGCTAAATCTTTGAAAATTACAGTTCGAAAAAATCTCATACGTTCACTTCTTACAGGAGAATAATGAATGTTTTTGACTACAGTAAATATCAAGAGACTACTCCAAGCTTCGCTAAAGAGAATACAATAGAATAATTATTAATAAATTAATAATAATAAATAATAGTAAATAATGAATAGAACGAGTAGTTAAATATGTTGCTAATGATAATACTCATTTAATAATAGTGTATACTTGCATGTAGGATAATGAAAGCCCGGCGCAGCATACTCACGCGCGTGTCCGGGTAGCGGCGCGTGGGGTCGGGCACGGTGTACTTGCTCATGGCGTCGGCGAGCACGCGCAGCATGGGGAAGCGGCCGCGTCCGCAGGCGCCGCGCGCGTCGTCCTCGCCCACCGCCCACATCATGAGGCCGGCGTAGCCGCGTCGCAGCGCGAAGCCCGTCTTCATGCGCAGCGAGCGCACGTCCTCGTAGCCCAGCCAGTCGCGCCCGCGGAACGCGTACGGCACCTGCGCAGCGCCCCGCAACCACGCCCCCCTCGCAACCTGTCCTCCTCTCAGGTGGATCCACTGTTAGTGAGTCCAGGTACTATACTTGTTTTTTTTTAAACCTGGCCGATGACACTTTATCAGCTGTTACGATGTCATCCAATCGAGAGCGGGGATCACGGTGACATCACTGTGGTGACGTTTAAGCTCCCGATTGGACGAAACCGTAACAGCTGATCAGCTGTCATCAGTCAGGTTACAAAACCCAAGTATCAGGTCATTACTTGTGTAAGTGGAGTGCATGATTTTTCCCGGGTGGTGGCGGTGTTCTTCCCCCGCTGAATGCCGAGAGCCGGCGCCGACCTACTGTCGGTCACCGGGATTTTCCCCATCCAGGATCTCCGACTAGCCGGGCACTGCCTCAGACAGGAGAGCGCTAAGTTCCCGACCAGTCTCCCGGCATGTGTGGTAATTTAGTGCATGTTAGTGTAAGTATGTGTAAGGAAAGGGGTGAGGATAGGACAAGGAAGAGGACGAAAAAATCGCGCGCGACCCGTGGTCCGTTTGTTAGGCTACTGCTCCTGCATTCGCCTGGTGTTGATTAGAGAAATCATGGAAAACTATCGCTAAAACTATCAGACCAGCCAGCCACTAGAATTCTCCTCCAGACAGCGACTGAATTTGAGCCAGCTCAAAAGCTAAGGTCGTAAATTCTGCCACCATCGGATCTCGAACCTACGATCTCCCGATCAGAGACACTGCAGTGACACCGATTGTTACGGACTCTGGGAGTGTCAATTACTATGGTAATTATTCCCGTAAGTGTAGTGCGTGCTTTTTTCTAGGGAGGTGGTGGTGTTCTTCCTCCGCTGGATGGCGAGAGACGGCACCGACTTACTGTCGGTCATCGGGGTTTTCCTCAACCAGGTATCTCCTACAAACGGGGAACTACCTCAGTCGGGACAAACTCTAAGTTCCCGAGTGGCCTCCCGGCATGTGTGGTAGAGTAGTGCATGTTAGTGTAGGTGTGTTTTAAGGGAGAGGATAGGACAAGGAAGAGGAAGGATAGATCGCGCGTGGTTCGTGACCCGTTCATTAGGGTATTTTTTCGGCATTCGCCTGGTGTTGATCGGAGAAACCACGGAAAACTAGCGATCAAAACAGGCAGTCGCTAGAATTCTCCTCCAGACAGCAACTGAATTCGACCTAGCTGGAAAGCTAGTGTCGAAAATCCTACCACCGTCGGAACTCGAACCTAGGACCTCCCGGTCAGAGGGAATGCAGAGACATGATCTGAACTATCTCTCCCAGTCCCTCCTCTTAGGGTTATTACACAGTAAATACTTATACCTTTTTAAAGCGCAAGGTATCCTTCAAAGGTCTAAAATTGAGGGATATTATGCCCTGAAAAAGAAAACCTTGGTTTCAATATTGGGAGAGTAGGACACGTTCCAAAGTAATATTTAATGAAAATGGAAAGTACGGTATTTATATATGAACTTTCTTGTATTTGAGAAAATATATAAATAAATGATGTGGTTCCGTTTTCGAGAACATTTTCAGGCATGATGCCACAAGGGCTTCGTGTAAAGTATCCCCAAAAAATGACATGTTTTAATGATCCCCGGAACTGGATCATACTACTGACATATTTACCAAGTTTCCGTTCAAAATCTTCTTACCTAATAGTTGTGCGTGACACATACATACATCATAATCACACATTCAGTACATATTGACATACGATTTTCAGGTACAGAATGCGTATATTCGTTTACCTACTCCACCAATTTTGATCATCTGTGGGATAGACCTTAAACTGGCGACGTTACAACTCAAAACAACTTTAAACGCTTCTTTATGGCCAAACATTCGATACAGTATTGTTGTTATGACTCCAATACTTTCGGTACTTATTCTGAATTATACGGGGGAAAAGTAAAACAAAGGACAAAATTGATTAACATTAGTACAGCAGCGCGAATTGTCGTTAGTTGTGTTATTAGGCAACACACTTGACATTTACTGCTTGCACGCTTTCGTGTTGTTTTGATACAGAAAGGCCTGCGATGCCTAAACCAAGAGGGGACAACTTCATTTCTGGGTCCCCTTTTCCATTTCCCTTATTTTAACGTATCATATTTTCTAGAAAATTAACATGTATGTCAAATAGAATGTAGTTCTTTTTTAATAAATACAATTAATTTTTGTTGAACCATTTACAGAATTGCTGCCGGTCAGCTTAGGAGGCATTTTTGCATAGGCATCGCAAGATGTAACGAATATCCTGGTCGATCTTTCTGAAGCTACTAGAAAATAGGATATTTGAAATATCTTTTGTACAATGTTATCTTTCAAACCTTCAAACAATTGATTTTTGGTGTTATTTTTGCCCTCTCGTTTCAATAAATCTTTTGAGCACCTTAAGCCTGTATTAAAATTGAAACTGCTGTAGAATTCTTCGGTTTGTTGTTCCTGTGATCACGGACGTAGGATAGAGTTCAAAGTTAAGGTGAGAGTAAAAATACAATTCATTGGATTACAATCAATACGGAAAAATTCTGAGCTTAAGGTGATGAGGGCGCGTAAATTTCAAAATCCAGCTGACATTCAAATATTTTTACTGGCGTCTTTAGTTAACCACGCCTTTCACTTTCAAACGAACTTTGACGCTCACCTACATAGAGCACTTTGTAAACCTCATAAAGACCCCATAAAGTTTCTGGTGTAAACTTTGTGTCTTTTGGTAACTTCAGATGTCAAATTTATTTACGAGGGGCATGGTCAGCCTTTCTGCACCACCAAAAGCTTCTCTCCGAATGTAAACCAAATGTTTGATTCAACTGAACTACGAATAAAAGGCTATTCAAAGAATCCTGATAAGTCAACTAAAACTCAGCAAAAAGGCCCAAGGACCAGAGGGCACTCAAATACACCGCACCGTTCCACTCGCAAGTTCTTACTCAGAGTTCAAATAGCGAGTTTTGCCACGCATGGCCGGACGCAACCGAACACGGAAGATCCTTCGAAAACAGACAGCGCTGAATAGGAGCACTTCTTTCTGTGCAAAAGAATACAAACCGCTGTGGTTTGTTGAGTCACCCAGAGCGGACGGTGAGCTCTCAATTCGATGCGCTAATATTAGCGATTTCTTTGCGAACTTCTCGTAGTTTTATGACTATTTCTCTGTTATTTAGTAAGTAATATTGTTTAAATATAATGATGTATTAAGTAATTATCCAATTATTGTTTCAAATATTTGAAATGCAATGTTTTTACTATTTTTCTTTGTCGTCATCGCATCTATCGATGATCGAACGACTCCTCATTAATACTTAATAAATTCATTACTTTTTAATTTCTGTTCTTCCATTTCACATTTGTAGCGTCAATTAATCTACTTATATTATATTCTTGAAAATACTATTAAAATGGGGAAAATAGATTCCACCTATGATAAAATAGTTCATTGAAATACATAAAAGAAAATCGTTTAATGCAATTCGAGTATGCTGTAGAGTAATTTGAGTGTCGATTGGAGCGCGAGTTGCAAATAGCACGAGGATCGCAATGAGCTTTTAGGCACGTGATAGTACTATGTTTTGTATCAACTTGAATTGATATGATTGTTATTGATAATTACCGAACGATAATAGAGTCTGGTATCTTCTACAAAACTGAAAGTGATTCAGCTGTCGGTTGTACTTTCCAAAGCTGATACATTTACTGTGATTAGTGTATTTTGTTTCACGGTAAGGAATCCCTTTCTTTGGTACATAAAAGGTATTTTGTGGAAGGATTTTTTTCCATTGTAGAAAACCTCTATTTTAATATTAGCACGCGATCGGTAACAGTTGCATATAAATATCGAAGCGCAAAATTATTAATTCCATTCCCTCTCAAAATTGACAAAATGATTCGGTAGTTAAGAGTATCACAATCAGTTCTTGCGTAGGAGTGCGGCCTAATCGGCCAGCAAAGCGTAGGCATCGAAATGCCTCTACAGTCAGTCATGTAAATGAATGTTTGCCCGCACTTGGTCGGTTGGTCGATCGATTCGGCCAACCCAACTGTATGATTTTGGCCGTTGAGCTTTGCACAATATGTGACGAATTATTTATAAATGCCTCGTGTTTATTTCCGCACGAATGAATCACACCCAATCAGAGAACGGGAATTAGAGAGACTTTCATATGGATTTACGCAATTGTACCCCTGCACCCGACCCCTCTGTCAACTGAAACCCTTGTGGAAATATGCAAAGGTATAATCTCGCCTAACTGGTCGCATTAAAAGACTGTTAGTTCCTCCCACACATTTTTGATTCTCCTGCTTTTTAACGTCAAAACATACGTTAAGCGTTTTTTAAATACATATTAAGCTGAAGTGATGTTTTCATTTTATTTCTTTATTTTATCACGAACGGTTTCAATAATTTAAGTAATAATTTCAAGAAAAAATAGTAAAAAGAGTAATAATAATTGATGATAAAGCTCATACATTTGTTGTGCAATATCAGAAAATAAATACACTGTAGAACAAAATAAGATATTTTTATCCCCACGAGAGTCTTAAACCTCGCAGATAGTACCTAAATTTTACATTTCCTACAAATTGTTTAAAACAAGTTGAATTGAAAGGGCGATGCAAGTTAGCACTCCATTCGGATACCGCAGCCAGTCACGCGAACACGTAGGGAGCTTATCTTATCTTTTACTTATGTCGTGGAAATAACATCTATTTCTTTACTCATGGGATTTACCACTAGTTAAAGAAGTTTACTACTAGGATAAACTAATATTCACTCTCACATTCTCACAATTTCAAACCTGACATATTTGCTTCATTTTGACCAACGACTGTGAGAGTTTTAGTGAGCGCGCGAATGTGCTTCTGTAGGCTTCTGAGGCGGCAGAGCCCCTGTGCGAAAGCGCGCGTTCGTTAAAATTCCCGAAAGCGTTCGTCAAAAGAATAATGAGAAATGAATCTTACACAATTTATTGATTGTCACAATATTTTTACAAATACTACAAATATGTTTGTAGTTGTATTCTCACTTCTAGAATCTACACTCACATTTACATTATAAGTACTAATAACAATATTTCCTTTAAGAGATGTAAATGTTTCACTGAAATTACTAACATTTATTTCTACTAAATCAAATTATTATACTGTATTGTTCCTCTAGTAATCATCATTACAGTTCCGCCCCTCAGAAATCATTTTAAAATTTTGATGCAGCGATGAGGCCTACATTTTTGTGTTTTTCATTTGTATACCGTGTTTTTGATTGATTGAATGATTAGTGATTCCTGGCGCGTCAACTACTAAGGTCATTAGTCCCGTTAGTGTAGTGCATGTTTTTATCGTGGGAGGTGGCGGTGATCTTCCCCCGCTGGATGCTGAGATACCTCGACGACCTACCGTCGGCGAAAGGGGTTTCTCCGAACTGGGTATCTCCCACCAGCTGGGCACAGCGCCAACGGGCTCAAGCTCTAAGCTCGCGACTGATCTTCCGACATGTGTCTCAGTGTAGGGCAAGTAAGCGTAAGTGTGTGTAAATAAGGGGTGAGGATGGTACACGGATGAGGAAGGAAAGATTGCGCGCGGTCCGTGTCCCGGTTGTTAGAGAACTGCTCAGAGCAGCCGGCCGCTAGAGTTCTCCTCTAGATAGCGAGAGAACACGACCTTATGTACTAGTGTCGAAAATCCTGCTACCGTCGGGACCAGAACTTAGGACCTCCCGGTCATGGTGTTCCCTTAAAATGTGCAGAATTAAAATAATAATATTTTAGGCAGATTACATTCACAGTTCTGAAGATCCTTACACATTCACGCATGTTCGAGGTTTCCTCTCAAATTCTGTGAGAATATTTGCGTTGTTAATGAATGGCCAATGGCTTAACTAAATTGTTTCCTCCTGGCCCTCCCAAAGCCCCGCCGAACTGCAATCGCGGTCTCCCTTCTCAAAAGCGAAAGGCGGCGGTGGACTGGGAAGCGCGTGCGTGGGAAACCTAACCGCGAGATCGATCGATTTGAAAATCGATTTCTTTGTTTCTTAAGGTCTGGAGGCAACAGGACGCGACCTTTTCGACGAGAGAGATCACAGGCGCATATTCAATGGAAACCACACGAGAGTGCCCCCATAAAGGAAGTCATAAGCGCTGCGATGCAGGAGCCGCCCGTGTGCGGCTGCGGAGTAGGAAGATTGTGTTCAGACGTTTTCATTTATAATCATTCGGGGCTTGCTCTCGGCCGGTGAAAAAGAGATGCAGGCAGTGGTTCGCAAAAGTGCTGTAACAATGACGCGCGATTTTTGCGCGGAGACAAATGAACGTCTTACGCTTCCAGGCGAACGATGCCTGGCGTTTTAGTGCAGGTCGCTTGGTGTCGTAAAAATGACGCGTCGTTGAACAGCCGGTGATTGATTGACTGGCTGTTTTTTCTGGGCGCGTCAACTGGTATGGCCGTTGGTCCGGGAGGTGTAGTGAATTTTATATTTCTGGAGTTGGCACTAGAAAGTAGGATCTGGCGCCGACCTACACGTCGAAATGCCAGGGATTTTTCTTCTATGTATCTTCGCTGGCAGAGCACTGCTCCGAGAAAGCTTATGACTTCCTTTATTAGTGCACTCTCATGTGGTTTCCATTGAATATGCGCCTATGATCTCTCTCATCGAAAAGGTCGCGTTCTGTTGCCTCCAGACCTTAAGAAACAAAGAAATCGATTTTCAAATCGATCGATCTCGCGGTTAGGTTTCCCACACACGCGCTTCGCCTTCGCCTTTCGCTTTTGAGAAGGGAGAGCGCGATTGCAGCCGAGAAAACCGCCTAAGCTCCCGTCTGGACTCCGACATGTGGAGAAGGTAGTGCGTGTAAGTATGTGCAAGGGTAGAGAGGGGCAGGGATGGGAAAGGAAAGATCGTGCAGAGCGTGACACGTTTATTGAAAGATTTCTCCAGGATTCGTCTGATATTGATTGGAGAAACCATGGAAAATTATCGACCATAACAGCTTGCGGCTAGTTTTCTCTTCCAGCCGCTTAGGCTGAATTCCATCTAACTATATTTAAAAAATTCTTCAATGTCGGGACTCCGCATTAGAGTAAGTCCATTAGAGTATTAGAACATCCGCATTAGAGTAAGTCCAGTGGCAAGCGTTGTTTCCCTAAGCCAACTCATCCCGTCCGATGCTGTAGGTTGATTGATTGACTCTTCCCAATTCCAGGCATGTCAACTACTGAGGTCATTAGTGCCTTAAGTGTAGTGCATATTTTTCATCGGGAGATGGCGGTGATCTTCCCCCGACGAATGGCGAGATCCGGCGCCGAACTACCGTCAGCTAGTGGGGTTTCCCCAACCAGGTATCTCCCACCAGCACAGCCCCAGCCAGGAAAACCTCTGAAGTCCCCGACCGGTCTCCCGGCATGTGTGATAGTGTAGTGTATGTTAGTGTAAGTGTGAGTGCAAAGGGTGAGGATACGACAAGGAAGAGGAAGGAAAGATCGCGCGCGGTCCGTGGCCCGTTTGTTAGGGTACTGCTCCGGCATTCGCCTGGTGTTGATCGGAGAAACCACGGAAAAGTACCGATCAAAGCAGCCGGCCGCTAGAATTCTCCTCCAGACAGCGACTGAATTCGACCTAGCTAACAAGCCATTGTCGAATATCCTACCACCATCGGAACTCGAACCTAGGACCTCCCGGTCAGAGGCACTGCCGTAGCGTCAGTTGATGCCCTGAGCCACCTCCTCCGGTCCGATGCCGTGGCGATGATGGCGGCCATTACCTTGGCGTTGCGCTCCCACATGAGCGTCCAGCCGTTGTCGGCGGTGACGTCGCGGCAGATCTTGCCGTAGGACATGCCCCGCTGGCGCGACTTGGGCGCGAGCGCGGCGCCGGGCAGCGGCCGGGCCGCCTCCGCCAGCTCGAACAGGTGGCCGTAGAAGGGCACGCCCAGCACCAGCTTGTCGGCCGGGCAGCCGCGCGCCTCCCACTCCAGCATGCCGTCGTGCTGCGGGCAGCGCCGTGCAACGCTAAGCGCAAGCCAGGGCAGGCACAGCGCCACTTGGGATAACTACCCCACGCCTACACTTCATTGCAGCCCGGAAGTTTTTCATTCAAAAGTTAAAAATGTGTTAACCTTCTAATTCAAAATAACCACTAAGGAATCCCCAAAAGAAGCTTTTGGTGACAGTTGCTAAATAAAATGTAAAATTGTTTGTGCACTTAAAATCATTTTTAGATTAAATCTAAATACATTTGAAATTTTAAAAATTAAATTTAATTGATAGTCGCACTAATTGCGATTAATCCCTAGCAACTATCTAATGAATAAACAAAATAAATAAAATTAATAATGACAAAATAAATATAATAACAATATAAAATATAATAAAATGAAATAATTATAAAAAGCAAAACATAAAAATCCAGAGATTTAGTACACCGGGACACAATGTTTTCCAAAATGAACTCCTTTTTTCTTCCCAGCAAACTGTCCGACAAACCTGGTAAGTATAGATCCTAGCGAGCAATAACAGCACCACGGGAGTTGTTCGCTGTAGCAAGGGTTGTCCACGGCGTTAGTGAAAACACCGTGGACAAAACGGACCTAATTCTTTATTTTTTTCAGTAAGTGCCAATGCGCGACGCTAATTTTTTTCCAGCACATATAAATAGTAAATGTCTTTCAACAGTCATAAATCTGACTAGATTTTGACCTGCATCTGTTGAATGGTCCCTTGTGAGAAAATTGCGGTAATAATGACAGAAATTTATGTACTCCTTTTTAAAACAAACGATGCCCATGTCTTTTAGAGGACGATCGGAATGAAATTTTCAACTATAATTTTATTTATGACTGCTCTTGTGAAAATTCCTTTGAGGAAGCCGCAAATCCACAACGATTATCAAAGAAAACTAAAATTACTCGCTAGTGAGTCTAGAAATTATGTTATCTCGATCATATATTTAGAACAGGTAGGACCTTTGCTGGGCACATAGGTTATAGGACATGTTATAGTTCATGGACAAAATATACGAATTCTCAGTAGAAGAAATTTCTGTTCTATTTTGACAATTACGGTGAAAGTGCTTGAAGGACAAATGTAGATATTGAATTTTATGCTAATTCCAATCTAGTTAAATGAACTTAGTCGAGTTCAGTTGTTTAGATAATCGGAGACCATTCAAATTCATTCCAGACCAAACCATCTCGGTCCATGTAGAGTCGTAGGCTTCCGCGGCCGGAGTCGTTGAATTCTTGGCTGTCCGGGATTAGCCGCGTCATGGTCGATGGAACTGACGTTTCGGCCATCTTGCTGTGGCCTTCTTCAGAGCTATACAGTATAGCTCTGAAGAAGACCACAGCAAGATGGCCGAAACGTCAGCTCCATCGACCATGACGCGGCTAGTCCCGGACAGCCAAGAATTCAACATCTCGGTCCAGTTCAACTCAGTTTAGTTGAATTCTAATGAATCTATTTCATTCAATCTCAGTCGAGTTCACTCCAAATAAAATCGTCGGTTCAATACTGAAACCCGCAAACGTTGTAAGTAGTGTTTGGTGATAAATTAAGGTGAAGAATTTTGTTGAATTTGCCTATTCAATATCTTTTGCTAGAGAGCAGATAATCCCTTACTTATTTTATTGATAAACATTTTTGTAATATTATTTTAAGAGAATAGAAACACCTCAAATATAAACTTCTCCTATTCATTATCACTGTTTTGTGACTTTGTTATAAAAAATATAATCGATAATTTAGTACACCCAAACTCCAGGACTTCAACATTTTCAGAAGATTAGAAAAAATGTTACTTAATGTAAATTTTAAATTATTGTAAAGTAATGTAAATTGTAAATTATTCAAAAATAAAAAATGTACTTGGCGAGTTTCTCTTTAAGCACATCGATGATTTGAGTTTCATCTGCACCTCAGATTCGTCATCAAAGTGTATCAGTAGAGCCAGCCAGTACATTATCACACCTCCAACGGAGCCAAGTAATACGTTGTGGTCGTACCGCGTTGAGATGCACGAAGCCCGGCGGGTCGCCCGGGCGGGCGTACAGCGGCGAGTGCACGTCGGCGAAGCCCGCCCAGATGCCGCGCAGGTCGTACGCCATGACGTGGACGGCGTCCATCAGGCGGCACAGCTCGGGCACGTGGAAGCCCTCCTCGATGCGGAAGGCGGCCAGCGGCACGGCCATGGAGATCTCCCAGCCCTTGCCGGCCGCGTTGAACGCGCGACGCAGCTCGTCCACGAGGAAGTAGAAGTTGTCCTTGTCGGACGGCTGGCCGTCGCGGTCCGCCGCGCCCGGGTACTCCCAGTCCAGGTCGATGCCGTCGAAGCCGAACCATTCCATGTAATCTGGGGACACGCGGCGCAGACGGTGAAGAACGTATCGAATCAATGAATGAAGGCGCTTCCGCCGCCCGAGTCAAAGGATTCTTAACTGTCCGACAGACGCCGCATCCTAGGCACACTTGCTTAAGTTCCGGCCGTCATGTTGCGACCCTCCTCAGGGCATTTCTCTCAAAGGAAGGTCGCAGAATGGCGGCCGAAACGTTGGCAACTATGCGTAGGATGCAGGTTCTCTCGGACAGTTAAGAATCCGTTGACTTAGGTGGCGGAAGCCCAAGCTTTCATCTATTGATATCAAGTATCCAGTCATATTTGTAAACTTTATTAATTTAGTAAGTTAGGCTTATTACAACAGTTATTATTTTTATTGCTATCGTTATTATTACTATTTTGATAATTACTATTTAGTGCGTTGCTTTGTTAAATATATAATTACATTCAAAGTAGTATTGTATTGAAGTGTGGTGAGTGTTGTGAAGTGTAGTGAATTATAGAAGTAGAAAGAAAAGGGAAGCGTAAATGTGAAGTGAAGTGCAGTGTAATTCAAAAGTCGTGTATTTAATAGTTTAAAATAACTGTGCAGGACGAACATAAAATGTAGAGTTCATGCTATTATTGTTATTATTGCTCTTGTTAAAATTTTTATCATCTTATTATTGTTATTATTATTATTATTGTCTTATAATAATTTAAAGTTACATTGTATTAATATTCCTAATTGTAATATGTAAGTTGTAGTGTTCTGTCACCAGGTTGTACAAACTTATCTGCAGAAATAATCAATATCTATCTATACCAAGTATCTTGAAAACAATGAAGTTATTTTCTTAGTAAAACAAAGAAAATCGGCAGATTCAGAAACACTGCCGGAATGTATGTGTGAAGAGGTCCATTACCATATCTTAACGTAGGTCAAGGGGGAGCCCTTTGCCATTGCCCTCCAATTTGCTGAGCAGGGAATCACAATGGTGGTTGACATATATAGAGAAAGTCATATCAGATTGAAAAAACAAACACTCCACAGAGTTCCTCGTAATATTAGCAAGAAATACTTCCTTTACAGTCTTTTCGTCAGAAGCATAGAAGTCCTTCGACTGATTTCTAGCACTACCTTCCTAGACGTTATAGAAGAACATAACTCGTCAAAACACTATTTGGGAAGAACAAAGAGTTTCTCTGCAAAATGACCAAATTAGCGTTAGTTTATTTCATGGGGAATAAGTCCGTGGCTTATCGTTAACACCTGAAATGATTCTATATATAGAATACCGGAATTCTACGTATAGCATGGCACAACTCAGAGATCCATAGCACCAACAACGCTACGAACGTCTCATTCGATTCATTCTTAACTCAAGTTACTGGGGAAAATAAGAAATTCAGTGACAGTATGTCTTGTGAATTTAGTATGAAATAATTAATCTGTGTATTGCTATCAAGTACATAATTTCTCTACGTAATAATGGATTAGTAATAAAATAGGTTTCATGAGAATTCTAGGTGGATGCCGGCAGTATCAACAAAGGGCTACGAACCGCGCTCTATCCTTCCTTCCGAAATCCATTCTCACTCCTACTCTCAGGGCCCGCTGTTGAGTTGATTCTCCTTTTCCACATGGCCTACTCCCTGTGGAGTATAAAGACTCCGACAGAACTGCGTAGGCAGAGGGTCAAATCAGGAACAGAACCGGATTGCAGCGCAATCGGAAATAATAATTGTTTTGTTAGTGTTTTACTGTGTATCCCTACTAGACGAACAGCTTTTGTTGCTACAAGCAACAGGTACTCTAAAAACTATAATTTAAGGTCTTCATATGGCACTATTTAATGACTCATTCAAGTATGTCGGTTTTTCTATGAACAGTAACGCGTCAATATCACCATTCAAATAGGCGGTGGTGATGTCGAGTTTTGAAATTTTCAGATGAAGTTTGACAGATAATACCATGAGTAATCTAAATGACTCAGTTCTGGTGACCGGAGAGAATGTATCAATAAAGTCGATTCCCGGTCTTTGAGCGAAAACTCGAGCGACTACTCTGGCTTTTCGTCTGTTGATGAATCCATCCGGATTCATCTTGTTACGGAGAACAGTTCTGCAATCGATGACAATATTTCTGCTCGGTCGGTTGTCTAATTCCCACGTGCCATTGGCAATCAGACTCTTGATCTCCGAGTATATTGCATCAAGTCCCTGCATGCATTGTTTTCCTCCAGCAACGAAATCTTCTTCGGACGATTTGCAATAAAACTTGTCTAGGAATCTTGCATCCCGAGAAATACGAATTGCTCGTTCATTTGGTACCCAGATACGGTATCCCTTACTGCGATCAGATTATCCAACGTAATCACGTCAGGATTAGATGTCTATAGTTCCAGAAAATAATACGACAGCGAGCGGTATTAAAATGTGATTCATTGCAGAATTATGAAAACGTAAAGAAATAGAGAGAGAAAGAGAGAATAAATAATGCGAATTCCATAAATATCCACTGTTTATATCCCTACAGAATTTTGCAGAGCTTGATATACCTACACTCGAGATTAATATTTTTTGCATAAAACATATAGTAATTAAAAAGATGCAAGCAGAAGAATTGAAGTCACGAAGAAGAATAGGACACACTTGCGGCTGGCAGAACAAAAAATATTTTTCAAATAATCTCAAAGTAAAAGACTAATTGTTCTAGAGTATCCTCGTAGAGATCAATTGTATTCATTATATGGAGACAGGAGAAGCACAAATGTGATTTACACAATACAAGTTTCCGCTTATACCTTTGCTTTCAAGCTTACCATTGCCAGGTGTCTTGTCTAGGATATAAACCTTGGTTCCAAATGCACATAGTTTTGAAATATCTGATCGTTTTCAGTTCCATTTTTTATACGTTCTTCATACGTTTTTTATACGTTATTAGAAAACATTACTTTGATTTGTGACCTATTTTCGGCAAAATTTTTAAATTCAATAAATTTTTCAATAGCTTTTGCTTTTTCGCGAATGAAGTAAACTTGACACCGACTGTAATATTCTCCGAACGTGATGAAATATCGTTTACCAGCGTGTGAATATGTCCTCATTGGTCCACAAATGTCTGAATGAATCAGCTCGAGGGGTCTTGTCGATCACTCTTCGCGTTTAGTGAACGAAATTCTTGTGATATTTTCTGCGAGACGTGCTTCACACTTACTTGAGTGAAATGAGTCCTCGAATTCCAGTTCGATAACATCTTGGCTCTTGACCATCAGTTTCATGTCCATGGTGCTGAGATGTCCGAGTCGAGCGTGCCAAAGTTTTATTGAATTATGGATAGTTGCTCACTCCGTATTGGCAAATGCATGTTGGTTGTCTTCTTCCAAAAAGAATAAGACCCCAATTCTTTTTGCGATTAGTTTTACCTCGTCTGAGTTGTAGACGATTGCATGATCCTTTTCGAATGTCCCTCGCAAGTTTTGATCGATGATTTTGGCAACTGAAATTAAATTATTTTCATATTTGATACATACAAAGTTTTTTTCAGAGATACTTCGTCACATACATTTCCCGCTATTGAGAATTGGACGTCACCCTTCGCCTTTACTTCTCTAACCGAATCGTCAGCGAGTGTTAATTTAATGTCAGTTTTATATGCGTGCTCGAATGCGTTTTTGTCGTTGCACATGTGGGAGGTACAACTACTGTCAATACATCACAATTTTCCTGTGTGATGGGAATTCTCATTAGAATTCTCAACTGACTGACACAAATAACCCTTTTCAGTTTTGTTTTCTGAGGTTTTAAACAATTTCATCTTCAAAAAACATTCGGCTTCTTTATGTCCTTTTTTATTGCAGGAGTTACACTTTATTTTCAGTTTCAAATCCTTTAGTGTTTGCTTGATTTTGAAATTGCTTTTGACGTCATCTCTAGGTTTCTGGAAGAAGCGTTGATTAGTTTTCACAATCATTGCGGTTGTCAACCCGTCGTCGTTCTTCAGTTTTTGAACGTCGTGCTCTTCCAAAATCTTTACCTTGAGCGTCTTAGCGCCTGGCAGATCATCACGAGATTCTATGGCCCATCGAAATTTGTCGTAGCTTTCAGGAAGACTGTCACGATGGTCAAACAAGTCTCCGTTGATTTCCATATTCATTGCCTGCAATTTGTCAACAGCATCTAAGAATCCAGATAGATGTTTCTTTATATCATCACTATCTTTCATTTTATGTTGCGTCAGGCGTTCCAATAGCGTCGCTTTTTGCACGGGTCTCTTTGATGCATAAATGGACTCCAATTTAAGCCATACCTCACGGGATGTGACACAAGTTCTGACTTGTTTTAATTCTGAGGGATGAATTGAAAAAATCAAATCCGCCCTTGCCTTGCGACCGGCTTTTATCCAAGCTTTCTTCAAGGCGCTTCCAGCTTCTAGTTCGGCGGCATTTCCGGTCGGTTATGAAGGTTCAGGAATTTCTCCAGAAACATATCCCCATGTCCCATTTTTGATTAATAAAGCTTCGGATTGCATAGCTCACATATCATGGTTATCACGTGATAACATTTTGAGTCGTATTGCGTGCGTCATTTTTGAGTTCGCTTATTGACAAACTTTTACGTTTTATGACTTTTGAATATTACCCTTTTCTTTGCGTTTTCAAAATCTTCTTATCAATACGAATCGCACGTACTGGGCTCATAACCTGTTAGAAATAACTATTTATGACTCTTCTTATAAAAACATGTATTTTCGTAATACACAGTATTAAAAGTATTTAAGAAAATGGTTTCAGCAATATGGTTTAGCGTAATTCACTCTCCCACGAACAATGTATACTTTTGTAATGGAAACTTGCCCTTTCATATGCATTTTTTAGAAGAGGAGTACGCATGGTACGGGTTTGACGTGTTTCTTATTTGTCACATGTGCTCATTCTTGACTGGATTGTTTTATTGAATGTCCATGAGGTTGAATTGGCAGTTCATGTCGGTTTAGCAAAATTAAAACATAGGAGAAAACGTGTTTGTGGAAATATATTTTTTGGGCATTTATAAGGGCATGGATACGAAAACGTAGTTTCGAGTCAGTACACCAGTCAGTACAACATTATGTTTTAGTTTTTCATGAAAGTGAATATTAAATTGACGGGAAGTTTTTTCTGGTCGCGTTCCCTCACGCCTGACAGTGTGGTCGGAGAAGTGATGGGGCTGACTGAAGATATTCTTGTTGCTTTCAAGGATACGAAAGCTCTACTGTCGTGTCTTACATTCAGAAGATTTTTGATTTCACACCATACGGACATATACCGTGTTCCCTTCCGACATATAACGCAAGGGAATAGCCTCACCGCATATCACCTGGAATTTCTCGTTCAGATTACGGAAACCAGCAGTCGGCGTGCGTCTTTAAAACTCTTAATTTCTCGAAAATTTTGTTATGTAACATATGGCGATATGCATATTTATGAACTCGTCACTTCACGCTTGTTATGATGAGCTAAAAAAATCTATAGGGTTCCATTTAAAAAATCGAAGTTGGGTCAAAATCTCTGCAATAAAAAAATTCAATAGAATAATATTATGCATGACCATATGTGACCCTTGCATATAGTAGTTTTAGTGAAAACCGCATCTCAGTATCTGCAACGGTTCAGGAGAAAATTGAAGGGAACATCTTAGGTGGGCCACACGGTATATATTATAACGCCCCATCCAAGTACGGGCTACAGCGCTTCTTGGCTGTGAGGCAGGCGAGCAGCGACGTAGTTTGAAATGCACGCTCTATGCTGGGGGCCTTAAGACTCGAGGGTTCCAAGCAGAGTTCGCTGGTGTAGAGGGCAGTGTCGAGAGGGCTTGCGCCCAAAAAGGTTCGGTATTTATGGTGTGAGCAAGCGACCGGAGAGGATGGAGTAGCGAGAGTCGGGAGTGTGGAGCAGTGCTATGTTGGTCGTATATGGGATGTAGCTCGCCACCACAGAACATGAGAAGGTAAAATGGAAAATTAATGTACTTGAGTTTGTTATGGAACATTTAATGCACGAAGAGAGGTGATATAGTGTTCGAGGTGCGTTGAAAGATGAAGGGACGGAGACATGTAAAGGTAACTGGATAGGAGAATGGGAATATACGTGAACTGGAGTCCTAACTCATTATGTGAGTCATAATAAAGCATTTAATTAACGGTTGTATAGTTGAATTGTGTTGGCGTGAGGTTAGAGGATCAATCTCTCCTTAAATTGAGATGCGGTACTCCAATTTGGAATTGTGAAAGTATTGTAGGTGCGAGTCCTGGCATTTGAAGTGGCAAGTGACTTTTTCTGTTCCTTTACCGGATGTGTAATCTTCTTTTAAATACAAGATTTTCTGTTGCATTATTTTAAGTTGAGGACTTAAAGAGACTGATAAATGAATTTGTGCATATTAATGTATCAATTTTCAATCACCAATATGCATATGTGGATTGTGAACCAATCATTTATTAATGGGAAAAGAGCTTGAAGAAAGGCGAACTTTCAATTTCATTAACTGGTACTGTTGACAATTATGTGCTTTCTATTTGTATGTTATATTGCAATTCACTACTAAAAAGAATGTGTCAAGAGTTGTTAATTTCTGATAAGTTGGGGGTGAGTTGCTGCAGTTTCTCTATGGTAGTGCAATATTTTATTAAAGATTGTCTAATATCACAGATTGTGAAAAAAAAAAATAGCTGAGTGGAAGGAGAACAGTTACACAGCTATTTCTACTGCCACAACGTTCAGAAAAATGTATATTCATGAATTTCTTCCGATTGTAATTTGTATAATGTGATTTCCTGGCGTGTAGAATTAGCATGTGACAGGATTGCTGATTGCACAGGAATGTACAATTCTGAATTGTTTTGGTGTACATGGACCGAATTGTTGTACACAGATTATCTGGAAGGATAATGTTCATTCGAAATGACAGTTATTTGTTCAAAGTAATAAATTCTATTTTCACACAACTTTTTAAAAAAAGAAAAAGCTTGAGTGATTACAATCCTCAGAATAGTTCTAGAAACACTACTTCTGTGTTGTGGTTGTTTTTTGCTTTTGTTATTGTTTTTGGGGTACAGGAAGCCAAACAATTGTACACTGTTGAAACATTATTTCTGAATTGTCTTTCTTGTGTTTTTTTAGGAACATGCAGATGTCTGTGTACCACTGTTCTATATTAAATGTCATTTTGTTTCTCGAAATATTGCACTTTCTTTTCTTTTTCGTCGGAAGGGTGTGGAACAACACAGGCAAGAACCTCGCTCCTTTAGTCCCCTTTACCTAAATGTATTCTTACACTTCGCGAGAATTGAATACCCTCCAGTAATTCTCAATGATAATGATTTTAATCATGATTTTTTCACACATTTTTAAGAACTCATACCATGGGAAACAATACGAAATGGGGATATCATGCTTAATCTGTGTGCATTGATGGGCGAGTATACGATTTATCATTGATGAAATGACTAAAATGAAGTTCGAAAAGCCATAAGAGAAAATCCTCTTTTACACGAACTGTCAAGAATTATTTCTCACTTATAAAACTTATAAAGAAGCAATACTAATTTTATTTGTTAATATCATATTACAATCTTTTTTCAAAATAATTAAAGAAAATTTCAATGTAACTGCTTTCTAATTCACTATAATACATAAAAGTTTTAGATTAAAATATTAATAAAACGTACTGATTTACAATTTTTAAATTATCTATATATATAAAAGAAAGTCGTGTTAGTTACACTATTTATAACTCAAGAACGGCTGTACCGATTTGGCTGAAAATTGGTGAGCAGGAAGCTTAGAGCCAGGAGACGGACATAGGATACTGTTTATCCCGTTCGACAGCGTTCCTGTGTGAGAACGCACGTTTTTGCACGTTTTCGCGTGATTTTGCATGTTAGCGGTCATTGTTGCCTGTTGTAACCCATTGTTGTAACGCCGCACTGATAACAGAAGGCGATAATGATAGTCGCCTTTCGTTCGCCGTTATATCTATATATAGTCGTGTTAGTTACACTATTTATAACTCAAGAACGGCTGTACCGATTTGGTGAGCAGGAAGCTTACAGCCAGGAGACGGACATAGGATACTGTTTATCCGTTCGACAGCGTTCCTGTGTGAGAACGCACGTTTTTGCACGTACGCAGTGCAACAAGGATAGTACAGTTTCTCACAGTGAGTGCGACGCGAGAAAAAGATGGGACCGGCTGTTAAGGCGGAACAGAGTTCGCCGGGTCAGCTAGTATAAAATAAATTGCCCTATCTATTTAAATACATAAAATTGTGTAGCATTTTTTAGTAAAATTTTAGTACTTTTGCGTGAACCACTGGTGAAAATGGTGATTCACAACAAAGTCGACATCTATTAGATATATTGGTGCGCAGGAGTACTTAAAAACAAATGACAGAATTCGGTGAACTAGTTCGGGTCCAATTGTGTCCGTGGACTCTTGTCGTTTTTCAAATCCTCAAATTAAAACTATTTTATTTTGCGGGCAAATCTCACGAAAGGTCGTTCAAATCTATAAGTACTACTATAAATCGAAAAATTCTTGGGACGAATGTACGTTTGTGATAAAGGTTTTTTCGCGTGTTTTGTAGGAAGGCTCGAGCAATTGCCTTAGACGCTTCACTTGGCTATAATTGTCTCACAGTCCGCGCACCAGGTGCTCATCCTGCTTCATGCCACTTTAGTACATACTAGCTTTATACTTGAGGTCATAAACGAAGAGCCTCAATAATGACAACACTCTTGACAAAATAATAAAAAAGGAAACAGGATAAAAGCCTTCGTACCAGAATCGATCTCCCATAAAACTGCATTGATTCAATTGCTTGGTGCCCAACAACCAATGAAGCAAAGAATTGGTAAAGAATTCATTTTGTGTTTGTTTATACTCCTTCTGGTGTTTCACTCTTCAAAAAGTTACAACAAATAAAACTGTATATATAAAAATATCATGGTTAATGTAATTTCCTGTATTTTGTCGTAATTGTTTTTATGCCTATTACACCAGAAATTTTGTTTTTCTGAGGAGATAATATTCTGTCATTGTAGTCGGAGAATGAAAAGAAAACTTGAAAGTATAATAATTATGCTTAGATATCAATTATGTCTATTTGTTATTATTTACA
Source organism: Teleogryllus occipitalis (assembly GCA_011170035.1). NCBI lineage: Eukaryota > Metazoa > Arthropoda > Insecta > Orthoptera > Gryllidae > Teleogryllus > Teleogryllus occipitalis. The sequence goes on along the minus strand of BLKR01001166.1, from coordinate 26,440 downwards.
CCAAAAATAATTAAATATCATCAAACATTAAGTAAGGCAATTACTTAATGTAATTTAGATAATATTTAGTAGTTTTATCATCGCTACTATTGTACATAGTACTTTCTTTACACTATCTTACTGAGGGTTTTAGATGAGTCGAGTACTAAATTTTCGGATTTCCAGTGACAGTTGTGATTTGCGAACATGAAGGATTTGAAAGCTAGTTTCTCGCTCAATTTGGCGTCGCTCACAACCGATTACGGTACCGATTGCGGTAAGTTTTCTCATCAAACGCATTTTACAGAGCAGGAGTGTTTTCGAATGTTCTGAATATTATCTGCTTGCTATAATTTAAAAAATGTTTAGAGCTTGGTGAATTTGTACAATTTTATGGGAATATTTAAGTAGTTTCAGTTTAAAAAGTTAATTTTTAGGATATTGTCTATTTACATGATAACCCTTTTCAAGTTGTGCAACGTTTCAGAAGTAGAAAGGCAGGGAAAGAAAAATATACAATTAATTATTGAACTAAATATTACCAAGAAAATGTTATCCTTGAAGAGAAAATAATTCTTAACATCGCATTTCTTAATAAGATCGGCGTTGCTTAATTAACAAATCACAAACCTGAAACATTGGAAGACCTTTTCCTTCGGCCCTCAATGCCCAGGAATCATTCTCACTTCCCTTTTAATAAGGTTCTGTATATGTGTAATGATCAATCGGGTATTGTATCTGTGTTAGCTAGATCCGTCCGAACATTCCATAGTTTTAAAAGTGGCAGTAGAATTATACTGGAACCGCCAATGAACAGTACGTAACCTTCAGCATTAAAAGTTCTGTATGTTCGTGAGTAAACATTCTAATATCGTTGAGCGTTGAGATTAAATTGTAAAGAAAATCAAATAGTCAATTTCATCTTATCTTAATCTTTAATCTTAAAACCCAGTTTTTTAGGCTCTAAAACGCATCGTTTACTTGTTACGCACGATAGTAAAGTGTATTGCAACGTAATGATTGCATGTCGTATTTCTCCCTATACCACCATGTAAGAACTTTTACATTTTGCTTCCTAATTGGATCTTAAATCTATTGCAGAACTAGGAGGTAATAAGTTTTCCTGCAGTAGAATACTTTGGGGGTTTTGAGCAGTTAGTTTCTTATAAATGGTACAAAACTGTTATAATTCCCTAGCTTAATATACAGAGTATGCAGAGAATTTTGTAAAATTACAAGGAGTCCCTCGAGTGGCTACTTACAGCCTGCTTGGTTTCCGTAGTGCGATCTTGGGTTCGGTTCCCGGTCGGATTAAAAATAGAGTTGCAGCTTTCTATTAAATCGTCTCGGTTTCTGTCGTTGTGAGATGAAAGAAAAGCTCAGGCAGGCCGAGTATGCTATACATAGTGACGTGAAAAGGTCATGCTCGCCACATGTCTTCTTACCCTCATACATGGATAATAAATAAAAACAGGGCACAATCTGGGAATACCGCTAGCTGAAAAAAGGTGATCTGCAAAAGGATTAATCTTGTACTAAAATGCCAAATAATACATTAAATACATTAAATCTAAGCGTTTCTATAGTAGTTTTGCAAAAGGTAAATGATGTGACTGACATGAATGTTGATTAGCTACCGAAGACAGTTTTACTTTCTCGCCCTTACTTAAGAGAAGTAAGAAGAGAAAGTATTTTAATCGTGCGCCGGAAAACGGCAAATCTTTTACAAAAAAGGTTAATTGCTGAACCCTGGAAAGGAACGAAAACGTGGATAAATATTATTATAATTAGACGAATTATGTGATGCTTCTTTAATATACAAAATTATTTAATATACAAAATTAGGGATTCAACGCTGCAGTGTGTGCATTTTTTAAAACAATTAGGCGCTCCAACATTTAATATAACCCACAAGTTGTGGTTCACAGAATAATATTTCCTTAAATCAACATCACGGTTCATATCTCACTGTAGGTCGTGCAGTTTCCCACGGCTTTCTGAAGACGCAGTGGCTCGCTACTTCCCTGGACGGAGGAAAGCGGTACTTTGAATACTTCGTGGGCACCTGAATGTTCGTTTCGGGACCAATCAAGTTTCGCGTGCGAAAAGCACTGTTCTCCGACACGTTTACCACATCCAATTACCACTTAGTAATTTGAAACCGTTGGACGTTTGCGCTGCCCTCTTATTATGGACTACTTGGGTACAATTTTGTGGCATGCTATCAACCAACAGTGCTATTTTACCTCTTTCCCTCTGCGTTCCTGGCATCATCACCTTTGCATCATATAACATCAATGTACTAGAGCAACGAGAAATTGTACAAGTATGTTTTTGTACATATATTTTTCAGTGGGATATTTTATAAATAATTTATTGAAACTAGTTGGACGTATGAACATATTTAACACTTGATACAAATTTCTTCGTATTCCGAACGCGGAGCCAATTCCGAACGCGGAGTCCCTGAACTAGGCGTTTCATCGTACTGTTGTGTTTGAGTGAGCAATCTACTCGTAATTTTGCCTAGCGTTTATTAACAAAACATGAATTCTTAGACATCGCGATTAAATTGTACAGAATATGAAAAAGCCAAAATCTTTTCACATAGATTTCGAGGTTCTGCAAGTTTTTGATCAGTCACGCTTTCGGTCTTTCTGAATAGATACTTAAAAGAGCTAAACCACCAGGAATTTGTTCGATGGTCCAAAATAGTACCTTTGTATATTAAATACAAGATAAAATTAATATGATCCCATGGGCGGACAAAACAATTGTAAGTATTTAGATCGGCCAGCACGAGGATTACGTGGTCCAGCATGAGAGGTGTTTGTGTGTCTACTAATTTTTTGGTTGCATAACCTAGAATCGGTTCATAAACTAACCTAGTATTCGGTAGCATAAACTATAAAATTATACATTTCTCGTCTTACAAGTGATTGGTTGGTTGATTAGTGATTCCGGGTGCGTCAACAGCTTAGTTCATTAGTCCCGTAAGTGTAGTGCACGTTTTCATCTGGTGATGGCGGTGATCTTCTCCCGCTGGAGAGATTCGGTGCCGACCTACCGTCGGCTAGCAGAGGTTGCCCCCTAACCAAGACTCTCCCACCAGCGGGGCACCGCCCCAGCGACGATAAACGGATCATTTTGAGTTTCATCCGACAGGTGGGATTAGCTACCGGGCGTTGGGGAAAGAATGCGATTGCCCAAATGCAAGATCGCTTTCATGCTCACAAGTATTTTGACATTGAAATGCATTGTAAATTATGCGTTACACTAGCTCAAGCTTCTTTTATGTAAATTGCAAAGGCCGGAATCTCGTCCCCATTTCAGAAATGTGTAATGAAAAGTCAATCGAGATATACGCGAGGTGAGGGTTAGGTTAGGTCGTATCGTGTGAATAGAAATGTACGACGGACACGAAACACGATCGTGTGAATAGACATGTACGACAGAGTAACACGAAACTACTACATCTTGTATCTCACTAGCCTTAGAATCTTCCTACCAGCAGTCTGATTCTTGTTTATCAAATATTATCTGCTAGACCTATTATCGTGTTTCACCTATTTTAGATACCTCGTTTTGGTAAGTTCATTTCGCCCTAAAGTAGGAAGTAGTAAAAAAAAGTTCTATTGATGGCGGATTTTGGACACTAGAAGAGTCGGTATCGATCATTACATGAATGTGAGTTATGTAGAGTGGCTGCTGTAATTGGTTGTTTTCGCGATTTCTTTTGTTAAACCCGAGGTGGATGTCCCAGCAGTACCTGAAATCAAAGGGCCGTGGATCTCACACGACACATCCTTCAATTCTCCGAGCAACGATTCCCTTCCTCAATATTCCCTATCGTCCACAATGAAGATAAGATAGTCTGTACGCTGTAGGTACGGCGAGTAATGGGAGGTTAAGGATGCCAGGCCAAAATTATTTAATGATTAGAGAGCTGGAGAAAGAGGTCCACTGTTGTTTTTCTTCAAATAAATCTTTCCTGCTTCTAGTTTTGATGAACGCATGTGCATGTGTACTAATGCATGAGGAAAATTGATTGAGTAGTGATTCCGGGCGCGTCAACGGCTAAGGTCATTAGTCTCGTAAAAATAAGAATAAGAATAAAAAATGAGACTTTAATGCTGTTATTAAGATGAGTATGAAATGCTGACATTCATAAAAGGTAACGGAGGATCTTCTGGTCTTACTATGTTGTATTGGGAATCCAGTCACTTGTATTACAGGTGATTTGAACAAAATTCGGGGCTTAGGTCACGGCGGATAAGTAAGTGAGTTTTGGATGGATTATCGCGTGGAATTCCCAGGTACTAACGGTGTAGAATCCTTGGATGTAAGGATAAAAAAGCAAAATCACTTATCAAATGACACGAAAAATTAAAACATTAACTGCGAATTTATTTAAAATGGTCTCTAAGTCTTTGAGTCCAAAATATTAGAAAATGGGGCTATAATATTAGCAATAGTCATTGCCAACAAAATTGTTGGCCATGACAAGGCCTTGAATTATTTCATGGGCCATCTAACTAATTAACAAGTCAAATATCTAAGTAGCAACTGACAATTTAATAAACAAGCTGTGCATTTAAAACCAACCATCTATCTATCGTCTTACTTAGCCACCTAAATAGCTGACTTGTTATCAAACTAATAACTTTCATATCTGTCTAGCTAACTACTAGTTAACTATTTATGAAGGTAGCTTTCCAGCTGTCTACCTCCCTACCTAGCAAATTAACTATCTAACGATCCAACTAACTTCAATAACATGTTTACTAACTAGCTAATTGGCTTAATTAACTAATTAGTTTAGTTAACTAACAAGTTAAGTTTAATTTACTAACTAGATATTTACGAATTTGCTGAAAGAGGAGAGGCGGGTACTCACGCATAACGCTCTCGATGAAGGCGCAGCGGCGCTCGGGGCGCGACACGAGGTCCGAGTACTTCTTGCCGCCCTCCGCCCACCCGCCCACCGACAGCAGCGTCTTGAGGTGCGGGAAGCGCTTCTTCAGCGCCGTGAAGTTGCGGTAGCCATCCTGGAACTCCGCCACCTGCGCACGAGCAAAGGACTAACGCGGCTTTGGACTGCGGTATCTGCACACAGAATTCCTCCCCACGTTGACTGGGCAGAAGGAAGCCATTAAAATAATTAGCAAAAACTCCAAAATCATTTAGTACAGTAAAACGATATATATGTATATATATATATATATATATATATATATATATATATATATATATATATATATATATAATTTATGAGAAAATATGTTCATTTCATTTGTAAATAATAAAAAATTGCATGTTTTTGGAGTGTTTCAATGCTTCTGCAATGCAAATTTTTGCCTAGATAGCACTTTTTCAAACCAACTTTGAACGCTGATTGCGGTTCAGCCATTCAGAATATCGAAGTAGTTTATTAGATAAAATATGCTTAAAATTGTCTCAAGAGCTTATTTTAGATTTTTTGACGTTTCCTCCGCGGACATCCTGTATATACGAGGAGCGTGCAGACAGTAAGTTTCCATCGCGTCCAGAGATGGCATGACTAGTTTAATTGGAATGCGCTTGTAAAGGGTTTGAGAGGAGGCATGTACGACTAATGCAATGCAGTTTTAGTCTTGTAAAGACAGTGGTTACCGTAAAGTACTACAAATGACTACTCTAAAAATGTCTCCCGCCAACTGCGAGGTTCGGGCAGTTATCCAATTTTTTCCGCTCAGAAACAATCTTCAGCAGAGATTCGTCGCCAATTGTGCCTCGCATTTGGACAAATCATTATGAGCGACAGTATTATCAGACTATGTAGCAGGCAATTTGCTGAAGGCTGATTTGCTGACGAACCAATATCCAGGACGAAGGACGTGGAGGCCGACCGTCCTTAATGACACCAGCACTGATGGAAAATGAGTGGCAAGCAGCTCTGCGGAAGTGGCACCTCACAATTTCTCAACTCTCTTGTCAATTGCCCCAAATGTCTCGCTCCCTGTTGCACAAAGTTGTCTTCCGGTGGCTTGGTTTTCTTGAAGTGTGCACGTGACCGCAAGCGGACAGATATTATCCCCATACAAAACTTCCCTAGGGAGGAGCATTAGTTAAGGATGAGATGTGAGGTTCAAGGGCGTTGCACACCATGCCACAATGCCAAACGTCCAGGCCTTCCTCGGGGTTGGAACTTACAGTCCGAATGTAACGCGTACTTGTGTGCAAATGACTTAACTCCCTGTAGCACTCAGGCCGTCCTAGAATGGAAGGATGAGGATTGAAACTTCGTGGAAAGATATAGTGGTTGGGAGATTCAGTGTCATGATCAAAGTGTCATGCTCAAAGAAAGTTATTACAAATGCGCGGCGCACTGGAATTTCCTCCTTGCAGTGTTAAAGAATGCATAATTTGGATTTTGTAATCAATACTAAAATGTTCATACTCTTTAAAATGTATTATTTAACTGTAAGTTTATTAGTATTATGTTTTCTAATGTTTAGTAGATTTTCTTCATTAAATTTGACATCGTTCATTGTAAAGTGATAGGTTTCATTATATTTACTAAGCACAAAGATAGCTAATTTAAGAAGAGAATCCACGTGGATATAAAAAATGTCAATTCGTAATGACTGTGAAGCCTGGCGTTTTCTAGGTTCAGAAACCTGAAGAGCAGCATTGGATATATAACCTACTTGTACAGCCTTGCATTAATTACTCATATTTTTAAATAACGAATTTTATATCCTTTCTAAGAATATTTTCTATTTTATACGGATTAATGACATAGGCACATTGTGTTCAGAATTATACACGAGCTAGAATTTTAGTGTAACAGCCTTGACCGCCAAGTATCAAGTATTCCTGGGTCTTTTATACAGTTTAGATGAAAAGTGTTAACTTCTTTAAAACCTTGTTTATGGATAATGATGAATTATACTCCATCGATATTGTTTCAAACTCGCTGTGCTTTTAGATACAAAGAAAGAAAGCTAGAGGTTTTTAAATTTTGTTATGTCTATTTCAACCTTTGAAGCAGATTATTTACCATGACGAGAAACAACTGTTAACGAAAAATTTACATTGCAAAGTATATTTTGGGGATTTTCACAATTTCGTTCTTGGAAGTTTGGTGACCATACCTTATTCATGCAGACAGCTGAACAAAGAGCTCACGTTGGCACGTCATTTTCCTCCATGGCTTTTCTTCCTGCATCTCTTCCTGCCGTGTGTTTCAATGTTATTTCTTCGCGTATGTGACATTCAAGGACTTTAGTTTATCGTATTGACAAAACGCTCAAAAATTCGAATTATTTTTGTTGTTTAAATAATTACGATGGTGAGTCAACATAATGAAATGAAAAGACAACGTTCCTCGATGTTCCCGGTGAAAAGCCGTATTCAGCGTCCAGGATTCCTGAAATCATTCCTACAAAGGCTTGTGGTAGTGGAGAATGATAAGTACAATTCAACGCGAAAAGCTCAAACTCGCCTAACTTAATAACTAAAAGTAGATTCACTTCACGGACATGTAAAAGATAAGATAATTGAAGACCCCTCTCATGTATGTTAACCGTAATTATTTTGTGTATATTTTTGAACAGCTTTCTAACTGAATATGGAATAAAAAGATTGCTTGTTTATGTAGGGGCGCTCGGTAGGTGAGGCAGGTTGGGCAAGTTGCGCTAGGCCTCAAATTGGTTGGGACTCGAATTGTTTTTTCATAACAAAAATGTATTTTCTTCTAACTAAAGTTAATCGCTATAAGGTATTTCGGTTGCGTGGATAAATTAATTTCTGTTCATGCATTGGAGAGGGGGGGGGCGGAAATTTTGTTTGAAATAAGGGTCCCCGTGGATCTACAACCTCAGATTTCTTGTTTTCTCCGGGCGCTTCAGTGAAAATGCAGAAACGTTCTGGAATGTAAAAATAGTATTTTGTGAAATGGGTTATAAATACCCATTAAATCGAATTTCACACAGAATTTTTTTTATCACTGTTGATAATTATAAAAATGCTACCTAGTTTTCATTTGTACCTTATCTCTTACTTTGAAGTTGTAAATTCCAAGTCTGATATATTCCCGTTCAACATTTTAGCATTTTATTCTCCCTGGATAGTTTACTCCGCGCCTATCATGTCAATGGAATGAAAAGTTTACTAGAACGATGGTGAGTGATGGTCAATGCTTGCTTCGTAAACTTCTCTCTAATCGGTCAGACAAGTGTACAGTAATGAAGCTCTGTTACAATGACTATCTTTATGCAACTTGCGGCAATCATTTAGAATTATAGAATGAGAATTTTAAAATGGGAGTTGAAAAATCATACTATATAATCTTATAGTTGGTATCATCAATTATGAATGAGGATAGATAATAAGAAATGCAGGATTAAAATGTGCATAAAAAATTAAAATAATCATAAACATTTAAATATTGGTAACGAATTTGGAATAAAATGATCCATGCTTAATGTCGTACGTTTCTTATTGTCAAGTATATTCTTCCGTCAATGTCTATAGACTAGGCATTACATTGTTATTTTATTTTTTCTTCCAATATATTGATCACACAAATATTGAAACTTCTTCGTTTTGATACGACTCTAAATGTTCAAATGTAACAGGGGTATGTCATTTCCACAGTGTGTATAAATGTATAACAGGTAATGGATTAAATTTAATACCTTTGTAACATATTCACCGTATAATGTATTTACTTGTTACAGTATTTTAGCAGAAAGGAAAATGGCAGCACGCATCAAACGACAACGAAATGCGCAATTTACGTATGCCATTTACATCGAAATGTGTTAACACGTATTTTCTCTTTGATGTGCATGTATTAAATCGTGCTCTCGTTTTGACATCCCGCGACTAGTTGGTCATGTCAGAGCAGCACACACCGGTGTGTTCGAATCCATAGGATTTTATGAAGCACAACGGACCCACGGTTGGCACAGAGGGAATGGAGCGCTCATACTACTCTCTGGTATGGAGCAGCTGCAGCTATTGCAGGTGTTAAGGAAGGCCAAGGTTTTCTTGAAGGTCGACAGACCCTGTGCTATCCAGTAGAGATTTGACAACGCCAAGAAAACGTTAAGGTTTCCAAACGTCGTTGATTTTAAAACGTCTAACTAGTTAGTAATCTCGAACATTAATATTCGTGCGGGAGGGGAGATAATTGGACGGTTGTCATATTTATTAATTTATAATTCAGAATTAACTTACAAAGTCAAAATGTTCTTGTATCTTCTGAATATTTCTCGGATAATCACAAACTTTCATACGTACATCTAAAACCGACCTCAATCCCTATAGCCACAGATTTATTTTTATTTTGGAATCTTTTGGAATTTTTCGGAAGGTCGTTTCTCTTTTTATTACGAGTATCTTTGTAAATTAAGCAACAATCTGAGTATAAAAAAGTCATCTGTAAATTATTTCATTTCGCTAAGTAATTTTGAAGCTGAAGCATGGAAATATGAAATTCGTCCAATTGATGTAATACATAGCGAAGACAAATATTTTCATGCAAAGGCTAATAAAATTTACAAGAAAAAAAACACGAAATGTTGATGTTCTTTCCTGACATGACATATCCTAAGAACCCATAACTTATGCCCTCAGAAAAAATATTAAATATCTGTCATCAAATAGAAGTAAGTTCATATAAACAATATGTTAAAGTATACATTCAATTTAGTTAAATCTTGCATAATTTTAAGGTAATGTTTAGATTTTCTGGAACTGCAAGTTTAAATATCATTTCCATCGTGATGGGTGCCATGATTACAAGCTAAGCAGATTCTCGAATAAAAACAAAAGTGAATCAGTGAAACCGGATAGTAGTCCGTCTTTACGAGCGTTCCGGTAAATTGCACCGGCCACCTCTTGTAGCCCGAGGTCCAGTTCGCCTCACCTCAAGGTCCAAGTCCAACAGCTCCCACGTGTTGTTGTCGACGCCCACGAAGCTGTAGAGCACGTGCGTGCACAGGTCGCCGGGGACGTCCTCGGCCTTGAAGGCGTCCTCGGGCAGGCTGCCCGCCCACGAGCGAAAGTAGCAAGCGACCCGCCCGCGGCCGCCCGCGGCGCCGGGCACGCCCGGGGCGCCCACGCCCGGCCCGCGCTCGCCCTCGCCCAGCGCCGCACGCGTGCCCGCCCACAGGCACAGCAGGAGCACGGGCACGGCCGGGAGTAACGGTCGTAACGGCATGGCGGCGGCAGAAGAGGTGTCGAGAGCTCAGCGGCCCACGCGATACTACGAGTCCGCGCGGCCGGCGACGGCGGCGGCGGCGGCGGCGGCGACGACGAGTGGGGACGGCGGCGGCGAGGGCGAGGGCGGTGATGCGGCGGAGGGCGCCCACTCGCTGGGGAGGCGGGTGGAAGCAGTCGAGGCGGCGACCGGCGAATAAGGACCATGACCTTCGACTGGCGGAGGATGTCGCTGAAGACGACTCAGGTCATGGAGGGGGCAATGGACGGGTTTAACTCGTCACATCCATTGGCGCCCAACGAGATGATAAAAAATAATGGATGTCTACTGCTGGAAAACCTGCAGCGGTAACCTGGTTTTATTTACTACTGCGTTTATAATGCGTTTATGATTTACTGTGCTTTTATGAGTGGTATGATGGGTGCGTAAACCTAAAACGGCGACGGGATTTAGGAAAGAGAATGAGGAGCTTAACTAGGTAACGATTGAACGGAAACGCAGAGCATCGTAAAATAACACACCTTTTTTAACACGCCACAAAAGTTGGATTGAAAATGAGAAGGAATATGTTTATTTTCTAAATACCTAGCACTGTTGCGACTTACGTACCTACTAAACAGATATAGTCTCTCACTTTAATATCCACTCACCCTAATATATCTAAATTGATCTCAAATAGGTTACTAACAACAAGACATTGAAGTACGAAAGGAAAGTACATGCACTACATAACAGACCAATATTTTATCACGTTGAATGTTAAGAGCGCGAAAGAAAAATTCTATGTTCGTAAGTTTGCTCAAAATGTCCACAAAATCCGCTATAATATCCGGTCACCTAAGGAAATAATTTATAGTTAGGTTTTTATCTGTGCTGAAAGAGTTAAGACTGTCCATCACTTGACATTCTAGTGTTCCGGTCACTTGTTCTGGTGCGGCTAAAGTACATCGGTCGAAAAAAAACAGAATACTTCATGTGACCAGCAATATCTTGTATTCAATCATGAAAAGGGCTATTCTACAAGAGATATTGGAAAAATTCTCGATCTGCCCCAAAGAACAGTCCACGACATCGTACGGTTATAGGAACGAGAGGATATAATAGAAAGAGTCCCGCAAAAGGGTCGTCCACAGAGACTTACAAGACAAGAGAGAGATGCCTAATTGAGAAAAGTAAGGAATAATCCTCGAAAATTGCCGCTGAGCCGCACATGCTGGCACTTGAGTGCGCCAAAAATTGCTACTGAGTTGTTAGAAGAAGGTGAAATGAAATACCCTGAAACTCTGACGAATTCGCTAACAAAGGAAGGGTATAATGGAAGAGTGGCAAGAAAAAAAGCCATTTATAACCGAGTTCAATAGAAAGAAAAGACTGCAATTCGCGAAGCAATATGTCAAGGGGTCAGAGTAGTAGTCCCATGTTATTTTTGCTGACGAGAACAGTTTTCCTTGTGGCAATCAGAAAACAGAACTGGGATACGACGCAAGGTCCACGAACACTTGAAATAAAGGAAATCTGCAGCAGACTGGTAAGTATAATAATAATAATAATAATAATAATAATAATAATAATAATAATAATAATAATAATAATAATAATAATAATAATAATAATAATAATAATAATAATGTCTTTATTTCTGGCGAGGCTCAGGCCGTAAGGCCTGCTCTTCCGCCTAACCAGTTAAATATTTACATTTACATAATTACAATTGAGGCCTTGAGGCAAGTATGGTGGATGCAGTAACATTGTGCGGGGATGCATGTCTCGTATGGAGTTGAAGAATTCGGATTTGTAGAAGAGAGATGAAAGAAGATTATCTCCGCATTTTGGAGGAATGTTTGCACTATAGTGCGTTGTTAGGACAATGATACAAAACATAAAGCCTATTAATGCGCACAGCTCGTTTCTCTACAACTGTCCCAAGGACTTGGAAACTCTTTGGAGTGTTCAAACCTTAACTCAAACGAGCATTTGAGTTGTGTGAAGAAAGTTCAATTATAAAAAAATTAAATATCTAAAAGAAAAGAATTGAAGAGGAGATTGGCAGAAGAATGGAAATCTTCAGGCAGTTCATAGAAAAAAACAATTCTGCAAGTTCGGCGAATCGATTGAAAGCAGTGATTTCACAGAAAAGTTACCGTATCAAAAACTAACACAATAATTCCATCTAACAATTGTTAATTTAAGAAGAGTGACCGAATATTAAAATAGTTCCAATATTTTGGTTTATTTGCTTTTATGGATTTCTTATATTTATGTTAATATGACTTGTTCATTTTGTTCACACTCATAGCTGGTAAATCAACTGCATGCAATCCAGGAAATTCCCGTTTCATTTCCTTTTGAGGTAGTCATTTTTTTGAACAGCTCAAACATCATTTGCAATAATGACGGATGATGCGGCAAAGAGAAAGCATCCCTACTAGGGAATTAGGTGACAGGGCTAGGGAACGATTTGTTGGTTGGTTGATAGTGATTACGGGCGCGTGGTAATTAGTCCCGTAAGTGTAGTGCATGTTTCACCGTCGGGAGATGATCTACCCCCTCTAGATGGCGAGATCCGGCGCCGACCTACCGAAGGCTAGCGGGGTTTCCCTCTACCAGGACTCTCCCACCAGCCACCCCCCACCGCCCCAGCCGGGACAAGCTCTAAGCTCGCGACCGGTCTCCCGGCATGAGTGGTAATGTAGTGCATATGAGTGTGTAAGTGTGTGTGTGTGTATGTGTGAGTAAGGGGATATGATAGGATAAGGAAGAGGAAGGAAAGATCGCGCGCGGTCCGTGGCCCGTTTGTTAGGATACTGCTCCGGCATTCGCCTGGTGTTAATCAGAGAAACCACGGAAAGCTACCGATCAGACACTAGAATTCTCCTCACAACGGCGACTGAATTCGGCCTAGCTGACAAGCTAATATCTAAAATCCAGCCAAAGTCGGGACTTGAACCTATGATCTCCCGATGAGAGGAAGCCCTGAGCCATCTCTCCCGGCACTAGGGAATGAGGTGACAGTGTCACATAGATCAATATCCGAAGTGGTCAGGTGTCCGAGGCGAGTGGTCAGCGCGGCCGTGGCTGTGGGGCGTGCCAGAGGGGCCGGGGGGGGGGGGGAGTGCGGTCCCAGCCGCGGAGGCGCAGCGGTGGCGCGGTCAGTTCCCGCGGGCGCCCGCCCCGAGGGGCTGTTGACCTCGCGCTGCCTCCGCGCCTGGCTGCGGACCGGTCCGGTGCGGCAGGTCCTGCCGGCGGCGGCCGTGGCGGCGGCCGTGGAGGCGCGGGGCGGGGAGCTGCGCTGAGCACGGTGCCGCCGCGGCCGCCGCCGGCGACCTTCGCGGAATGCTGCCTCCGCGGCCGCCCCCGGAGTGACAGTGCGCCTCGGCGGTCAGTGCTCCTGGGGCCGCTTCGATTGGCCTCCGGCACCCCTCCCCAACCCACGGCGCAAAGTGCAGTTTTGGAATGCGGCATTGTGTTCAACAGGGGTTCCCAACCGGGTCGGTGCGGACCCTCTGGGGGGTCGATGAAAGTTTGAAGGGGAGCGTGGCGGTCAAGGGGTCGATTGGGGGTCAATTGTTGTATGTGAACCGACTCCTCATTAAAGTAATCAAAATCCTAGTGATGACAAAAAATGCTAACAAACTTGGTAACTTATTGTTTTCTAAAATAAAGTAACAAAACATGTTATTAAATTACCACTGCACTCCTCTTTCGTATCCGTCATTCTCCTCCTCTCCTTCGTCTCTTCTCTCATCTTTCGTATCCGTCATTCATCCTTAGGAGTTATCATGTTTATAACACCCAAGAAATGCTATCACAACGATACTCAATCGTACAAGAAATTTCTCTCTAGAATACGAGCTGGAGAAATGTTATTGACAATTAAAAAAATCATCGCATTTTGCAAATATTACACTGCACTGAAGATAAGAAACTGTTACTGTAAAGAAGAAAATACTTCATTTCTCTGATAATCGAAATAAAGTTGAGAAAATCGATGTGCGAGATTGCTATCTTTAAGGCACCTATGTGCAATTCTTTGTTTTATGATACTGAATACTGAATATTGAAATCGTGAAGATGACAATTAAAGAAACAATGAGTGTTAAAAGGGTAGGTAAAATAATTGTGCGAAGTTTTGGTGTAGTCTTACCAGCCAGATTTGACTACGTTATATCATGTTTCAATTATTACTGGAACCCGAAATATGCGATATTTGGTGATCGTTGGGTCACATTGAGCACACGATAAAGAACTTCATTGTTTTCAACTTTTGCTGCGTGCGTATTATGTGGAATTTAATTCTTTCAAACGGAACTCTAGAATTTTTTACACGATGAAACCTAATGAAGCATCTTATTAGTATTCTATTCTACTTAGTATTTAATCGAAAGAACAGCGGCGTGACAACGTTTCAACATTTCGAAGCGATATGTCGAGTAATGTCACTCAGATGTCGTATTATAACATCAATGCTCAACCTGTTCATCTTTTATTTTTCGAGCTGTAGAGGACTGATAATGAAGGCATATAAACCTTCAAAACTTTGTCACGTCACGCCGCTGTTCTTTCAATTAAATACTAAGTAGAATGTAAAACGATTATTGTTGTGTTTGAACAAATGATTTGACAGTCTATAGAAAAATTGGAATCAATTTACTCAACTAATAAACTTAATAGCAGACAGCCATTAGGTCAAGTTTGTAATGAAGGATCTGTTCAATAAAGGTGCCCATTGCGAATTCATTGTCAAACGTTTAAAACGGTTCCAAAGGAGCAAAGCTTCCAGTGCTACCAAAAGCACGTATTTTCTCGTACTAGGTAGTTCCAATTTATTTTTTTGGCTGGGCGACCTGTTAGTTCTTGTCTTACCGCCTCCGCGCCTACCTAAGGGGCTCTGTATCTAAGATATCTGTATGTAAGATATCTACCCTTCCCTTGTTTCAATGTCATGTAAAGATCCATCGTGCTTCAATGAAAAACTCAAAAGACTTGCCAAGATTGTCCTTAGTCCTTTTGTCCGGTCCTGACCCATTTCATATATGTCCGAGGAAATATGACTCTATCTCGGTTGCTGCAGCTGTTGTTGTTGTTCTGGGTATAGGGAAGCAGTTCCTCAATTACTCACACAGGTAGCTCACATATCCCACTCACAGTTGGCGGTCAAGGATGTTCTCGGTTTCCCGTCGCCCTCTCAAGGGCCAGGTGCCTAAACAACAATACAGACGATTCACCCTTCGAGAACCTGCATCCTAGAGGTTGCGTAGTGTGTGCCCAATTAATTCACTGCATCGTGCCTCCTTCAAACTGAACCTTCTTCGTGAATGTCAGGTTCAAACCCCTCGCTATGACTTACACGTTTTTTCATTGAATGATATTTACTCAGAGGGAGGACGTACACTCGAGGGGCGAGCACGAACGTGTACGGTGAGCAAAGGCAACAGTGACAAGAGGCAGATAGACCCGCGAGATAAGAGGCTACACGACGAGAAGTGGAAGTAGCCGAAGTGCAGTACCAAGTTAATATATTTGCACGAATGCATCACTTTTCGAAGCTGATGTCATTAAAATCAGAAACGGTTTCTCGTTTCCTACATTTGACAATGTTAAATATGGAAGATGATAAATTTGCCTCATCATATTCAGTAAATATTGATGCAGTACATACAAATTTATACCGGTAGCAGTAGCTCAGTGCATCAACTGATGTCACTGCAGCGCCTCTGACCGGGAGGTCCTAGGTTCGAGTCCTGACGGCGGCAGTGATTTTCGACACTAGCTTTTCAGCTAGGTTGAATCCAGTCGCTGTCTGGAGGAGAATTCTAGCGGCCGGCTGCTCTGATCGGTAGTTTTCCGTGGTTTCTCCGACCAACACCAGGCGAATGCCGGAGTAGTACCTCATCAAACGGGCCACAGACCGTGCGCGTTCTATCCTTCCTCTTCCCTTGTCCTATCCTCTCCCCTTACACACACACACACACACACACACACACACACACACACACACTTACAATAAAATGCAATTACACTTCTCCACATACTCCGGGAGACCGGTCAGAGCTTAGAGGTTGTCCTGACTGGGGCGGTGCCCCGCTGGTGGGAGAGTCCTGGTTAGAGGGAAACCCTACTAGCTGACGGTAGGTCGGCGCCGAATCTCGCCATCCACAGGGAAGATCACCGCCATCTCCCCGACAAAAATATGCACTACACTAACGGAACTAATGACCGAAGCAGTTGACACGCCCGGAAACACGAAAAAATCAATCACACAAATTTATAATTAGAATTAATTGACCATTAAAGTTATATAGCTAAAAATCGAGTATGTTGCACAATAAATTTATTGAGTTGTTATAATAAATTTTCCTCAAACTCGCTTTTTAGGCTTGGTCAAATATGCCATTTTCTTGTCAATGTCAAATAGGTACATTTTCTTGATAAAACAAGTAGATTTATTGTGCTTATTATTTATGCAATTTTTAATAATTTATATTAATAATTTATGCAATAATTAATAAAAATTCTAAAAATCCGCTCCAAATTTTTACTCTCTCACTCCTGCTAAAGCAGTAATACTGCGAGGAAAAAGCGAATTGTTGACAGAAGTACTCGTATTGTCAACCTCGTTTAACGAAAAGTGGATAAATCTTGTCCCTAAACGGGTTCTCTATACGTTTCCATGGCGTAGAAATAGACGCTAATTATTTACATTATTTACTCGCTCCTGAACTTACAGTCTCAAGGCACAGACCAGCACTGAGCTTTTTATAGTTATCAGGCGTTAAGCAAGTTAACTCGGAGGACCTGAGTTCCAGTGTCGGTGCGGAAATACATTTTTGCTGGTTGAAACACTTTTTTGGCTCGTGTAGCTGTTTAATGTAGCGGATTGAATAGTGATTCTGGGCGCAAAACTGCTAAGATGATTAGTTCCGTAAGTGTAGTGCATGTTTTTATCGCGGGAGGTGGCGGTGACCTTCCCTTGCTGGTTGGCGAGATCTGGATGGCAGCGCCCCAGCGGCAACGAGCTCTAAGGTTCCGACAAGAGTGGTAATGTAGTGCGTGCGTGTGTAAGTGCAAGTAAGGAGAGGGGATATCTAAGGTAGAGCAAGTTGCAGTGACGTCAGTTGACGCTCTAAGTTATTTTAATGTAGCGAAGCATTTAGGTATAATGTATCTGCTGTTGTAGCACTGCTAGTTTTTATTTTCTAGTATACGCCTCATACACGGAGTAATACGTGCGTAGGTTTTTTTCCAAATTGAAGAAACCCCCGTCCACCTGGCTCAAGTCAAAGCTTTAACATTTTGAAAAACATTCTTTAAAATTTGGGAGTATTTTACATGAAGCTCCTCGAACATTTTCAAAATTTCCCCAAAAACGACTCCCAATTTTTGAAAATTTCTTGTAAGAATAGGGTAAAATACATTTATAAATGTGGTAAGTTTCCATATTCAGGGTTAACTGAAATTTCGAAAATATCAAAAGTTTGAAGTTTTGGGCCTCTTCCTACTACTATAAAATTAAAGATAAAGATTTTTCCTTCAAATAAAATGTGTTATCCATAATCAGGTATTTCATTAAGGTCATGTATATTTTTTGAAAATTTTAGTCGTTTTAGCACAATATTGGGAGCAAAATAGGCATTATAAAAAATAAAAACAGGCTTTTCTCGAAAACGGCTACAAATTTTTTCTTTAAACTTTTAGTAGAGATAGTGCTAAATGTACTTTCTTAGATGACATAAACGTCATTCTGCTCTATTATTTTGTTTTTAAAAAATTACAAAAATATAATTTTTTACTGGCCTCTTACGTCGTTAATGTTTACATTAGCGGTTATTTGTTCACATTGTTGCATTTAAGACTACATGTGCTTTAATAAAATTTCACGAAAACTCTCAATTGCTGTTAAAACGATCTCACATCGCCGTACTTTCAGAAGCGATCAAATGTCAATTTCTCAAAAAGATTCCAAATTTTTCATCAAACTTTCATAACGATAGTTCTAATTGCACTGTCGAAGACGACCTAAAAATGATTTTGGGTTTTTTTAGTTTCTTAAAAAATTACACTAATGTAATTTTTTTTAAATATCTCTCATGCCTTTAAAACTCACATTCCCAGCAATTCTTATACATTATTGCATTGTGAAGAAAGAGCTTCAAATAACTTCCATAATAAAGTTTTTGGAAAACACAGCAGTTTTCTGAAAACAAAAAGCTTCAAATTTCGCATTTACAGTAAGGATTAAACATAATTTTCGTAGAAGCGGTTCCAAATTTTGAACGGTGTCTACATAGGACTATGATTTACTCTCCGTTAATATTCTTAAAGTAATTTTTCTTTTCTACCCTTAGGAATGCGAAAAATTGAGCAAATATGAAAAAAATGATGGTTGGGCTGGGAAAGCTATAGATGGCAACTGGGAAAGGAATGGGGCACGACCGAAAAGCTAGTTCTTGTCAAAGAAATTAGGAAAGAAAATTGTGCGAGGAAGTCTGTGTCATTCTATATCACTACTGGTTACTTTTTCGCTACGGAGTAGAGAGAAAGTTATGTAATGCTGTGCGAAAAAACGGCGAATTTTCGACAGAAAAACTCTTATCACAGGGCCCTGGTAACGAAAAAGTGAATAAATCTACTTGCTTTTGGAATAAGATCTCTAAGGCAAACGTTTGTCTGTCCTGTCCTTCTGTCCGTCTGCCGTCCGTCTATCCATCTGTGAACGTTAGCGACTAAACAGTTCAGCCGACTTTTTCCAAAATTGATATTCCCTATCGATCTGACTGATGTCGCGACCCCTTCAATTTGAAACCGATGTTTTAATTTTGGAGGGTATTTTACTTGATGCCCCTGAGACATTAAAAAAATATCTGTCTTCACACTATCTAACAACAAAGTCATAATCAAACGTTTAAGCTTTGTTTTTGTTGTTGTTGTTGTTGTTGTTGTTGTTGTTGTTGCTGCATAGTGTGAAGATCGTGTTCCACGGCTTTTTTGTTAGAAAATAAAGATGGGGACATAAAAAATATTTCAGATACCGAGCAAGGCAATAACTTGAACAACCGACTAATTTTTATATTTCTTAATTATTATTTGAAGGTCTGGAATAGCTATAATTTAACAATCTAGAACAGAAGACATGTTGAATGTAAAGGGAATGCTTGTTTTTACGATTTTCTAAGAATTTTTTTCCCCTTAGTTTTTTCTGAAACTTTACGCAGCCCATGAATCTCTGTAGGCTACTCTCTTTCCTGATTTAAATAAACGTAACGACTTCATTCATTAAAATAACGAAAATTTAAATCAAATTTTGTAAAGAAATAAATATTGAAACTATTACTTTAATATATACTTCATGTAACCTTCTATGCTCGTATAAGAACGAGTTGCCCAATTGAAAAACGTTTAGTTTTTTTTATTATAAACTTAGAAAGCACAAATAGAACTTTTCAAAATACTCGCCGAAGGTGCCACTACAAGCTCAGGATTGTTTCTATTACAGTACCCATTATCGTTAGAGATCCAATAACACCTCATTATTGTCACCGCTTACTGATTGTGAATTACGATATATAACCCCATTCACATTGTCCACGAGGCAGCACCTCGTTTTACTCCCAGTGATACTCTACATGACTTTATTGTAGTACTCAATTCTCCCTCTGTTCTTTTCTTCCTTTCATTCGTCGCTCATTTGAATATTGACTTTCCCATATTAGTGCACCTGAACCCGGGCTGGAGCTGCATTTCTCTTCGTGCCGGAAGCCCCCCCCCTTCCCTTTGCAGCTCGCTCACCCTTACGAGCCGCTGCGAGGGGTGCCTGCTGACCTGGAAACGCCGCCTCCGCGCTCGCTCCCGCGCTTCCGCCCGCTCCCGCCAGGGGCGCTACCTGACTGCTGGCTGCAGCGATGGTAACTGCGGTGGCGGAGAACGCGGCGGCGGCGTTGGTGGCGGCGATGGTGTCTCGATGGCCACAGGGACAGCGATGGTTGATTGATTGATTAATTGGTAGTGATTCTGGGCGCGTGAACTTCTGAGATCATTATTCCGTTAGTATAGTGCATGTTTATGAGGTGGCGTTGATCTTTCCTCGCTGGATGGCGAGATCCGACGCGAACCTACGGTCGACTAGCAGCATTTCCTCCAGGTATCTTCCACCAGCGGTGTACCGCCCCAACCGAAACAAGCTCTAAGCCCCCGACCGCTCTCGGCATGTGTGGTAGTGTAGTGCATGTTAGTGTAAGTGTGTGTATGTATGGAGGAGGTGAGGATAGGATAAGGAAAGAGAAAGGAAAGATCGTGCGCGGTCCGTGGCCCGTTTGTACTGTTCCGGCATTCGCCATTGGTATTGATAGGAGAAACCACGGAAAACTACCGATCAGAGCAGCCGGCCGCTAGAATTCTCCTCCAGACAGGGACTGGACCCGACGTAGCTATGTCGAAAGTCCCACCACCGTCGGGACTCGAACCTAGAACCTCCCGGTCAGAGGCAGTGCAGTGATATCAGTTGAAGCACTGAGCCACCTCTTCCGGAGGCAGCGATGGTGGCTGAGAAGATGGCGGAGGTATTTGCAGCGGCAGGGGTAGCGACGGCAGCGATGGAGGAGGCGTCGCCTGCGATGATGACTGCACGATGTAAGTAACTTTTACATCATGCAGTCATCATCGCAGGCGACGCCTCCTAAATGTTACATCATGGATGGCTGCGGAGGTGGCGGCAACAGCGGCGGCGGTGATGGGGGAGGCGGTGATGGGGGGTCGCTGTTGGAGGCGGCAACGGTTCTGATTTGAGGGGGGAGTGCCAGAGTTGGCTCCGGCGTGGGGGCGTGGGCGGCGGTGCATTTCCGCGTGGGCGTGGAGCATCGAGCGGTGAGCTCTGAGTGCTGCTCTCTACCAACGTTGCATTCAAGCTCGCTGCAGTTGCTTGTGACTTTTGGGATCTTGAGAGCGGTAACATGTAGCGCAGATGGATCTTTTGTTCACTCTGATATTTTGCGAAATGTTCTATGCTTTAGTTCACTATCTACTTCACACATTATATTACACTATATTTATTTCGGTTAACCCACCACCTGTCGTAGTGTCTCGGAAGTCTCGCAGTTTTTCAGGAGAGTTCTGGATCTCCAAAATTTTTAGGTTTGTTTTTAGAACAGAGAGAAATAGCTTCAATGGAGAATCATCTATTTATCTCATCACTTTGCAGCCACTACCAATAAGATTTTAAAGTGACATAAAGATTTAACACACTCTTTGGATTTTGGATAGAAAGAAAGTCTCTCTTAGGAATCGCGTATAGGGTATTTTGAGGAAGCATATTATGACATGGAAATGAGGATTTACAAGTGATTTCATATTTTTTTAAATTAAAAAGATCTGTCAAATTGATTACTGATCTACATAAATATTCAAATAGTCGAAAGCTATTCGGTATTTGAGTTTCGCTCTAAGAAACCTCTCGGCGATCAATCAGCCAGAATCCCGTCTATTTGGTATCAATGTAAATTATTATGCGGCCCAATTGAACTATTCTTCGCTCCGGAACTCACGTAAATTCTTGAGAACAGTTGGCAACGTCATTTTAAGAAATTTGGTTCTCCCAACTTACAAGGCCGTGCATTTTAAAGTGAGCTCAGCAGGAAATCAAGGAAGGAATTTTGAAAAAATAAGTAATTATTTCCTTTGACGAAAAGTGTATCAACGTACGAAAAATATCGAATCAAATAATGTTTTGTTCGCGGAAAGGAAACAGCCCTGTCGTTCATGATTGAGTACCGTTTTTTATAATTCGTAGTTCTGTAAAGGTTGAGCAATTTTCAGATACTTATATTCCAGATAAATGTTCTGTGCTCGACGTCAAATAGTACTCAACAATCACAAAATTTTGGTATCATTTAAATATCTATAATTGAATGAAGTTGTGAAGACAACATCCGAGCCACGAGCATCAAAATGATTGAAAAATGGCTTGGAAAGTTGGGACATATTGTTTCGTGCAGTAAGGATGCACGCCGAAAATTAGTTGAATTTGGTACGTACATGGCTGCAGAAAGTTTGGTTCTATGAATATATACTCACTAAACAGAAAATGGAAAAAAAATCATGTCGTTCAGAGTTATTAAGAGTCTCAAAGAATAATAAAGTACGAGAGGTTTACATATTGTGGAACAAAACGATCACGTTACAATGTGAACACAGAGTTCAACAGCTTTCGGCAAATTTAATAAAAATATTTCATATTTACCAAGATCTGTACGTATATGCTGTAGTGTAGGGCAATGTGGCAAAGAACTTCTGCTGTCAACATTATCTTAAAAACGTAAAGCACTACATAATTATAAACAATGAATTTTTACTTTCTCGCTACTATTTACTCAGTATAGAGGAAGTATTGCAATGCCATGGGAAAAAAGGTGGATTGTCGAAAGAAAAACGCTTATTGCTGAGCCCTGGTGAGGAGAAAAAGAAGATAACATTATGTCTAGTAAAGTAGCTGAATCTGGCAGAATGTGTCCTTTTCTCTTTATTTTCTCTCTTTTCCTCTCTAGATTGCTTTCCCCTCTCTCTTCCCCCTCTCTCTCTTCCCTTTTCCTCTCTAGATTGCTTTTCCCTCTCTCTTCCCCCTCTCTCTTCCCCCTCTCTCTCTTCCCCCTCTCTCTCTTCCCTCTCTCTCTCTCCCCCCTCTCTCTCTTCCCCTCTCTCTCTTCCCCCCTCTCTCTCTCTCATGGATTTCACAAACATTATTCTTATCACTTAGCAGCTTACAACACTAACTGAAAATAAAGTAAACGCATTTCACCAACATAAACACCTGTTAGCTACTTTCTTTGATGTAGAAATGCGTTTGATAAAATTTGGCATACTGGTCTATTGTAAAATGAGAAATTTCGGAATACCTCATTACCTATATGAAATAAATGTTTCCTGCAGAATTCTACCTTATCTGATCAATCACGCAAGCAGGAGTACCGCAGAGTCACAATATTAGCATAATTATTTTATTTCAAGTGATAGAGATTATGGATCCTGAAGTATGACTAATGGAAACCAAAGACTCCCAGATATTATTTGCTTAGACAAAAATATTTTCAGATCAATTAATTTTTGCTTATTTTTTAGAAATATATGAATGAACTCATTCATTGGGAGCAATTGATATGCAAAACAACTTCACCGATTAGTCTTAATATGTAAATGATCATTCCTAAATTACATACCACTGCACAGAAATTCATCTCATACTGAAGAAAAACTTTTACTTGGTTTACAAAATCATAAATTACTTTCCATTTTTCCAATTTGTGCAGGAAAGCTGAATTATAGAAACCAAGAACTCCCAGATTTATTTATTTGCTCAAACAAACTTTTTGTTAGATAAATTAATTTTTTGCCTATTTTTTATAGAAAAGTATGGATGAATTCAATAATTGGGAGCAATTGATATGCAAAACTAAAGCACATATTAGTCTTAATAAATAAATGATCATTCTATAATTATCATCCACTGCAGTAAACTTCTTCACATATAGAATAAAAAAGTACAACAGCAATTGATATGCAAACAACTCTACAAATTAGTCTTAATATGTAAATGGTCATTCCGAAAATACATACCACTGCACAAAACTCCTTCAAATGTTGAAGAAAAACTTTTACTGGGTGGACTGAAGACAAATAAACATTTTCCATTGTACCAATTGTAACGTGAGAGCTGAATAATAGAAACCAAGAGCTCCCAGATGTATATATTTGCTCAGAAAAATTAAGATTTGCTTATATTTAAGTTATAGTTATTTAAGTTAATAAATTAAGTTTTGCTTATATTTTATGGAACAATACGGATGAAATCATTCATTAGCAGCCATTGATATGCAAAACAATAGCGCAAATTAATCTTAATATGTAAAAGAAGTTATTGAAGAAAAACTTTTACTGGGTGTGCTGAAAACATACAAACATTTTCCAATTTACCAATATGAACATGAATACTGAAAAATAGAAACAAAGGACTCCCAGATTTGCTTAGACAAAATATTTTTAGATAAATTAATTTTTTCCAACTATTTATTGAAAAATATATATGAATTCATTCTTTCATTCATTAGGAGCCAGTGACATGCAAAACAACTGCACATATTAGTCTTAATATTGTAATGACCATTGTAATTACCAACCACTGCACTAAACGTCTTCTCATGTAGAAGAATAAAGTACAACTGCAATTAATATGACAAACAACTGTACAGATTAGTCTTAATATGTAAATGATCATTCCTAAATTACACACCACTGTTCAAACTGCCTTCGTATATTGAAGAAAAAAAATTACTGAATGAACTGAAAACATAAACACATTTTCCATTTTACTATTTTAAACCTAAGAACTGTGTAAATAGTCAAATTGAGAGTCCTAATGAACAGCTGCCCTACTACTTAGAGAATTATTCAGATTTCTCCCCTTCTTGCAGTATTATTTTCAATGGGGCGAATGAGTACTTCAGCAAGTCGATCTTCCCTCTGAGCAACCGATTCAAAATTTTAGTTAACTGCCCATCTCTTGGCATTTGTAATATGTTTTGACAATTGTGACAGTCGTGTAGTCAAACAATTCAGTTGTCACAAATTTCTGTAAAAGAAGACGTTTAGATTGTATACGAATATGTGCATATTGTACATTGTACATTACTGTATATTCTGTACCATATATTATTGTACTTTTTATTCTATCAACCTACCTCAATTATTAAACACTTTCAAACTTACAATGATTTCTTGCCAATTAGTATATAACACGGACAAAGAGCAATACATGAACATTGACATTAAGTACCACTTCAGTTACAGCGTTCATTCAAATATTCACACAGGGACATTACATAACCTTATTCAAACTCTTATGAATTTTGCAATAATTCTGGACATTGATGAAATCAGTAGTAGATCTCAGACGTCATCCTCTGGTGGCGCGCAGCTAAACTATTGACATTGATGCACTCTTGAATCTATGATGTAAGGCTAGGCGAAAAATGTCCAGAAAAGTAATTATTTTGAAAAGATATTACCGTTTATGTTTGTAAATCATAGATCCTTAAGATCCTGAAGCTCCAAGGAAATCTTGTTACTCAATAAAGTTATCTAACGTGTGGTAAGGAAACGAAGACCTAATTTGAGCGTGAATTGGATCACAGTATGAAGTTCTACATTTAGTTTCTAAAAAATCATTACACGTGTCATTGTCATGTCTCATGATGTTACCGTTGAGTTAAAATTGAGAATGCTGTATATTTGCGATTTTCTGTCCGTTTTCAATGAATAAATGATGAACAACGAATGTAAAATTGTGCAACCACCGAAATTAATTTACGCGCTGATTTATGAATTTATGTCGAACGTGCGGTCAGGTTCATTCTAATACCTTCCTGTTATATACCCAAACAATATGAAACAGGTCGTCTCTTTAGATGTGATAATACTAGAATCGTTAATTTGTAAAGCGTTTTGTATCTCGAACGGTAAGAAAAACCTGTTTTGACCAGGAAAGACATTTGTGTCTGCGTTATTAATGACACTCTCGAGATAATCAAACTTATCTTGAATGAAATGACCGATTTAGGTGTCTCAGGGCATCAACTGTTAAGTTGAACGACTTTTTGAGTCCTTTTCAGTCCTGCCGCTAGAGTCGCTTGATCTGCAGCATTGTTTGATACGGTCGCGATCATGCGACATTTTGCGACAGGACCAAGAAAGACGCAAAAAGTCGTGCCGAATTTATCGGGGCGGTGGCTCAGTGCATCAAATGATGTCACTGCAGTGCCTGTGACCGGGAGGTTCTAGGGTTCGAGTTCCGACGGTATCAGAAGTTTCGACACTAGCTACATACCAAAGTCGAATTCAGCCGCTGTCTGGAAAAGAATTCCAGCGGTCTGCTGTTGTGATCGGTGGTTTTCCTTGGTTTCTCCGATCAACACGAGCCGAATGTCAGAGCAGTACCCAACAAACGGGTCACGGACCGCGCGCGATCTTTGCGTCTTCCTTGTCCGATCCTCATTTCCTTACTTACACACACTTACTCTTACATGAACTTCACTACAACACTTGTCGGGAGACCAGTCAGGAGCTTATGACTTGTCCCGGCTGGGGTGGTTCCCCAACTGGGGGAGATACTTTTGTTTGGGAAAACTGAATCAAGCTAACTGGTATGTCGGTGTCGGATCTGGCCATCCAGCGGGAGTTAACCGCCACTTCAGACGATAAAAGCATGCA